>CM065703.1:40312109-40314609 GCA_017654935.2 Phymorhynchus buccinoides | reverse complement strand
ATGTGCATATTTAAATCTATATTTCATCCAAGGCCAAAGCCAAGTGCAACAGCATGTAAACACACACACACACACACACACACACACACACACACACACACACACACACACACACACACACAGAGAGAGAGAGAGAGAGAGAGAGAGAGAGAGAGAGAGAGAGAGAGAGAGAGAGAGAGAGAGGAGAGAGAGAGAGAGAGAGAGAGAGAGAGAGAGAGAGAGGCAACGATTTCAACCGCTTATCTTCTCCATTTAGAAGTGAAACTAAGACTGTAGGGGCCTAGGCCCTAGTCACTACCTGTGCGCACACTGTGACCGACAGAGATAAAGAGATAAAAGTAGAATAGACGTGATACACATATATATATATATATATATATATATATAGAGAGAGAGAGAGAGAGAGAGAGAGAGAGAGAGAGAGAGAGAGAGAGAGAGAGAGAGAGAGGAGGGGGGGGGGGGGGGGCTTAGCCAACGAGCTGCATGGGGGACCGCGTATTTCAACATTACGAACACAAACAAGATCAATTATGTCTTAGCCTATTTGCCAAGCGTTCATAGAATGCTTTTATTTTCCTTTTTTTTTAAATCTGAAGGATGACAAAGATATGTTGTTCACACAGGGGGGGGGAATCTATTTGTTAACAAAAGCATTACTAGATTTTTTTAATATTTTGGTTTACAGACTAGATTAAGATTATGTAATCTTATTTCTTGTCTAAATTTAGAGACATCCAAAACACTTTTATAACCTATACATTTTGTGCAACTGCATGCAGGCCTACTCTTTTTCTTCTTTGCTTTCAGCACTGTATAAGTGTCCAGTGGGACAGAGCAGCGTAGCCAAAGTCAGATTAAGATTCGAGGTTCAAGTGTCAGGTTGGGGCCTTGCCAGGAATGATCTAATTGCCACCATTGAGGTGATGACCAGTCCAGATAAGAAGCAATGGAGTGGAGGGGGATAATAATAATAATAGTGAATCATTTATATAGCGCATTCCTCCACCAATGTGGAGCTCTATGCGCTTAACAACAACAAAAATTAAGAAGCAACAAATTCAACAACAACACGAAATAATCGCTCACGCACATGCAAATAGGCATACACATACACACCCCACCCACACATACACGCACGTACCGGCACACACACACACACACACACACACACACACACACACACACACACACACACACACACACACACACACACACACACACACACACACACACACACACCGTTACCATCACCACCACTCACCCCACCCAAAAAACACAATACAAAATACAATCAGTTGAACAAAGCATCAACACACACACACTCTCTCTCTCTCTCTCTCTCTCTCTCTCTCTCTCTCTCTCTCTCTCTCTCTCTCTCTCTCTCTCTCTCTCTCTCTCTCTCTCTCGCAACAAAGCTGACGTGCACATTGCAGTCAACACACAGTGAAACTAGTATGGGGGGAGGGGAGTGTGTGTGTGAGAATAGAGTCCAGAAGTAATGTGGCCTAAAGGTTGTGATGTAGCTTGAACAGGTGGGTCTTGAGAGCTGATTTGAAACATTGCAAGGACTGGATATGGCGGATTTCGCGTGGTAAGGAGTTCCAAACTGATGGGGCCGAAAAGGAAAAGGAGCGCTCACCAAACATTTTTGTTCGTGTACTAGGAAACTATCCGGATCAGCCAAGGAAAGCCTTGGGAACATTTCCACCCTCTGGAGTGGACTTTTATGAAGAGACCATCACCATATGACAGGTTATTCTCCTGGCATGTGCCTATTGTGTTGAAGTGGAAGAATAATGAGAGTAGAAGAGAAGCTGATCAGTGTCAAAAAAGAGAGAAAAGAATTGTATGGTCTGAAGAGAATGTGCAGTTATATAAAAATGAACTTGATAGCAATGATGTCAAAGAATGTTTAGAAAATGCCTATGACATGTTATCTTTTAATGTCAATGCTTCTGTTGATATTTTTACACGCGCTTTGTGTGGAGCAGCCTCATGTATGTTGCGAATGGTTGGGAGAAGAAAGAAAGAATGTGAGGAATGGTTTGATGAAGTGTGTGTGAAAAAGAAAAAAATAGTCAAAGGCCTTCTGAAAAGTTTCCAGAGATGTAAGAGCATTGTTAATAAAAATAAATATAAGGAGAAATATACAAAGGAAAGAAAGGAAGATGATCAGTTAAAAAGAATGAATAAACAGGAATTTGATGAACAAAAATTGCAAAAACTAAAAGATTCAATAAACAATTCTAGATTATTTTGGTCAACCATTAGATCAGTGAATAGGAAGAGAACATTTTATAATGACATTAGTTCTGAGCAATGGTTTGAACACTTTTCAGCAGTTTTCAGAGACAATGATAATTTAAATGAAGATGATCTAGTCATGCAAGATGGAGAAGATTTTGAGGAACCATTATTTAATGCTCCGATTAACAGAAATGAAGTAATTAATAGCATTAAACATTTAAAATCAGGAAAAAGTGCAGGCCCAGATGGAATT
>CM065703.1:40294609-40307109 GCA_017654935.2 Phymorhynchus buccinoides | reverse complement strand
TGTGTGTGTGTGCGTGTGCGCGTGTGCGCGTGCGCGTGAGTGAGAACAATATTCTCATAAACAGGAGCGAGTTTTGCAAGACAGTGCCCTGCACGCACAGAGCTTTTGTGAAAAACAGGTTCCAAGAAACGATTGTACACAACTTTAGCGGACAAAAATAATATTATTACCAGCTCTTGTCTGGTAGGTCACACATTATCTTAATCAAATCTTGAAAGGTCAATCAACAACAAGAAATACATTAATATATCCTGCGCTGCCATTTGGACTCTCGTCTTCACAAGATGTTAAAAGGAAAACAAACAAAAAGTCACATGATAGTTTTATGCTCGGCAAGAAGAATGGGAGTGTTCGATAACTTCTCGGCAAGCGTAGTCCAGTTCAAAGATTTTGTGTGCTCGGTTGTTGTTTTTTCTGTAGTTTGACATGGATGAAAAACGTTATTTCTTCGACTGACCATATAGCATTGACAGAAAACAGGAAGAGGCAAAGTCAAAGGCCTACTTTACCCCCCCCCCCCCCCACACACACACACACACACACACACACACAATTTCTCACTTATGTCACGAACATCACTCTTTTACAATAAAAGCAAGTCACGCAATGTTTCTTTTATGTGACCAACATCACTCTTTTACCAGAAAAGAAGTCACGCAATTCCTCCTTTATGTCACGAACATCACTCTTTTACAATAAAAACAAGTCACGCAATGTTTCATTTATGTGACCAACATGTCTCTTTTACAAGAAAAGAGGTCAAGCAATTTCTCATTTATGTCACGAATATCACTCTTTTACAAGAAAACAAGTCACGCAATGTCTCCTTTATGTCACGAACATCACTCTTTTACCAGAAAAGAAGTCACATGGTGTGTTTTTATGTATGTGACCAACGCTACTCTTTTACAAGAAAAGAAGTTGTGCAATTTCTCCTTTATGCAAAATATGTCACGTCACTAGCCCGTGAGTTACAACCCTTAACAACCACAGCATAGAGTACAATCTTACAAAAAAGTGAGTCTTCCTTGGCGACGATTTACACTGGAGGTTCAATACATGTATGGGACCATCTGTGTACCACGATACACCACCATGCAAACGTTGAAGCGATTCTGTCCACCTGTTCATGAGTTACATGGTGGAGAGAAAAAAACAAGTACACACAAGCACAATGAATTTCATTATATAGCTATAGATACAATAGGTAGCATTTAGACAGGGCACAGCACCCTCACCCTGTGCAAGGTCATCTGGTACCTATTGTATGAAGACACTAGACCACAAGCCGCGAGGCAGATTTTCTGCTCCTGGCGGCAGATTTTCTGCTCCAATGACAACTTTTTCGTTGCCACTGGGCTTAACGTGTGCTAAGTGCATGGACACATGAGACCTCTGTTTATCGTCTCATCTGAAAGACTCCACATTCAGACTGTAAAGCCTAGTGCAGAGTGAGATGAAAAATCCCCTGCACCCAGGTTGGAACTTTACTGTGGAAATTAAATTGTTTCTGTGCTTTATAGATTACCCCTTCCCTTTCCCTCTTTCTTTAAAATTGTATTATATGTATGTTTATGTATACGCGTGTAACATAGTGGAGCCCTATTTTTTTTTTTGGCAAACAAGTAAAATTGAAAAGCATATTGACAAAGCTTTCAGAAAAAAAATAGTGACCAATCCCCCTCCCCCCCCCCCCCCCCCCCCCCGCCGGGGTAAGGGGGGTCTACAGACACCTGTAGGTCTATAACTGTCTAAGAGGTGTGCAAAGTTTCAGAAGATCAGCTAGATAAGAAGGAGCCTTTATGTCGCAAACATCACTCTTTTACAATAAAAACAAGTCACACAATTTTCCATTGATGTCACGAACATCACTCTTTTACAAGAAAACAAGTCACGCGATTCCTCCTTTATGTCACGAACATCACTCTTTTACAATTAAAACAAGTCACGCAATTTTTCATTTATGTCACGAATATCACTCTTGTACAAGAAAACAAGTCACGCAATGTCTCCTTTATGTCACGAACATCACTCTTTTGCAAGAAAAGAAGTCACACATTTTATTTTATTTTATGTGACAAACGCTACTCTTTTACAAGAAAAGAAGTCACGCAATTCCTCCTTTATGTCACGAACATCACTCTTTTACAATTATAAACAAGTCACGCAATTTTCCATTTATGTCACGAACATCACTCTTTTACAAGAAAACAAGTCACGCAATTCCTCCTTTATGTCACGAACATCACTCTTTTACAATGAAAACAAGCATCACTGAAAACATCAGCTCCGCTTTGCGGTTGGTAATCATCACCTTCCCTCCCAAGGCCAGTTTACGTCCTGTCAGAACACCTCACAGGAGAGTCCTTTTCTGCGGGACATATGGTACTCGCAATGCGTCCAAAAAGGAACGATTTATTACTAAAACCCAAAGTTTAACAATGACCCCCCCCCCCCCTCCCCTCCCCTCCACGATGGCAAACTTTATGTCTCAATTAACAGAACAGCACAATTTATGCTAAATTATGGTAAAAAGCAGAGCTTTGTAGCACGCATTTTGGAGTGTTCGGCAAGTACCCACAGCTAATAGGAGCCAGGTAGCCGGAACTAGACTGAATTGTGACATTGTCTGATGTTTGCCAGCAGACATCCCCAACAGGGTCATACTATGGCGCGCCAAAGATACAAAACTCTATCTAGCAGTTCGACAGAGTTTAAAAACCCTATCGAACTGTTAGATACAGTTTCTAAACTATAGCTAGCAGTTCGATAGAGTTTCAAAACTCTGTCGAACTGCTAGATAGAGTTTCTCGTCGTAAAACTCTATCAAACGCGCCATTTTGATACTTTTTTTTAAACAAAGCATTTCATTGGTAGATAGGACTAGTATCTTTGACTGTGACCTACACCTAGCCTAATTACAACAATAAACGGCGCGAAACCGTTTCCTTAGCCTAACTGCACCCCCCTTTGATAAGTCTGCCCTAGCTCTTGACTTGCCTTGGCGCTATTGAAAAGTGAGAGAGAAGGGGTGGGGGTGGGGGTGGGGCGGAGCGTAGCAGTACTGTAAGGAGATCAGTTCTAGTCCAGATTGCCAGCCGGGGTAACTTAGAAAGGAAAAAAAACGTGTGCACACGCGCACACACACACACACACACACACACACCACGCGCACACGCACGCGCGCACACACACACACACACACACACACACACACACACACACACACACACACACACACACACACACAAGCAGTCCTTGGTTTTATTGACAAAGATTTTAACAATAAACCTAAAATTATAAATTATAACTCGTTTAGTGGCTTCAATTACAGATGAAACGCTGGGAAGATTCGCTCGTTGAAATCGTTCAGCTGCCATGTTTGTTTGACTACATGTAGGGGCCTAGGCCTATCGTCTTATTCAAATTCACAGGTCACTGCCCTACCAAGGCCACAAACTTGTCACTGAAGCCATGTACCAATCAGAAATTGCGATAGAAAAACTATATATCGATAGGGTTATTTTGTGGAAACCCTATCTAGCTGTTCGACAGAGTTTTAAAACTCTATCGAACAGCTAGATAGGGTTTTCAAACTCTATCGAACTGATAGATACAGTTTCGAAACTCTATCGAACAGCTAGATGGAGTTTTGTATCTTTGGCGCGCCATATCATACGTTTACTCTTCCTCTCTGAATCCTAGGCATGATCCATGTGGGAAGAAAGGGGTGGCAATGCTAGGTTCAGGAGTTGAAGGCTTCCTGTAAGCGTTCATAGTTTTCGGTGTGGATGTGTTCCTCTTCCAGACCGCCGCGTGTCTTCCATGCATCTTGCAGGGGGTTCTCTGGCAAAGAATAGAGCTGGGAATCGTCCACTGGTTGCAAACGTTGTGGAGCAACGGGTCCGCCGTCGACGTCTAACCTAGACAGGCTAGGAGGACAGATTTGATCATCATCTCCTAAATCTAAACCAGATTGGTTAGAAGGGATTAGATATTCATCGTCTCCTGAATCAGAACCAGATAAACTAGTAGGAAGACTGGTATAATTGCCATAGTCACCATCTCTAAAATCCCAAAGTTGATCATATCTGTTGCCTTTCGAAGCTGCTGATTCTGCTCCCCTTCTTTGGCTTTTGGAGCCCTTCAGCTTCTTCTCTTTCTCCTTCTCCTGCTTTTTCTTCAGCTTGGCTGTGGCTTTTCTCTCTGGATTACCTCCGATGTCATTGTCAAAAGAATCGGTTTCCTTTTCCATAGCGGCATTAGTATGTGATGGAATATGCCAGTCTGCTTTTCCGCTTTCAGCAGAAACAGGGGCTCTCTGAGGCAAAGGTGCAGGAGAAGACGGAGCTTCGCTTTCATGGCTCAGCTTTTGGGGAACACTTTGACCCTCGCCTTGCTGTTCTTTCCCCCGTTGGTTCATGCTCTCGCGCGCCTGCTTCATGCAAATGTGCACCTGTTTGACCAACTGCATTACTTCGGGTGAAAAAAACACAAACTCCCCTTCTCCAGTACTGCATCTGCGGCCTACCTCAATGCTGAAGGTTTGTTGGGTATAGGCAAATTTGCGGATGTGTTTGTAGGACCAGTCGTGCACGCTGTTTAAAGTGTCCACTTCCAGCAGTTGAACATCGTGTTCAGTGAGGCTCAGGATGTAGTCACCACGAAGGTTGTTGGCCTCTGAGATTATGTTGGGATACACGCTGACCTTGAACTGTTGGCCTGTGAGAGAGAAATAAACAATGGTGCATGGTGAGAAAGCAACGGAAATACAGTGGAAGCCAGCTCACTCAAAAACAGACCACAAAAAGCAGATAATCCACAATAATATGTGGGTCCCAGTTTAATTTTTCTTTTGACAAATTTTAGATTTACCTTAAAATATGAGCTAACTCAAAATATAAATTTCGGTCCTTTCAGTTTTGGCTTGGCAGATTTCCAGTAAGGATAGGTCGACTTCAAACTATTCGATCCTTTCAAGTTTGGCTTAACGGATTTCCACAGTACTTGATCAGTGGCAAAGGGGAAGGAGAAAATGACCACAATCGCTTGTCTGTTTAAAATATCGTCTTAGTCAAGTAGTTGTAGCTGAGTAAGTAGCTGTGGCAAAACACATTCACAGCACAACACAGAAAGTTCATAAAACCCGCCGCCGTGGTGCAGTGGTAACGTCGCTGGGAGGTCACGGGTTCGAATCCCATCAGAGGATATAGTTTTTTTGGTCTTGAACTGACTACTACCCAGAGTGAGTGGCTATGGGCCCAATGGGAAGACTGAAGCCACGCAGTCGAGCTTCATCTGCTTAATGGATGCGATTCTGAGAGTGTTGCTCTAATTTCATGACCAACACTGCAGGTGTCTGTAATTCTGGGGTCTAGTTGATGGAGGGATATCATTTTGAAAGGAAGCGTAGAATGCAGCCCTGTCGTGTAGTCTCAGACCAATACAGAACTCCATAGCATCATAAATCCCTGAGGCCCAAAATAGGTTCTGGTTGAAATAAAATTATAACATTTGGTTCAGGGGTTCACTTTGAGCCATCTTATGACAATCTTCAATCAGATTTGTTGCATCATAATCTTAACCTACCTTTTTTGTTTGTTCCACCAGTGACACATTGGGCCTTAGGGGTAAAATCTCACTCTATCCTACTTGTAAAAAAAATTAGTCTGCATAATTTTATTTCACAAAATGGCCCTTTTCATAATGTAATTTAAGATACAGAATGGATCCCACACTCATATACATACAAACAACATGCACTGGAACCAAACACAAATCTGCACACAATTACACAAAAACTTGCATGCAGTTTCTCTTACCCTCATACAATCACATAAAACCAAATACACACAAAAACAGACAGAGACACACGCACACGCAGTAACACACATATAGAGAGACATGCGCTTTGAAAGAGAAGAAAACGTAGACCATGAAGGCTCATTGTATTATTAATTAAGCGTGTTTTGAATAAAACTATGACATTTTATGCTTGGGTCTTATCTAACAAGGAGTCTGCGGCCATTTGAAGTTGGTTAGGTGAGGCACATGCCTCATGTCAAAGAGGGTATATTCATTCAAAGGGAGAGAAACCTAGAGCATTGGCTAAAAAATACACCACTAGTTAGTTCCCTTTTGTTCCACGGGTGGAACTTTGGATCTTAGGGGTATAAAACCACTGGAATAGTTGTGGGTATATAACAGTGACCCATGGGGCCTCTGAGGGCTCACATTATGTGGCCTGCTCTTATGGTGAAGTCAGTTTCGATTTCCAATCCAGTCTATGTCCTTGGTGTGTTCGGATCAAAGTCATGGGGATCAGTATGTTCTGGGGAGTTGTAGATGGACGGTCATGGTGGCGCCCTCAGAGGAGGAACTCACTCATGCTGGCTCCGCAATTAAGACATTGTTGTCGTCAGTAGGGGACTTAGTAGGTGGTGTCCAACTTAACTATGTTATATCAGAACAGGCTCCACTGAACACCAACGAAATGGCTCAGCAGCAGTGCAGTACCTCCTGCAGCCTAACATAGATTAGTTTCCCTTGAAGTGCTGTTTCAGATTATGTGACCTGACAAGCCAGGATATGGCTGCAAATTGTGATTTGGAATGAGCAGTGTAAGAGCAATGCCACTGTATGGCCTAGAAGATTGGACAGGAAAAATACGCTCATGGAATCCATTCTGACCACCCACTTGGGAACAAGCGTCCCACACCTACATGGCAAATTCCTCTAAAACGTTGGCAGGATTTTTCATATCCGATAATGCTTCTCATGGCCTTTTTATATTAAATTAATAGAAAAAATCTTTGGTTGTAATTAAAAGAGCATTAAACTGATCCCAACTATATCCATTAGCCTACCCAATTCAAGGATATTTTGGTGATGAAATCAGCGCTCGCATTGAAGGTGAGTGATCAAGGAGTTAAGCAGGTTACTTTCCCTTAAGAAATAATGACAGTTACCTTCATCATAGGTGTCATACAAGTGGCCGTCGCTCTTCATCTCTTCCTCTCCTCCCCAGCCTTTCAGATCAGACGACTGCTGCAACAAGCTCGCCCGCTGAGCCCAAAGTTCAGACGACACCTGACACAACGAATTCACCCAGTCGTTCTTTTTGGCCACACTGTCGAACTTCAGCTGGTATTTCGCTTTGCGGATCAACAGATTGAAGAAGGGTTTTTCCTCCTGAAAGCTTCGGTCACAAAACTTGAGCTGTTCCAAAACGAGGATGTGAATCGTGGCCGATGATTGCTCCTCACAGGCGTAGAGTTTGATGCGCGGTGGGTTTCCTCCCTCCCCGGCGAAGAGCATGCCCCATTCTCCAGGCAATTTCTTGTGCTGGAAAGAGAGAAGAAACAAAAGTGTTCAGCAAAGACTGATGGCATAGGCATAGGTTGGCTATTACCTGGCTCTTTATTCAAATGGCTTTTATCACTGGTTGACATTAGCCTGTAGTAGAAGACGACAGTAAATGAGAGCTGTACAATAAATGATTGTCAACAATATTGGAATGTCAATGTACAGCCAAAGACAGTGGTGTTATCAAACGCTCGTTGGTACAGCTTAGAATTTAGTGGAAGACTACAATCGCTTTTCCTCTTGTCTTTTATCCATCCGTCCGTGCATGCGTGCATGCTTCTTGCGTGCGTTCACGGTCGTTTAGATGGCCGCGCTTTCTTGAAAACCGTTCAGTCTATTTCAATCCTTTTTAGTGTACACGTTTTAGAGGATATTACCTCTTGACTGATTGCTTTAGCTTTATTTCAAGGTCAAGGTCATGTGTATTAAGGGGTTCACACACCAAGACACTTAGTCGCTAATATCTTGCGAAGTTTTGCACGTATTTCAATTGGAGGGGTGGGGGGTCACGTTTTCTGAAATAAAGTCTTAACATTATAATCATGAATTTCAATTTGTCTGTGCATTCGTGCGGATCACAGGTTTGAACCGCAAGATTGTATCTCAAGGACTGCTGCATGTGATCGCTTCATGGTTGAGTGTGGTGGTGCATCACGGTACACAAAATGTTCCATACAAAAATAATAACCATACAAGAAGTTTTACCTTGAAAACGCAAAGTTCTCCTTGTGGCCATATCGTCCACTTCGTTGGACTTCCAATGTTTAAACTTGGTGTGCAGGATCCATTGGCTTATGGTAATTCCGAATATTAAGTACAAGACAGGTCAATGTCAAGGTCACAACGGTTATTGTCTGCCGATAGGGCCATATGTAACTGGTCATTTTCAACCACACATTTTTTAGACATTTAGATGTTTAATGGGTGATTCCGAATGAGTATCCATTAAGGTCAAGGTCAAGGATCAAGGTCAGCAGAGAGGAAACTTTGTTGCCACTCGGAGACACACTTGCTCTCTCTCTCTCTCTCTCTCTCTCTCTCTCTCTCTCTCTCTCTCTCTCTCTCTCTCTCTCTCTCTCTCTCTCTCTCTCTCTCTCTCTCTCTCTCTCAATACTGCTTTATGTACTGCTTGCGTCCCTTTATATGAATTCTATTGCGTTGTCTTGTATTTTCTTGTATTTTTCTACTTTTTTTTCAAACAGTATTTTCTTAAATCATTTTTTTTCTCCTTTTCGTTCTGACGCTGAAAACAAATCCTGGTTCTGTGCTTATTCCGCTTTCCCTCAATAACAAAAATCATTCATGCATTCATTCATTCTTTCCTTTTTTCATTCTTTCATTCACATTATCTCTCTCTCTCTCTCTCTCTCTCTCTCTCTCTCTCTCTCTCTCTCTCTCTCTCTCTCTCTCTCTCTCTCTCTCTCTCTCTCTCTCATGCATTCATTCATTTATTCTTTCTTTCATTCTCTTCTCTCTCTCTCTCTCTCTCTCTCTCTCTCTCTCTCTCTCTCTCTCTCTCTCTCTCACACACACACACACACACACACACACACACACACACACACACACACACACACACACACACACACACACACACACACACGCTCATATACACCCAAACACTCACAAAAACACTTACATGAACTCAAACTTGTGTGTGTGTGCATGTGTGTATATGTGCGTTCATATGTGTGTGTGTGCGTGCGTGTGCGTGCGTGCGTGCGTGAGTGTGTGTGGGTGCGTGCACGCGTGTGTGTGTGTGTGTATGTGCATTCATGCGCGCACGTGTGTGTGTGCGCTTGCATGTGTGTGCTTTTGTGTGCGCGCGTGCGAAAATGTGTGTGTGTGTTTGTGTATGTATCAGCGCACGCCTACTTCACGTAATATTAATACACTTCCCCCTCTTCACGCATGCTCGACCAGTCACTCTCAAAAGGAACACAGAACCAGGAAGTTTAGAACATGTAATAATAGCGTGCCAGTAAATAAATTGCGTTATGATAATATACCCAGAAGTGAAAGAATCTGTGAAATATGTAATGTACGTGATGTGGCAGATGAGTTCCATTATTTGTTTGTTTGTCCCTTTTTCAATGTTGAAAGAAATAGATATCATCCGCGGTACTTTTTTGTGCGACCAAATGCGTATAAATATAATGCTTTGTTTGTCTCAAGTAATAAGAAACCTTTGATTAAACTTAAGCACTTCGTTACAGCTATAAACAGTTCTTTTCGATGATTTATATGGATAAAATGTTACATGTCCTTTTCTTTTTATTATGGTACAAGTGTATTTGTCCATGATGCTACAAATCTACTTGTTGATATTGTTTGTGTTTCTGATAGTAATTAGTATAGACATCACTCTGTATTGATGTTTGAGTGCTTAAACATGTGTGTGCTTTGTTTTATATTTCTGTGCCGCAAGTGGGTATGAAATAAACAATTTGCCTTAGCTTGCCTTGCCTTGCCTTGTAACATAGCTAAAAGATTTGTTTTTAATACCACTGCGTACCTCAACTACACACCAGTCCAGGCAAAGGAAATACATTATTTTACAAAGACCACATTTATTCCCAAACACACGGCAAGCACGGCAATACAATCCCTAGACAATTAGATGAAAGTGGGTCAAGAGCGGGCTTACCTTTCTTGATAGAAGAAGGGGCGAAGAATGGAAACCCAAAAGATCTTCCCCTAAATTACAACAACAAAAACACAGGGCTAAGGGAATTTGTGCTGTTTTGTTTGTCTGTGTGTATGTGTTGGTGTGCGTGCATGCGTGTTGACATTCATCATTTCATGCTTTGTGTACGATAGTAGTGTAGTGCAGAGTTAGGTTAGGAAAGTGCCAGCATTTTGGGGGAACGTTCTGGAAGGTTCCATGCTAGAAAGTTATATTGCTTTATTGTCCGTATGATGCAATGGTTGGCGTGTTGGAGGGTTCAGGTTAAAGTGCCTTGTTTCGCGTGTTGGAGGGTTCAGGTTAAAGTGGCTTGTTTCGCGTGTTGGAGGGTTCAGGTTTAAGTGCCAATAAGAAATGGTTTGAAGTTTCCTCTCAAAATTCATGCTTAATGTGTTCAGTCCCAAACTGTATTGAAAATGAAATACATTTTTGTTTTTGATTGTTCAGCATACGAAGAAATTCGGGGAAATAGTGTAGTGAGCCAGTCATACAGGGAAGAAATTTGGCTCCACTTCTATTGAGTAAGAAAGAAGAATGGATTATTTATTTTGCTAAGTTTATTGCAGAAGCAACTAATCTTCGAAAAAAAAAATGCTAATACATAATTATAATATTAAATAAGATACTATACTGTTACTGCTGATACCTGAAATATCATAGTCGCCATTTTTGTGTTGCTGTCCAGCCTAAAATTGAGCAAAAGAATACTATAATTTATTGTTCGTAACGATGCGGGTACCAGATGGATGGTTTGTTAGTATGCTATGGTTTTGTATTCCTAGAAAATAATATTATATGCTCGCAATGATGTTGGATGATTGGTTTGTTTGTTGTCCATTGTTTATTCTATTCTAACATGGAATAATATATATGCTTGCAAGGATGTAGGTTTAGGATTGCTAGTATATTAGTAAAATGGTGTGTGCGTGTGCGAGAGAGAGAGAGAGAGAGAGAGAGAGAGAGAGAGAGAGAGAGAGAGAGAGAGAGAGAGAGAGAGAGGAGAGAGAGAGAGAGAGAGAGAGAGAGAGAGAGAGGGGGGGGGGGTTTCCTGAGAGAGAGTGAGTGTGAGTATGTGTGGAGAGAGAGAGAGAGAGAGAGAGAGAGAGAGAGAGAGAGAGAGAGAGAGAGTGTGTGTAATTAAGTGTTTATACATGTATCCATGGGTAAATGTATAAGTGTGTAGGTGTGTATGGGATACATGTATAAGCTGTTTACTTGGAAGAAAGTAGAAAAAGTAAAGAAGAAAAGTTGTAAGAATAGGACTATTGAGCTATGTTTTTCATTTGTTCCAGTGTTGCCTACCTTGAATGTTAAATGGTTGTTCCCCCCTTGCCATAAGGGCGTTTGTTTGCTAATGGCAATAAACAGATTTGATTTGATTTGATTTGATTTGATCTCTCTCTCTCTCTCTCTCTCTCTACTCTCTCTCTCTCTCTCTCTCTCTCTCTCTCTCTCTCTCTCTCTCTCTCTCTCAATACTGCTTTATGTACTGCTTGCTGTCCCTTTATATGAATTGGAATGCGTTGTCTTGTATTTTTCTCCTTTTTTTTTCAAATAGTATTTTCTTAAATATTTTTTTCTTCTTTTTGTTCTGACACTGAAAAGAAATCCTGGTTCTGTGCTTATTCTGCTTTCCCTCAATAACAAAAATAATTCATGCATTCATTCATTCTTTCATTTTTTCATTATTTCAATTCTCATCTCTCTCTCTCTCTCTCGGATCTCTCTCTCTCTCTCTCTCTCTCTCTCTCTCTCTCTCTCTCTCTCTCTCATGCATTCATTCATTTATTCTCTCTCTCTCTCTCTCTCTCTCTCTCTCTCTCTCTCTCTCTCGCTTTCACACACACACACACACACACACACACACACAACACACACACACACACACACACACACATACACGCACACGCACTGTCACGCACGCACACACCACACGCACACACACACACACACACACACACGCTCATATACACCCAAACACTCACGAAAACACCTACTTGTGTGTGTGTGTATGTGCGTTCGTTCGTGTGTGTGTGTGTGTGTGTGTGTGTGTGTGTGTTTGTGTGTGTGTGTGTGCGTGCGTGTGCGTGTGCGTGCGTGCGCGTGCGTGCGTGTGGGTGGGTGTGGGTGCGTGCACGTGTGTGTGTGTGTGTATGTGCATTCATGCGCGCACGTGTGTGTGTGCGCTTGCATGTGTGTGCTTTTGTGTGCGCGCGTGCGTACATGTGTGTGTGTGTGTTTGTGTATGTGTCAGCGCACGCCTACTTCACGTAATATTAATATACTTCCCCCTCTTCACCCATGCTCGACCAGTCACTCTCAAAAGGAACACAGAACCAGGAAGTTTAGAACATCTAATAATAGCGTGCCAGTAAATAAATTGCGTTATGATAATATACCCAGAAGTGAAAGAATCTGTGAAATATGTAATGTACATGATGTGGCAGAT
>CM065703.1:40283393-40294109 GCA_017654935.2 Phymorhynchus buccinoides | reverse complement strand
AAGCGTTCTGTCAAGTACCAATGTGGAGAATATGGCTTAAAACCCAATCTGTAGACCCCTACCACTTTCAAGGCCTACCAGTCGCCCGGACCGTGACGTTGACTTTGATCGGTATGCCACCATCAGAACGGCATAAGCCAAAGTACCTTCATGCCAAATTTGAAGACTCTAACACTAACGGTGTGGGAGTTATGGCCCCTGAAAGATTTTCGGTTTTCAAGGTCGTACGCCAAGGTCAAAATCACGACGGCAATATGGTTTGCGCGGATGCCTTCCTCTCATGGTGACACACCAGCACACACAACTTGACGTGATTCTGTCAACCCGTTCGAAAGATATCCTTGGGACAGACAGAAGGAGATAAAAAATGACCCTCCGATTTTCAGGCTCAGCGATCTTTTTGACCTTGACCTTGACCTTGATCGGTATGCCATTATCAGAACGGGCATAAGCCAAACCACCTTCATACCAAGTTTCAACATCCTATGTTGATCGGTGCCCGAGATATGGCTAAAAATAGATTTTCGGTTTTCAAGGTCGTACGTCAAGGTCAAGGTGACGACGGCAAAATGGTTTGCGCTGATCTCTTCCTATTAAGGAGGCACACCATCACACAAAATTTGACGCGATTCGGTCAAGCGGTTCGGGAGATATCCTTGGGACAGACAGAAACCCCCCCCCAAAACACAAAAAAACAACCCAAACAAAAACAAACAAACAAAACAAACAAACAAACAAAAATACAAACCAGCCCATCGCAATAGTCCGTCTTGGTGACGGACTAATAATGGAACTCATCTGCCACATCATGTACATTACATATTTCACAGATTCTTTCATAACGCAATTTATTTACTGGCACGCTATTATTAGATGTTCTAAACTTCCTGGTTCTGTGTTCCTTTTGAGAGTGACTGGTCGAGCATGGGTGAAGAGGGGGAAGTATATTAATATTACGTGAAGTAGGCGTGCGCTGACACATACACAAACACACACACACATGTTCGCACGCGCGCACACAAAAGCACACACATGCAAGCGCACACACACACGTGCGCGCATGAATGCACATACACACACACACACACGTGCACGCACCCACACCCACCCACGCACGCACGCACGCACGCACACGCACACGCACGCACACACACACACACACACACACACACACACACACACACACACACACACACGAACGCACATACACACACACACACAAGTAGGTGTTTTCGTGAGTGTTTGGGTGTATATGAGCGTGTGTGTGTGTGTGTGTGTGTGTGCGTGTGTGTGTGCGTGTGTGTGTGTGTGTGCGTGTATGTGTGTGTGTGTGTGTGTGTGTGTGTGTGTGTGTGTGTGTGTGTGTGTGTGTGTGTGAAAGCGAGAGAGAGAGAGAGAGAGAGAGAGAGAGAGAGAGAGAGAGAATAAGATGAGAGATGCATGAGAGAGAGAGAGAGAGAGAGAGAGAGAGAGAGAGAGAGAGAGAGAGAGAGAGAGAGAGAGAGAGAGAGAGAGAGAGAGAATGAAATAATGAAAAAATGAAAGAATGAATGAATGCATGAATTATTTTTGTTATTGAGGGAAAGCAGAATAAGCACAGAACCAGGATTTCTTTTCAGTGTCAGAACAAAAAGAAGAAAAAAATATTTAAGAAAATACTATTTGAAAAAAAAAGGAGAAAAATACAAGACAACGCATTCCAATTCATATAAAGGGACGCAAGCAGTACATAAAGCAGTATTGAGAGAGAGAGAGAGAGAGAGAGAGAGAGAGAGAGAGAGAGAGAGAGAGAGAGAGAGAGAGAGAGAGAGAGATCAAATCAAATCAAATCAAATCTGTTTATTGCCATTAGCAAACAAACGCCCTTATGGCAAGGGGGGGAACAACCATTTAACATTCAAGGTAGACAACACTGGAACAAATGAAAAACATAGCTCAATAGTCCTATTCTTACAACTTTTCTTCTTTACTTTTTCTACTTTCTTCCAAGTAAACAGCTTATACATGTATCCCATACACACCTACACACTTATACATTTACCCATGGATACATGTATAAACACTTAATTACACACACTCTCTCTCTCTCTCTCTCTCTCTCTCTCTCTCTCTCTCTCTCTCTCCACACATACTCACACTCACTCTCTCTCAGGAACCCAGCCCCCCCCTCTCTCTCTCTCTCTCTCTCTCTCTCTCTCTCTCTCTCTCTCTCTCTCTCTCTCTCTCTCTCTCTCTCTCTCTCTCTCTCTCTCTCTCTCTCTCTCTCGCACACGCACACACCATTTTACTAATATACTAGCAATCCTAAACCTACATCCTTGCAAGCATATATATTATTCCATGTTAGAATAGAATAAACAATGGACAACAAACAAACCAATCATCCAACATCATTGCGAGCATATAATATTATTTTCTAGGAATACAAAACCATAGCATACTAACAAACCATCCATCTGGTACCCACATCGTTACGAACAATAAATTATAGTATTCTTTTGCTCAATTTTAGGCTGGACAGCAACACAAAAATGGCGACTATGATATTTCAGGTATCAGCAGTAACAGTATAGTATCTTATTTAATATTATAATTATGTATTAGCATTTGTTTTTTCGAAGATTAGTTGCTTCTGCAATAAACTTAGCAAAATAAATAATCCATTCTTCTTTCTTACTCAATAGAAGTGGAGCCAAATTTCTTCCCTGTATGACTGGCTCACTACAATTTCCCCGAATTTCTTCGTATGCTGAACAATCAAAAACAAAATGTATTTCATTTTCAATACAGTTTGGGACTGAACACATTAAGCATGAATTTTGAGAGGAAACTTCAAACCATTTCTTATTGGCACTTAAACCTGAACCCTCCAACACGCGAAACAAGCCACTTTAACCTGAACCCTCCAACACGCGAAACAAGGCACTTTAACCTGAACCCTCCAACACGCCAACCATTGCATCATACGGACAATAAAGCAATATAACTTTCTAGCATGGAACCTTCCAGAACGTTCCCCCAAAATGCTGGCACTTTCCTAACCTAACTCTGCACTACACTACTATCGTACACAAAGCAT
The DNA here is from genome assembly GCA_017654935.2 of Phymorhynchus buccinoides. Taxonomy (NCBI): domain Eukaryota; kingdom Metazoa; phylum Mollusca; class Gastropoda; order Neogastropoda; family Raphitomidae; genus Phymorhynchus; species Phymorhynchus buccinoides. The sequence continues at coordinate 40,291,030 of CM065703.1, read as the reverse complement.
GAAATGATGAATGTCAACACGCATGCACGCACACCAACACATACACACAGACAAACAAAACAGCACAAATTCCCTTAGCCCTGTGTTTTTGTTGTTGTAATTTAGGGGAAGATCTTTTGGGTTTCCATTCTTCGCCCCTTCTTCTATCAAGAAAGGTAAGCCCGCTCTTGACCCACTTTCATCTAATTGTCTAGGGATTGTATTGCCGTGCTTGCCGTGTGTTTGGGAATAAATGTGGTCTTTGTAAAATAATGTATTTCCTTTGCCTGGACTGGTGTGTAGTTGAGGTACGCAGTGGTATTAAAAACAAATCTTTTAGCTATGTTACAAGGCAAGGCAAGGCAAGCTAAGGCAAATTGTTTATTTCATACCCACTTGCGGCACAGAAATATAAAACAAAGCACACACATGTTTAAGCACTCAAACATCAATACAGAGTGATGTCTATACTAATTACTATCAGAAACACAAACAATATCAACAAGTAGATTTGTAGCATCATGGACAAATACACTTGTACCATAATAAAAAGAAAAGGAAAAAACATGTAACATTTTATCCATATAAATCATCGAAAAGAACTGTTTATAGCTGTAACGAAGTGCTTAAGTTTAATCAAAAGTTTCTTATTTTTTGAGGAAAACAAAGCATTAAATTTATACGCATTTGGTCGCACAAAAAAGTACCGCGGATGATATCTATTTCTTTCAACATTGAAAAAGGGACAGACAAACAAATAATGGAACTCATCTGCCACATCATGTACATTACATATTTCACAGATTCTTTCACTTCTGGGTATATTATCATAACGCAATTTATTTACTGGCACGCTATTATTACATGTTCTAAACTTCCTGGTTCTGTGTTCCTTTTGAGAGTGACTGGTCGAGCATGCGTGAAGAGGGGGAAGTGTATTAATATTACGTGAAGTAGGCGTGCGCTGATACATACACAAACACACACACACATTTTCGCACGCGCGCACACAAAAGCACACACATGCAAGCGCACACACACACGTGCGCGCATGAATGCACATACACACACACACACACGCGTGCACGCACCCACACACACTCACGCACGCACGCACGCACACGCACGCACACACACACACACATATGAACGCACATATACACACATGCACACACACACAAGTTTGAGTTCATGTAAGTGTTTTTGTGAGTGTTTGGGTGTATATGAGCGTGTGTGTGTGTGTGTGTGTGTGTGTGTGTGTGTGTGTGTGTGTGTGTGTGTGTGTGTGTGTGTGTGTGTGTGTGTGTGTGTGAGAGAGAGAGAGAGAGAGAGAGAGAGAGAGAGAGAGAGAGAGAGAGAGAGAGAGAGAGAGAGAGAGAGAGAGAGAATGAAAGAAAGAATAAATGAATGAATGCATGAGAGAGAGAGAGAGAGAGAGAGAGAGAGAGAGAGAGAGAGAGAGAGAGAGAGAGAGAGAGAGAGAGAGAGAGAGAGAGAGATAATGTGAATGAAAGAATGAAAAAAGGAAAGAATGAATGAATGCATGAATGATTTTTGTTATTGAGGGAAAGCGGAATAAGCACAGAACCAGGATTTGTTTTCAGCGTCAGAACGAAAAGGAGAAAAAAAATGATTTAAGAAAATACTGTTTGAAAAAAAAGTAGAAAAATACAAGAAAATACAAGACAACGCAATAGAATTCATATAAAGGGACGCAAGCAGTACATAAAAGCAGTATTGAGAGAGAGAGAGAGAGAGAGAGAGAGAGAGAGAGAAAGAGAGAGAGAGAGAGAGAGAGAGAGAGAGAGAGAGAGAGAGAGAGAGAGAGAGAGAGAGAGAGCAAGTGTGTCTCCGAGTGGCAACAAAGTTTCCTCTCTGCTGACCTTGATCCTTGACCTTGACCTTAATGGATACTCATTCGGAATCACCCATTAAACATCTAAATGTCTAAAAAATGTGTGGTTGAAAATGACCGGTTACATATGGCCCTATCGGCAGACAATAACCGTTGTGACCTTGACATTGACCTGTCTTGTACTTAATATTCGGAATTACCATAAGCCAATGGATCCTGCACACCAAGTTTAAACATTGGAAGTCCAACGAAGTGGACGATATGGCCACAAGGAGAACTTTGCGTTTTCAAGGTAAAACTTCTTGTATGGTTATTATTTTTGTATGGAACATTTTGTGTACCGTGATGCACCACCACACTCAACCATGAAGCGATCACATGCAGCAGTCCTTGAGATACAATCTTGCGGTTCAAACCTGTGATCCGCACGAATGCACAGACAAATTGAAATTCATGATTATAATGTTAAGACTTTATTTCAGAAAACGTGACCCCCCACCCCTCCAATTGAAATACGTGCAAAACTTCGCAAGATATTAGCGACTAAGTGTCTTGGTGTGTGAACCCCTTAATACACATGACCTTGACCTTGAAATAAAGCTAAAGCAATCAGTCGATAGGTAATATCCTCTAAAACGTGTACACTAAAAAAGTGATTGAAATAGACTGAACGGTTTTCAAGAAAGCGCGGCCATCTAAACGACCGTGAACGCACGCAAGAAGCATGCACGCATGCACGGACGGATGGATAAAAGACAAGAGGAAAAGCGATTGTAGTCTTCCACTAAATTCTAAGCTGTACCAACGAGCGTTTGATAACACCACTGTCTTTGGCTGTACATTGACATTCCAATATTGTTGACAATCATTTATTGTACAGCTCTCATTTACTGTCGTCTTCTACTACAAGCTAATGTTAACCAGTGATAAAAGCCATTTGAATAAAGAGCCAGGTAATAGCCAACCTATGCCTATGCCATCAGTCTTTGCTGAACACTTTTGTTTCTTCTCTCTTTCCAGCACAAGAAATTGCCTGGAGAATGGGGCATGCTCTTCGCCGGGGAGGGAGGAAACCCACCGCGCATCAAACTCTACGCCTGTGAGGAGCAATCATCGGCCACGATTCACATCCTCGTTTTGGAACAGCTCAAGTTTTGTGACCGAAGCTTTCAGGAGGAAAAACCCTTCTTCAATCTGTCGATCCGCAAAGCGAAATACCAGCTGAAGTTCGACAGTGTGGCCAAAAAGAACGACTGGGTGAATTCGTTGTGTCAGGTGTCGTCTGAACTTTGGGCTCAGCGGGCGAGCTTGTTGCAGCAGTCGTCTGATCTGAAAGGCTGGGGAGGAGAGGAAGAGATGAAGAGCGACGGCCACTTGTATGACACCTATGATGAAGGTAACTGTCATTATTTCTTAAGGGAAAGTAACCTGCTTAACTCCTTGATCACTCACCTTCAATGCGAGCGCTGATTTCATCACCAAAATATCCTTGAATTGGGTAGGCTAATGGATATAGTTGGGATCAGTTTAATGCTCTTTTAATTACAACCAAAGATTTTTTCTATTAATTTAATATAAAAAGGCCATGAGAAGCATTATCGGATATGAAAAATCCTGCCAACGTTTTAGAGGAATTTGCCATGTAGGTGTGGGACGCTTGTTCCCAAGTGGGTGGTCAGAATGGATTCCATGAGCGTATTTTTCCTGTCCAATCTTCTAGGCCATACAGTGGCATTGCTCTTACACTGCTCATTCCAAATCACAATTTGCAGCCATATCCTGGCTTGTCAGGTCACATAATCTGAAACAGCACTTCAAGGGAAACTAATCTATGTTAGGCTGCAGGAGGTACTGCACTGCTGCTGAGCCATTTCGTTGGTGTTCAGTGGAGCCTGTTCTGATATAACATAGTTAAGTTGGACACCACCTACTAAGTCCCCTACTGACGACAACAATGTCTTAATTGCGGAGCCAGCATGAGTGAGTTCCTCCTCTGAGGGCGCCACCACGACCGTCCATCTACAGCTCCCCAGAACATACTGATCCCCATGACTTTGACCCGAACGCACCAAGGACATAGACTGGATTGGAAATCGAAACTGACTTCACCATAAGAGCAGGCCACATAATGTGAGCCCTCAGAGGCCCCATGGGTCACTGTTATATACCCACAACTATTCCAGTGGTTTTATACCCCTAAGATCCAAAGTTCCACCCGTGGAACAAAAGGGAACTAACTAGTGGTGTATGTTTTAGCCAATGCTCTAGGTTTCTCTCCCTTTGAATGAATATACCCTCTTTGACATGAGGCATGTGCCTCACCTAACCAACTTCAAATGGCCGCAGACTCCTTGTTAGATAAGACCCAAGCATAAAATGTCATAGTTTTATTCAAAACACGCTTAATTAATAATACAATGAGCCTTCATGGTCTACGTTTTCTTCTCTTTCAAAGCGCATGTCTCTCTATATGTGTGTTACTGCGTGTGCGTGTGTCTCTGTCTGTTTTTGTGTGTATTTGGTTTTATGTGATTGTATGAGGGTAAGAGAAACTGCATGCAAGTTTTTGTGTAATTGTGTGCAGATTTGTGTTTGGTTCCAGTGCATGTTGTTTGTATGTATATGAGTGTGGGATCCATTCTGTATCTTAAATTACATTATGAAAAGGGCCATTTTGTGAAATAAAATTATGCAGACTAATTTTTTTTACAAGTAGGATAGAGTGAGATTTTACCCCTAAGGCCCAATGTGTCACTGGTGGAACAAACAAAAAAGGTAGGTTAAGATTATGATGCAACAAATCTGATTGAAGATTGTCATAAGATGGCTCAAAGTGAACCCCTGAACCAAATGTTATAATTTTATTTCAACCAGAACCTATTTTGGGCCTCAGGGATTTATGATGCTATGGAGTTCTGTATTGGTCTGAGACTACACGACAGGGCTGTATTCTACGCTTCCTTTCATAATGATATCCCGGCATTAACCAGGCCCGAGAACTACAGACACCTGCAGTGTTGGTCATGAAATTAGAGCAACACTCTCAGAATCGCATCCATTAAGCAGATGAAGCTCGACTGCGTGGCTTCAGTCTTCCCATTGAGCCCATAGCCACTCACTCTGGGTAGGAGTCGGTCCAAGACCAAAAAAACTATATCCTCTGATGGGATTCGAACCCGTGACCTCCCAGCGACGTTACCACTGCACCACGGCGGCGGGTTTTATGAACTTTCTGTGTTGTGCTGTGAATGTGTTTTGCCACAGCTACTTACTCAGCTACAACTACTTGACTAAGACGATATTTTAAACAGACAAGCGATTGTGGTCATTTTCTCCTTCCCCTTTGCCACTGATCAAGTACTGTGGAAATCCGTTAAGCCAAACTTGAAAGGATCGAATAGTTTGAAGTCGACCTAACCTTACTGGAAATCTGCCAAGCCAAAACTGAAAGGACCGAAATTTATATTTTGAGTTAGCTCATATTTTAAGGTAAATCTAAAATTTGTCAAAAGAAAAATTAAACTGGGACCCACATATTATTGTGGATTATCTGCTTTTTGTGGTCTGTTTTTGAGTGAGCTGGCTTCCACTGTATTTCCGTTGCTTTCTCACCATGCACCATTGTTTATTTCTCTCTCACAGGCCAACAGTTCAAGGTCAGCGTGTATCCCAACATAATCTCAGAGGCCAACAACCTTCGTGGTGACTACATCCTGAGCCTCACTGAACACGATGTTCAACTGCTGGAAGTGGACACTTTAAACAGCGTGCACGACTGGTCCTACAAACACATCCGCAAATTTTGCAATACCCAACAAACCTTCAGCATTGAGGTAGGCCGCAGATGCAGTACTGGAGAAGGGGAGTTTGTGTTTTTTTCACCCGAAGTAATGCAGTTGGTCAAACAGGTGCACATTTGCATGAAGCAGGCGCGCGAGAGCATGAACCAACGGGGGAAAGAACAGCAAGGCGAGGGTCAAAGTGTTCCCCAAAAGCTGAGCCATGAAAGCGAAGCTCCGTCTTCTCCTGCACCTTTGCCTCAGAGAGCCCCTGTTTCTGCTGAAAGCGGAAAAGCAGACTGGCATATTCCATCACATACTAATGCCGCTATGGAAAAGGAAACCGATTCTTTTGACAATGACATCGGAGGTAATCCAGAGAGAAAAGCCACAGCCAAGCTGAAGAAAAAGCAGGAGAAGGAGAAAGAGAAGAAGCTGAAGGGCTCCAAAAGCCAAAGAAGGGGAGCAGAATCAGCAGCTTCGAAAGGCAACAGATATGATCAACTTTGGGATTTTAGAGATGGTGACTATGGCAATTATACCAGTCTTCCTACTAGTTTATCTGGTTCTGATTCAGGAGACGATGAATATCTAATCCCTTCTAACCAATCTGGTTTAGATTTAGGAGATGATGATCAAATCTGTCCTCCTAGCCTGTCTAGGTTAGACGTCGACGGCGGACCCGTTGCTCCACAACGTTTGCAACCAGTGGACGATTCCCAGCTCTATTCTTTGCCAGAGAACCCCCTGCAAGATGCATGGAAGACACGCGGCGGTCTGGAAGAGGAACACATCCACACCGAAAACTATGAACGCTTACAGGAAGCCTTCAACTCCTGAACCTAGCATTGCCACCCCTTTCTTCCCACATGGATCATGCCTAGGATTCAGAGAGGAAGAGTAAACGTATGATATGGCGCGCCAAAGATACAAAACTCCATCTAGGTGTTCGATAGAGTTTCGAAACTGTATCTATCAGTTCGATAGAGTTTGAAAACCCTATCTAGCTGTTCGATAGAGTTTTAAAACTCTGTCGAACAGCTAGATAGGGTTTCCACAAAATAACCCTATCGAGATATAGTTTTTCTATCGCAATTTCTGATTGGTACATGGCTTCAGCGACAAGTTTGTGGCCTTGGCAGGGCAGTGACCCGTGAATTTGAATAAGACGATAGGCCTAGGCCCCTACATGTAGTCAAACAAACATGGCAGCTGAACGATTTCAACGAGCGAATCTTCCCAGCGTTTCATCTGTAATTGAAGCCGCTAAACGAGTTATAATTTATAATTTTAGGTTTATTGTTAAAATCTTTGTCAATAAAACCAAGGACTGCTTGTGTGTGTGTGTGTGTGTGTGTGTGTGTGTGTGTGTGTGTGTGTGTGTGTGTGTGTGTGTGTGCGCGTGCGTGCACGCGCAGGTGTGTGTGTGTGTGTGTGTGTGTGTGTGCGTGTGCGCGTGTGCACACGTTTTTTTTCCTTTCTAAGTTACCCCGGCTGGCAATCTGGACTAGAACTGATCTCCTTACAGTACTGCTACGCTCCGCCCCACCCCCACCCCCACCCCTTCTCTCTCACTTTTCAATAGCGCCAAGGCAAGTCAAGAGCTAGGGCAGACTTATCAAAGGGGGGTGCAGTTAGGCTAAGGAAACGGTTTCGCGCCGTTTATTGTTGTAATTAGGCTAGGTGTAGGTCACAGTCAAAGATACTAGTCCTATCTACCAATGAAATGCTTTGTTTAAATAAAGTATCAAAATGGCGCGTTTGATAGAGTTTTACGACGAGAAACTCTATCTAGCAGTTCGACAGAGTTTTGAAACTCTATCGAACTGCTAGCTATAGTTTAGAAACTGTATCTAACAATTCGATAGGGTTTTTAAACTCTGTCGAACTGCTAGATAGAGTTTTGTATCTTTGGCGCGCCATAGTATGACCCTGTTGGGGATGTCTGCTGGCAAACATCAGACAATGTCACAATTCAGTCTAGTTCCGGCTACCTGGCTCCTATTAGCTGTGGGTACTTACCG
>CM065703.1:40273393-40278393 GCA_017654935.2 Phymorhynchus buccinoides | reverse complement strand
CATGTAAGTGTTTTTGTGAGTGTTTGGGTGTATATGAGTGTGTGTGTGTGTGTGTGTGTGCGTGTGTGTGTGTGTGTGTGTGTGTGCGTGTGTGTGTGCGCGCGCGCGCGCGCGCGAGAGAGAGAGAGCGAGAGAGAGAGAGAGAGAGAGAGAGAGAGAGAGAGAGAGAGAGAGAGAGAGAGAATGAAAGAAAGAGAATGCATGAATGAATGCAGTTGTAGCAGAAGAGAGTGATGAGAGAGAGAGAGAGAGAGAGAGAGAGAGAGAGAGTGAGAGAGAGAGAGAGAGAGAGAGAGAGAGAGAGAGAGAGAGGGAGAGAGAGAGAGAGAGAGAGAGAGAGAGAGAGAGAGATTGGACTCTGGACACTGAAGCCTTTCAATGTCAATAACACTGGGTTCTCATGACATGGGGGAAGCATCATTTTATTGGAGAACAAAAATAATAATAAAATATTTGAAATAAAGGGAACTAAAAAGAACAAAATTATATGCAAATCAACTTAGTTATATTAATCAAATCAAGTATTCGAGAGTGAGAGGGAGAGAGAACACTGAACACTGAACTGTTTTAATGTCATTGGCTTACATAGCTTAGATGACATGGGGGTGCGAATAGAACAAAATAATGGAAAAAATCAATTCAAATCAATCAAGGCATGAAAAATAAAAAACAAAAACAAAATGTTTGTCTCGACCATCCAATCATTAATCAAATTAAGCATATGAGATTCCCACACTTATACCCTAATAGATTATTCAAGACTTTCCATTAAGAAGTATATGCTCTGTCTATGTTCTTTTTGGATCTGCTTTTGCTTCGTTCTAATATTCAGAGCTTCTGCAATATATTTAGCTAGGGATTTTATAGATTCATCATCATAGTCCATTTTCAAAACTCCAACTAAATCCAAATATACAGCAACACTTTTTTTTTCTCCAAATGTTTACACTTCTTTCTAATCACATCATATTTTTACAACTAAATAAAAAGTGTATATCATCCGTCTTTACAGAAAAAGTAACACACATTGGGCAGGGAGAAATTACAGATATATATGTGGTCATCATGAAACTATTGTTTATGTGCATTCAAGCCTATTGTTCTAGACCTAAACCTGGCCAGACATATTCTGTGCCACCTAATGTTTATAACTGTTATATATTTCTCAGCTTCAAACGCATCTTTAAAGCTATAATACCAGTTATATCTGTCTGAACTGTCAATTTTAGAGTGCCAATTTTGCTGATAAGAAGCAATAATTCTGTTTTTAAATTCAATGATAAATCCGTCCTCACTTCCCACACCCTTGACATAGCCATACAATTCCAAACCCATTAGTAGTTAAAATATTTTATATTGACACAATATATCACCCTGGTAATTTTCTTTCCCATTCTCATGTTCGTTGGGGTAATGTACATTTGATACGCCTGTCTACTAAGTCTGGATATAGGCACAGTTTTAACAACTTGAGCCAGTATTTGATGCATTTAACATAGGGGGGGTTCTAACATACAGAGGGTACCTTTGGCCTGTTTCTCCATACTACCTGTACTTTGAACTGTGCAATGGGACATTTAAGAAGCGTTTTTATAGCAAATGTATGTACCTTTTCCATATCAATATTATCATAAATTCCCCACATTTCTGCCCCATAAGTTAGAATTGGTTCAATCTGAGTATTAAAGAGACTTCCAAAATATACTTGAATCAATAGCATTCAGTTTCCGTAATGTTTTAAACATTTCTATAACCCCCTTTTTCCCCTTTCTACAATATTCTGCTACTGCTTTTTTCAAACTTAACTTTGTTGTAAACAACATGCCTAAATATTTGTAGGAGTTAGTTATTTGGTTATTTCTATATCACCATAAAACCATTTTTCATGACGTGAAAGGTGCCCCGGGCCACCCATCCTAAAAACCATTACATTTGTTTTTGTCAAGGTTTACAGCAAGACATAATCTATCTGCTTTGCTTGTTTCAAACTATTTAGTTGGTTCTGGAGACCTATAGCTGTATCTGACAAAAGTATTACATCATCAGCAAATAACATGAGAAAAATCTCAACCGCACCAGGAATTAGCTGAATGCTGTGTTTGCCTTTTTTTCATTATTTCGACTGCCAGTTCATTAATGAAAAAGGAAAACATAAGTGGACTGAGTAGACATCCCTGTTTAACACCTCTAGGGCATTCAAACACATCAGAGTATTCACATTTATCTCTCACACATGCTAACACTGAACTGTACACACCACGAAGAGCCATATATAGTTTTCCATTCCCTCCGCTTTTTCGCAAATTGATCCATAACTTATTTCGATGGACGGAGACAAACGCCTTCCGAAAGTCGACAAAGGCAACATATAATTTTGGTTTTTTTTTAGTAAATAAGATTGGACTAAGGCAAAACGAGTGAAAATATGATCTATCGTACTATAACCTGAATGGAACCCGGCTTGTTCTTCAATAATCTTTTCTTGTCGTTCAGACCATTTTGTCAATCTTCTGTTTAAAATGTGGGTATAGATCTTACTAACAATACTAGTCAATGCAACCCCACGATAATTATCTGGGTTATTAGGATCTCCTTTTTTTGTAAATAGGAATGATGGTAGATTTAGCCCAGGCTTCAGGGGAGATTCCATCATTAAACAGTCTGTTGAACAATATTACAAGAAAATCAATAGCTACTGAGTTAACATTTTTTAACATTTCACTTAGAATTCCTTCTGGGCCTGCACTTTTTCCTGATTTTAAATGTTTAATGCTATTAATTACTTCATTTCTGTTAATCGGAGCATTAAATAATGGTTCCTCAAAATCTTCTCCATCTTGCATGACTAGATCATCTTCATTTAAATTATCATTGTCTCTGAAAACTGCTGAAAAGTGTTCAAACCATTGCTCAAGACTAATGTCATTATAAAGTATTCTCTTCCTATTCACTGATCTAATGGTTGACCAAAATAATCTAGAATTGTTTATTGAATCTTTTAGTTTTTGCAATTTTTGTTCATCAAATTCCTGTTTCTTCTTTCTTTTTAACTGATCATATTCCTTTCTTTCCTTTGTATATTTCTCCTTATATTTCTTTTTGTTAACAATGTTCTTACATCTCTGGAAACTTTTCAGAAGGCCTTTGACTATTTTTTTTCTTTTTGACACACTCTTCATCAAATCATTCCTCACATTCTTTCTTTCTTCTCCCAACCATTCTCAACATACATGAGGCTGCTCCACACAAAGCGCATGTAAACGTATCAACAGAAGCATTAACATTAAAAAGATAACATGTCATAGGCATTTTCTAAACATTCTTTGAAATCATTGCTATCAAGTTCATTTTTATATAACTGCACATTCTCTTCAGACCATACAATTCTTTTCTCTCTTTTTTGACACTGATCAGCTTCTCTTCTACTCTCATTATTCTTCCACTTCAACACAATAGGCACATGCCAGGAGAATAACCTGTCATATGGTGATGGGTCTCTTCATTAAAGAGTTCTACAAACAACTCAGACGGGTGTATAATGTTCCGAATGGCTTTCCTTGGCTGATCACGGATAGTGTTCCTAGTACACGACCAAAAATGTTTGGTGAGCGCTCCTTTTCCTTTTTCGGCCCCATCAGTTTGGAACTCCTTACCACGCGAAATCCGCCATATCCAGTCCATGCAATGTTTCAAATCAGCTCTCAAGAACCACCTATTCAAGCTACATCACAACCTTTAGGACACATTACTTCTGGACTCTATTCTCACACACACACTCCCCTCCCCCCATACTAGTTTCACTGTGTGTTGACTGCAATGTGCACGTCAGCTTTTGTTGCGAGAGAGAGAGAGAGAGAGAGGAGAGAGAGAGAGAGGAGAGAAGAGAGAGAGAGAGTAGAGAGAGAGAGAGAGGACGTGTGTGTGGTTGATGCTATGTTCAACTGATTGTATTTTGAAATGTGTTTTTTGGGTGGGGTGAGTGGTGGTGTGGGTAACGGTGTGTGTGTGTGTGTGTGTGCTATTCGTGTTGTGTTGTGTTGTGTTGTGGTTTGTGGTGTGTGTGTATGTGCCGGTACGTGTGGTGTATGTGTGGGTGGGGTGTGTATGTGTATGCCTATTTGCATGTGCGTGAGCGATTATTTGGTGTTGTTGTTGAATTTGTTGTATTACTTAATTTTTGTTGTTGTTAAGCGCATAGAGCTCCACATTGGTGGAGGAATGCGCTATATAAATGATTCACTATTATTATTATTATCCCCCTCCACTCCATTGCTTCTTATCTGGACTGGTCATCACCTCAATGGTGGCAATTAGATCATTCCTGGCAAGGCCCCAACCTGACACTTGAACCTCGAATCTTAATCTGAATTTGGCTACGCTGCTCTGTCCCACTGGACACTTATACAGTGCTGAAAGCAAAGAAGAAAAAGAGTAGGCCTGCATGCAGTTGCACAAAATGTATAGGTTATAAAAGTGTTTTGGATGTCTCTAAATTTAGACAAGAAATAAGATTACATAATCTTAATCTAGTCTGTAAACCAAAATATTAAAAAAATCTAGTAATGCTTTTGTTAACAAATAGATTCCCACCCCCTGTGTGAACAACATATCTTTGTCATCCTTCAGATTTAAAAAAAAAGGAAAATAAAAGCATTCTATGAACGCTTGGCAAATAGGCTAAGACATAATTGATCTTGTTTGTGTTCGTAATGTTGAAATACGCGGTCCCCATGACAGCTCGTTGCACCGGGACTAAGCCCCCCCCCCCCGCTCTCGTCTTCTCTCTCTCTCTCTCTCTCTCTCTGCTCTCCTCTCTCTTCTCTCTCTCTCTCCTCTCTCTCTATATATATATATATATATATATATATATGTGTATCACGTCTATTCTACTTTTATCTCTTTATCTCTGTCGGTCACAGTGTGCGCACAGGTAGTGACTAGGGCCTAGGCCCCTACAGTCTTAGTTTCACTTCTAAATGGAGAAGATAAGCGGTTGAAAT
>CM065703.1:40259457-40272893 GCA_017654935.2 Phymorhynchus buccinoides | reverse complement strand
ATACAGAATGATAATAAAACATTTCATTAACTGGTCAGTTACACAACATACATAATTATTGAAGAAGACAATTTTACACAAGGGCACAAGTAGATAACATGGAAACCAATTAAAGTTAACAGGAGCCCCCACCCCCCCCACCCCACACACACACAAACACAAACACCAAACCACACCACACACACAACACACACACACACCACACACACACACACACACCACACATTTTTTTTTTTTTGTTTAAAGCTTAACTCCTTTATTCTCAATACGATAATTTTGACTTGACTTGCATTTACACACACAGCACGACACACACACACACACACACACACACCCACACACACACACTCAACCACACAGTTAAAACAAAAAGATATCCCTTTAGTTAAATGCAATATTCCTAAATTAAAGGCAAACAGTAGGATTAACTTGCATAAATACATAAAGGACAATACTTTAGATGCCTTGGTATCACAAGTCATTTAATCATTAAAGGGGAGTAAGTACAAAACCAAATACAGTTAAGCAGTCATAAATGACAATAATATCACAAATGTACGTCAACACACACACACACACACACCCACCACGGTCAATACAGCATTAAAAGAGGGGTGTAAATCAAATATTTATCCTAAAAACATGCATTATAATAAAGACAAAGCAACTGCATGTCATATAATTATGCAATCATAACAATATTCTGCTAAAAACATAATTATAATGACAATGTAATATCACAAATATGAAGTCTTCAGAGCACACACACACACACACACACACACACACACACACACACACACACACACACACACACACACACACACACACACACACACACACACACACACACACACGCACGCACGCACGCACGCACACGCACGCACGCACACGCACACGCACACGCACACGCACACACACACACACACACTGCTGCCAATGATGTTGTTCAGGCAAAGGTCCACAGGCTAGTCAGTTCATGACCCGCTGTTAAGCAGGCGCACTGCAGTTGGGAGGTAAGATCTCCTCAGTCTGTCTGTGCGGGCGCTAAAACTAGTCAATCTGTCTGATCTGGCAGAAGTCTGGGCTTGAGGGACTTCACAAAGGGGATGACTAATGTCACGCTGGATTGCCTTCAGACGCCGCAGCGCCCTGCGCTCGAACAGTTCCTGCAAGGGGGTGGCTGGTTTACCGATCAGCTTGCCCGCGGTCTTCACAGTTTTTGACAACCTCGCCTTGTCATGCTCCCTGAGGTTGCCGAAGAAGCACAAGAAATTGAAAGAGAGCACAGACTTCACTGTTGCTCTGCAAAACAGCTCGAGCAATCTCGGGCCCACCCCAAACCTGTTCAGCTTTCTCATGAAGAAAAGGCGCTGGTTGCTCATCTTCAGCAGGGCCTGGGAGTTGGCGGACCAGTCCAGCTTGCTGTCGATAATGGATCCCAGGTACTTGTACTGGTCCACCAACTCCACCTCCTCCCCATTGAAGACCAGTGGAGCTGGCTTGGGCGGCGTTCGCCGGAAGTCGACAACCATCTCCTTGGTCTTGGCCACGTTCAGAAGAAGATGGTTGTCGTCACACCAGCCAACAAGCGCCTCCACAGCGCCCTTATAGGAGGTATCGCTGGTTGTGATGAGGCCAGTCAGGGAAGTGTCGTCAGAGAACTTCACCTGGTGGGTGCCCTTGGCGGTGCAGCGGCAGTCGGCAGTGTACAGCGTAAACAGGGCTGGGGACAGGACACCCCCCTGTGGAGCTCCGGTGTTGGTGCGGACCTGGGCTGAGGCGACAGATGAAGTGGACGTCCTGATCATCACGTGTTGAGGCCTGTCTGTAAGGAAGCTGCAGAGCCATCGGATGATCAGGGGGGTTGACCTCCATCGCCATCAGCTTCCGCACCATCAGATGAGGCTGGATGGTGTTGAAGGCCGAGGAGAAGTCCAGGAACAGAAGCCTGGCATAGCTCCCTGGCTGCTCCAGGTGGGTCAGCACAGAGTGGAGTACGGTGATGATGGCGTCGTCCATGCTCCTGTTGGGGCTGTAGGCAGACTGCAGGGGGTCCTGGGACTGGCGTGTGGCCCCCAGCAGTCTGCGCAGCACCATCCGCTCCAGGCATTTGAAGGAGACAGAGGTCAGGGCCACAGGGCGGTAGTCGTTGAGGGTGGTGGGGGAGGGTTTCTTGGGGACAGGGATGAGGGTGGAGGATTTCCAGACTGGGGGGACCAGTCCGGAGTCAAGGGACTGCTGGAAGAGGGTCCTGAACACAGTGGCCAGGGAGTCATGGCAGTGCTTCAGCACCACCCCGGGCAGCTCATCCCCGGGCTGTCTCCTTTTAGAGATTATATCAGTGCATTTCCATTAAGTAAGGGGGCGCGACTCTGTCTGGACGACCCCACGCAACTTCATGCAGCAGATATTTAGCTTTTGTCTAGTTTATTCTGTTTTAGTCGTCTAAAGTTTAAGTCAAGATGTGTGCGAAGGTTTGCTGGTTGTGTTTCGTGGGTTTGGTGACGGTGAGTGTGCTGATATGATTTGTAAATGGACAAACTTCAAATTCGAATCGAGCCAGTGATGAAAATGGCGGACAGTCGCTGTTCTACAGTCGTGAGTTCTTTTTTTTAATTTCCCTCTCTCATCCCTCCACTCCACAATTCCTTACATTCTCTCACACACTCATCCATCAACATGCATTTTTCAATATTAAGCATATTAATTTATATAATTTGTACATGCTTAATAAATATATGAATCAGTCAAACAATAAATTCCATTTACAATCTAAAGTGTTTCTTTGTGCTTTTGAGTTGAAAGTGTGCATGAGTGAGTGAGTTTATAATAGTTTTAAAATGAGAAGGTTGGAGATTTTGTATAACAATAGCTTAGTGATTACCAAGATATTTTTATTTTTTATTTTTTTCCCCATAAGCAAACTAGAAAATTTAACATAACATTACTATAGATTTCATAGAAAACACATGTTTGTTTACAAAAACACATTCACACAAAAAAAACATCCATGGGACATACATAAACTCTCTCACTCCCCCTCCCCCTCTCCTATTCATATTTAATATAGAAAACATTATAGTCATTAATAAACCAGGGTAAGTTCTAGTCTAATCTCTAATGTCTGAAAAACAGCAACATAGGTAACTGGTAAGAATCATAGATTAATACTGTACAAGGACTTGACTATTGCTATTATCAGTGAAGTGATAAGGACACACACACACACACAGAGCATCAACAGAAACAATACATACTGGTGGTGGTTAAAAAACAATTTTTTTTTTTAAAGGAATAATAGTAATAGTAGAAAAGGGTCATTACAACAGGAAAGGGACTTTGAATTATAATATTATAGCAAAATACTAACAAGCACTCACTTCACAAGCTATGAAGAAAGGGAAACAACACAATTCAAGGACACACACAGTGCACCTTTCATAAAGGAGGCTATGACATAATAGGAGAATATGGAGACCAGTTTTCCTCAAATTGTCCCAAGTTACCATTCAAAAAGGCTATTTATTTTTCTAGGTTAGTTCTGTAACTTAAAACTGTGAGAAAAACCTGCAGGTTAGGATGGACATCTTGTAATTTACATTTATAAATATAGAATTTGGCAAAAATCAAAATAAAATCCAGAACTTTGTTTTCACATTTTGTTTCACTCCAAAAAGAACCAGTTCTTTGTCAATAATCAAATTATTACAGTGTTGGCATTTATCTTTAATCAAGCATTGCAGATTTCTCCAAAACCTATTAACCAGTCAGTCAATAACATATGTGGAATAGTCTGTTCTTCTTGTTCACAAAAAATACAGGATGGGGAGTCAACAATTTTACATTGAAAAATATATTTCTGAGTTGGAAGCAGTCTATGTAGGAGTCTACATTGAAACCACCTAAGTTGTACATCTGTAGAAGCTTTATAACATTGAAGAAAAATGTGTTTCCAACTTAGGTTTTCAAAAAGGTTATTCCATTTACTAACAGCAGATGGAGAGGTATTATTTTCATTCAAAATATTTTGCACAAATTTGTTTCCTCTTTTAATGCAAAACCAGGCTTTTGGGTCTAAGAGTTTATATCTGTTAATCAACACTATGTTAGTTTTTTTGCAATAGTTACGGACTGCGTTTAAAATGCCTTCATACAAGAGAAAATTTGTTCTTATACCTTGGTATTTATGCACAAATTCATAATATGTCATCAAATTGCCATCATCATTTATTAAATGTTTAATCAGAAAAATACCATGATCACACCAATCCTGTATAAAAACCACTTTTCTGTCCCTTAAAATATTAATATTATAATGAATACATTCTGCCATAAATTCATGTACAGAGGTGGGACTGCATTTCAAACACAATTTCTTATAATGCTTCATAACGTCTTTCCAGAATGGATTATTAATATTTGTCATAACAACATTTGAATATTCAGCTCCAAGATTATTTACCTTATCCAGTTTGGGATACATGTTAATTATAAATTCTCTCCATTCAGACTCACACATTAACCTTTTCAACCAACATATCTTCATGGCAGATATAAAATTTATAATATTTAACATTAGTCGTGAGTTCTTATTGTCATTCGCTGACAGTCCCCGGAGCTTGACTGCTCCCAATGTTGACATTGACTGGACAGAAACAACACAAGGAAAACGAAATAAGAAGAAAAAAAGAGGTTCAAGGGGAGGGATTAGAAATAGGCTTCGGAGAAGGGGAGGGAGGTTTCCACTGCCAACTGTGTCACTGACAAATGCTCGTTCACTGAAGAATAAAATGGATGAACTGACAGCACTCGTGCGTTACGATGGCGATTATCACCGATGCAATTTGTTTTGTGTGACCGAGACCTGGTTATCGGAGGGGGATGACATTGGGGATCTAGAGGGCTATAGTGCAATTCGTTTTGACAGGGACAAAGAAAAGACTGAGAAAACTGTGGGTGGGGGGTTGTTGATGTTTGTTGACAAACAATGGGCTACCAACTACACAGTGCGTGACCGTGTCAGCACTCCAGACTATGAGCTATTAACTGTGTCATTCCGTCCTCACTACCTCCCTCGGGAGTTTGGTCAGTTGACTGTGATTCTTGTTTATGTGCCTGGTCCTAACTTCACTTCAGCTGCAGATCACATTACAGAGTACTATATTAAGGCATTGAAAAGTGACCAGCCTGTGTTTCTACTGGGAGATTTTAACAGTTGTGTTTTGTCAAAGCACACGCCTAACCTTCACCAATATGTCACACACCCCACACGCAGAAACAAAATTCTGGACAAGTGCTATCTCAATATCGCTGATGCCTACGTTGACCGTGTGGTGCCGCCCCTTGGACGGTCTGACCATAACGTGGTCCACCTGCTCCCATCGTACCAGCAACTTGTCAAACGTGAACCCCCGCGCTCACGCTCTGTGCAGTGCTGGGACGCCGACAGTATAGAAACGCTGAGAGGCTGCTTCGAGGCCACGGACTGGGACGTGTTCTTCCAGGGCGAGACCGACTACGACAGGCTGACCGACGCCATCACTGCTTATGTTCAGTTTAACACAGACATTGTTGTGCCAACAAAAAACATTCTAATCTACTCTAACAATAAGCCATGGGTTGGTAAAGAAATCAAGCAGTGCTTAAATGAGAAGAAGGTAGCTTTCTAGAGTGGTGATGCACAAAAAGTAAAAGAACTAGAAAAAGACTTTAACAGGAAAGCCAAGGCTGCAAAACTGCATTACAAGAGTAAAGTAGAGGAGAAGTTTGTGGGGTGGAATGTGAGAGATGCATGGAAGGGTTTGAATACAATGATGGGGTGGGGGAATAAACAGCAGATTCAGTGTGATGACCCAGTTACTTTTAGCAATGATTTAAATACATTTTATGCACGATTTGATGTTCATAACTTTAAACAAGAATGTGATGATCTGTGTGACCCACTTATGTCTACTTCTAACACTGTGAATGTCTCAGAGTCAGCGGTTCGCTCTTGTTTTTCGCATGTTAACCCAAGGAAAGCTCCTGGACCTGATGGTTTGACTGGTAACGTTTTAAAACAATGTTCAGCTCAGCTTAGTCTTGTTTTTACACGACTGTTTCAATTGCTTTTAGACACTCATTTTGTTCCCCGCATTTGGAGATCATCCACCATTGTCCCGGTGCCTAAAAAAGCCAAGGCGCGGGAGTTAAATGACTTTCGGCCAGTGGCATTGACCTCCATACTGTGTAAGTGTATGGAGAGAGTGGTCTGCAATCAGCTGACTGCCACTGTGGCCGACTACATGGACCCACATATTGTGCTGTGGATCAGGTCATTTTTGCGTGACCGATCACAAAGGGTCAGTGTCTGTGGTCATCTGTCCCATGAGCTTGTTTTAAACACCGGAGCACCCCAGGGTTGTGTCTTGTCCCCGATTCTCTTTTCAATTTACACTAATGAACTAACTTGTAATACTTCCGCTCTCACCTTACTTAAATTTGCTGATGATATGGCTTTAGTTGCTCGTCTTAAGGATGAAGAATCACTCTCACAATATGTTCTGTTCATAGACCATCTAACATCCTGGTTTAACTCAAGTTTCCTTGAACTTAACGTCCAAAAGACCAAAGAGCTGTGCTTTGGAGAGGATCGGGTGCAGGACGCCTCACTGGCAAGGCCATGTAAAATCAAGGGTGAAAATGTAGAACAAGTCAGTAGTTTTAAATACCTTGGTGTTCTTTTAGATAAGAAGCTTAGTTACAGCAGCCATGTTGATAGTGTGTGTAAAAAGGCAAACCAAAGGCTTTTTCTTCTCAGGAAGCTTAAATATTTTCAAGTAAGCAGCAGTATTTTGGAATTAGTGTACATGTCATTGATTGAAAGCATTCTTACCTTCACTATCACTGCCTGGTACGGAAATCTAACTGTAAGATGTAAAGCACAACTGTCACGCATTGTCAAGCATCTAAAATCATTGGTAAAGAACAGAAACAACTCTCAAACATTTACAAAGACTTCACTAGACGTAAAGCTGGCAAGATCCTCCGTGATCCCACTCTTCCCCTTCATGACTCTTTTCAAACACTACCTTCAGGGCGACGCCTTCGGGCGCCTCTGGCAAAGAAAAACCAGTACAAGCACTCCTTCATTCCATCCACCATAGCAATCCTGAACAACTCCAACACTGCTCTCAAAACTTCTCTGTAACTCATGTTCTTTTGTGTGTGTGTATGTGTGTGTGTGTGTGTGTGTGGGGAGGGGGGGTGTCTGCCTGTCTGTGATTAATATTCCCGTAACATGTTTAATATTGGCACTATTGATGACTGTGATAATGTTTAATGATAATTACTTTATTGATATGTTTTAAAATAACTTAATGACATAATTGCTGCCTGATAAATATTTTGCATAGTGTGGGTGTAATTGGATGTGTGAGAGATCATATATTTCCTGTAATATTGCTATTGATTTATCAATCTTGATGACTGTTCTTTCTCTCTCTCTCTCTCTCTCTCTCTCTCTCTCTCTCTCTCTCTCTCTCTCTCTCTCTCTCTCTCTCTCTCTCTCTCTCTCTCTCTCTCTCTCGCTCTCGCTCTCTCTCTCCTCGCCCTCTCTCTCTCTCTCATCTCGCTCTCTCTCTCTCTCTCTCTCTCTCTCTCTCTCTCTCTCTCTCTCTCTCTCTCTCTCTCTCTCTCTCTCTCTCTCTCTCTCTCTCTCTTTTTGTGTGGTCGTGAATGTAATCTTTTGTAATTGCCTTGAAAACAATCATTATGTGTTGAATGTTTGTAATTCTCTAATTTATGTATAGTTATCAAATTATGTACATAGTGTGTGTGTGTGTGTGTGTGTGTGTGTGTGTGTGTGTGTGTGTGTGTGTGTGTGTGTGTGTGTGTGTGTGTGTGTGTGTGTGTGTTCTTAATCATTGATTTAATGTAGTTGTTTTAGTTCAATCTGCTGCACATGTTGTGGAAGAAAATTTTCCATTTTAAACTTGTTTTTTAATGGATAATAAAGATTTTTGAATTGAATTGAATTGAATTGAATTAATTTAACGCAGTCAGTACAGCAGGTGATCGCGTTTGGTTCTCTTGAAAAAGAACTTGGGAGAAACCTTTTTTCAGGCAGAGTAATAATAATACATATAATCAATGTTAACTGCTCGAGAGTGTTAGATGTTTGTATGTTTATGCATCATGTGTGGAGAAAGCTTTCGTTTGTGTTACACCACTATCAGTGTGAAAGATGCTATAGCTGACATACTCACATTCGGTCCCCTCAAAAAACTTTTTTTTTAAACTCCTCAAGACGTAACTTTGTTTTCAACAAATGAAATAAATCTCTGACAAAATATGAATTGTGTGTGGTGCATCATGCCATCACGCCATGAATCAGTTCAGAAAACAAAGAAAGCTAAGCAACCATTGCAAAATAAAGCTTACAAAATGTTTCTGTCTTTGCATCTTGAAACAATCCAATAAAACAGGTTTTAATCCATTTAATTTTATAGCAGATGATGCTACATCATTATGTAATATGATTTCTTATAATTATTCAAGGGGGGCGGGGTACAACCATTGAATTTGAAGAGTCCACAAATCAGTTACATTATGATTTAACTAACATTCACATTAATGAGAAAATGCCCCCATCAGTATAATTTCTATTAATAGCAGTGTTCTTTTTTAAATATGCATGGACCCCTCACTTTACCTCTACAGTTCCCCTCGATGCATCTGTGACTGCCATCCTTGGTTCCTAACATTTGTTACTAGAACTCTATTGCGTTTGTTTCCCATTGAACAGATGTTGAAAAGCAACAACACACACACAACTATGCATACTATACAAGTGCCTGTCAAGACTAGCAAAAAGCCTGCATGGCTAATTTCTTACCAGCAGTAGATAATATGAATGTTTGCGTTTTAATATCTAGATTCGTTTTTAATTATTTGCTTTTGAGTCCACATATTTTCTTGTAAAATCACAAGAAATCAAGACATTAATGAGTAAATTTGTTCGTAATACAAAATGTATGCATGTGTATTGCCTGTGATGTACAACTTATACAGTTATTAGAGAGTAATGTTAATACATGCTTTCTTTTAACTTCTTTTAGAATGGAGTAATGATCCCTACAAGTGTAACGAAATGTATACAAAACATTCGTAATAGTAAGCTACATTAATTGTGTACATATCAGACTTCAATTTAGTCAGGTCCTGCGCTTGAACTGGATCAAAATCCTTTCATTGTGCTTCTGTTCTTCCGCCTCAAGAAACGTCTGAGAACTATTATCATCCCAAATATCAAACAAATAAACACGAGTTCATGTTATACTGAGTTTCAGCTATCAGTTATTCATTGCACAAGTCAATAAAACATTTGTGTAGTTTGAATATTTAATGCTGATTATTTGAAAAGAGATTAACTAATATACATTACAGCTACAACATTATTTTGAAAGCAACCATTAACGCAGCCTATGCATTTATTTATATTTTCTATTCACTCCGAACAAGGTTTTGGTACTGTTTATAATTCTGTCACAGAAATAAAAGGCAGGTTTCTACTATACTAGGAACCGACCGTACTGTTTTTATCACACTTTCAGGCGCCTGAGGCCCTTTTGGATGATGTAAGACTTGATCACGTGGGGTAATGACGTCATTTCCGATCATGTGACGCCTCAGTGCTCCACGTCACGTGCCATGAGGTTCCGGTCATGCGTGGTGAAGTTAGGTAACACTTTTGGGATGATGTTATGATGACATCTGGTAACATGGTATTTGGTCATGGATGATGTCATGATATTGTCATGGTCATGGATGATTTCATGAAAGTTCTGTCATGTTCAGTGATGCAGATAGGTCTAGAGAAAGTGTTAGACTGGCTACGTGTGACTGAGTGAGTTAAGAAAAGTTCGGTAAGAAAGTTCTGGACGTGTTTGTTTGGTTGACTGAGTTTTAGATTGGGTTATTTTTAAATGACTCAGCATGAAAGGAGAGAACATCTTAGAAGCAAGCATGTGCAGTGATGTCACGTTTCTGATTATGCACGGTCATGTGAATTAATGTCATGTTTCTGTTTTCTGGTCATAATGAGCGGTCATGTGTGATTACGTGTGGTCAAGCGCGGTGACGTCATGTTACTGCTGGTGATCATGCGCGGTCATGAGCTGCATTGTCATGTTTACAATTTAGGTATTACGTGGTGACGTCATGTTTCCGTTTTCGGTCATGGGTATAAAGTAATAACTTATTACGTGAGGGATGACGTCATATTTGGTCATGGGACGCCTCAAACAGCTTTCGGTTACGTGACTTGTGTTCCTGGTTACTGGCCGTGAAGTTAGATAACATTTGGATGATGTCATGTTAATGTTCTTGTTTGATTATGCCTGAACATGTTTTGGACAGTGTTTGATTATGCCTGAACATGTTTTAGACAGTGTTTGATTATGACTGAACATGTTTTGGACAGTGTTTGATTATGACTGAACATGTTTTAGACAGTGTTTGATTATGCCTGAACATGTTTTGGACAGTGTTTGATTATGACTGAACATGTTTTAGACAGTGTTTGATTATGACTGAACATGTTTTAGACAGTGTTTGATTATGACTGAACATGTTTTGGACAGTGTTTGATTATGACTGAACATGTTTTGGACAGTGTTTGATTATGCCTGAACATGTTTTAGACAGTGTTTGATTATGCCTGAACATGTTTTGGACAGTGTTTGATTATGCCTGAACATGTTTTAGACAGTGTTTGATTATGACTGAACATGTTTTAGACAGTGTTTGATTATGCCTGAACATGTTTTAGACAGTGTTTGATTATGACTGAACATGTTTTAGACAGTGTTTGATTATGACTGAACATGTTTTAGACAGTGTTTGATTATGACTGAACATGTTTTAGACAGTGTTTGATTATGCCTGAACATGTTTTAGACAGTGTTTGATTATGCCTGAACATGTTTTAGACAGTGTTTGATTATGCCTGAACATGTTTTAGACAGTGTTTGATTATGACTGAACATGTTTTGGACAGTGTTTGATTATGCCTGAACATGTTTTGGACAGTGTTTGATTATGCCTGAACATGTTTTGGACAGTGTTTGATTATGACTGAACATGTTTTAGACAGTGTTTGATTATGCCTGAACATGTTTTGGACAGTGTTTGATTATGACTGAACATGTTTTGGACAGTGTTTGATTATGTGTGGTTAGTCATGTTTTCAGTCTGGTCATGTATTTAGACAGAAAGTTTATGTTTTACTTCCTCTTGACCGAAGTCATATGGGGCATTTCCTTTACTTTAGATTTTGTAAAAAAAACAAAAAAACAAAAACCCAACAACTGAAGTTTATGTTTTACGTCCTATGGGACATTTCTTTTACTTTAGATTTGGGGGAGGAGGGGGGAGGGGGAGTGGAAAAAAAGATTTTCTCAAAAATAGATGTTTTTAAATTTAATTTATGTTTTTCTTATATTTCAATAGTGTTTTATCTTGAATAAAGGTAAAGTAAAAGTGTTTATGTGGGGTTGAGACCACCCATGATGTCATAGTGACGTCATGGCCCACATCAAGTGGGTGTTCCTTGCCTTTGTGTCCTTGTTGATGAAGATGAGGGTGTCTTGTTTCCTTGTTGATGAAGATGAGGGTGTCTTGTTTCCTTGTTGATGAAGATGAGGGCGTCTTGTTTCCTTGTTGATGAAGATGAGGGTGTCTTGTTTCCTTGTTGATGAAGATGAGGGTGTCTTGTTTCCTTGTTGATGAAGATGAGGGTGTCTTGTTTCCTTGTTGATGAAGATGAGGGTGTCTTGTTTCCTTGTTGGTGAAGATGAGGGTGTCTTGTTTCCTTGTTGGTGAAGATGAGGGTGTCTTGTTTCCTTGTTGATGAAGATGAGGGTGTCTTGTTTCCTTGTTGATGAAGATGAGGGCGTCTTGTTTCCTTGTTGATGAAGATGAGGGTGTCTTGTTTCCTTGTTGATGAAGATGAGGGTGTCTTGTTTCCTTGTTGATGAAGATGAGGGTGTCTTGTTTCCTTGTTGATGAAGATGAGGGTGTCTTGTTTCCTTGTTGATGAAGATGAGGGTGTCTTGTTTCCTTGTTGATGAAGATGAGGGTGTCTTGTTTCCTTGTTGATGAAGATGAGGGTGTCTTGTTTCCTTGTTGATGAAGATGAGGGTGTCTTGTTTCCTTGTTGATGAAGATGAGGGTGTCTTGTTTCCTTGTTGATGAAGATGGGGGTGTCTTGTTTCCTTGTTGATGAAGATGAGGGTGTCTTGTTTCCTTGTTGATGAAGATGAGGGTGTCTTGTTTCCTTGTTGATGAAGATGAGGGTGTCTTGTTTCCTTGTTGATGAAGATGAGGGTGTCTTGTTTCCTTGTTGATGAAGATGAGGGTGTCTTGTTTCCTTGTTGATGAAGATGAGGGTGTCTTGTTTCCTTGTTGATGAAGATGAGGGTGTCTTGTTTCCTTGTTGATGAAGATGAGGGTGTCTTGTTTCCTTGTTGATGAAGATGAGGGTGTCTTGTTTCCTTGTTGATGAAGATGGGGGTGTCTTGTTTCCTTGTTGATGAAGATGAGGGTGTCTTGTTTCCTTGTTGATGAAGATGAGGGTGTCTTGTTTCCTTGTTGATGAAGATGAGGGTGTCTTGTTTCCTTGTTGATGAAGATGAGGGTGTCTTGTTTCCTTGTTGATGAAGATGAGGGTGTCTTGTTTCCTTGTTGATGAAGATGAGGGTGTCTTGTTTCCTTGTTGATGAAGATGATGGCGTCTTTTTTTCCTTGTTGATGAAGATGATGGCTTCTTTTTGTCTTGTTTCTGAAGTTGAAGGCGGCTTTTGTCCTAAGGGTGGCTTTTTTCCTTGATAATGATGATGAGGGCGCCTTTTTCCGCATTGACTGAAATTCGCAAATCCTCTAACAACGGTCCAAACGCGAGCGCATCGAATCGAGCCAAGTAGTCCCTACTCTTTGCTTCCTCAGTCATTCAGGTTCATTTTCCAACATCTACTCTGCTTTCATTCACTCACATGGCGGTTTAATCGAGCAACCATTTTGATTTTAGTTCAAGAAAGATTGCAGTACTGTTATCAGGTCGCTCAGACACATCTCTCAACTATCAGAACACACGTGTTGCTAAGGTCAAATAGAAGGTAAACTTCCTGTGGGTCTTTCCCGCAAGGGTGAGTCCTATTCTTACGGGTTACTTGGCTGGAAACCGTGCTAGCTAACATTAGTATTTTTACTTCAATTTACCTTTAAGTATATTTTATTTCGTTGTCTTTATTTAGTGTTCTTATGCCCATAATATTTAAGATGATTTTACGTCATAATAAAAGAGTTTGAACTTGAGTTTTAGTTTTTATATACCAAGTATTTTTGGTCTTATCCAAGTGACGTCATTGATCTTTTGAGCTAAATTTAGGCTAAGG
>CM065703.1:40246957-40254457 GCA_017654935.2 Phymorhynchus buccinoides | reverse complement strand
GTGTCCTGGGGTAGAATATATCATCAACCAACACAACACCAACCATGCAATCCTTCACACCAACGTGTCACGCTGTGACAGCGTACCACCCGTCACAGCACACCAGGGCGTGGTGCTTGGAGTGTGTGATCACTCCACTGCTTTCTGCAAAGTTCATCTTGTAGCTCCCAAAGGGATGTATATGAGATTTTTAGTTCAACGGTTGGAGTATTGGTGCACTTCTGGACGTTGGAGAATGAAAGTGGTCGGCCCCGAACTGTCGAGTGCGTATGACTTGAGATGCGACCATCATCGTCTTGATCAAATGTTCGTTGAATCCAAAGCAGAAAGTATGTTAATTTTAAACACCAACTACCCTAAGGTTAAAGTTATGGAAGAGGTTATAAAATCTCACAATTTTATCGAAGAAGGTGTAGGAAATTACTCTGGGTACCTGATTACACCAACGCAACTAAATCATTTCAATATGAAATTCTTTAAGGAATGGACAGTGCGTAGAGAGTGCGTCATGATAAGTGTGGCACAATTCAGGGAAGTAGGCATCTGCAAATTTTGTTTTCATGTAAAACTAAGTTATCCTCTGCAACCATCAGCACCAAAACGTCTGTGCACTAGACAACCATCAACTGCTAACTTTTGCGTACCTTATTTCAAATTACATCTTATTTATAACGTTTGTCATGCAGGTCTGAAAATATACCTGTCGGAGCATTATCCAAAAGGTTCACCTTTGACATTGTCCAGTGGGTTATTCAATTGTTCTGTGGATTACTACTCCACCTTCAAACAACACGTGCACTGCAATCAAAAAGCAGAGTGTGAAGATGGTCAAGATGAAACAGAACACTGTGTTTTCAGCAGTGAGCAATGTCGGGGCATGGTAGCTTCACAAAACAAGTGTTTTAGACTAATCATATATACAACATCTGTACTGAACAAATTTTCCGATCGAGAGTGTTTGCTGGCAGGCGGAAAACTAGGAACTATAAAATCAAAAAATGAACTGGAGGGTTTTCTCCTTGTAGTTCAAAACTATGACTCGTTTTCTGTCTCAACAGGGTGCACCTTAGGTTGGCATCTTTCGTTTATGTACAGCAGATTTCTGACCTGGTCTGAAAACACCATCATTTATAACATGAATTACCTGAACAATTTTTATCATTCAACATTTCCTTCCAGAGTCGTCACAGGCATTGGTATTAGTTCTATGACCTTAGTTAAAAGAAGGCATAATAAGCCGACAGGATCGGTATTGTGTGAATTTCGGCTACAGAAGCATGATAACTTTAATGTGCCTACAGTGTTGTCTCGTACAGTCAAATACTCGTCACTCATTACAAAGACACTACAGTCTTTGTTTGTTGGTCGATCCCAACATCTCACACACATGTTTTTGTCACACGACACTCCACATCTTACTAGGACAACAGGCTTCACAAATCT
Source organism: Phymorhynchus buccinoides (assembly GCA_017654935.2). Taxonomy (NCBI): domain Eukaryota; kingdom Metazoa; phylum Mollusca; class Gastropoda; order Neogastropoda; family Raphitomidae; genus Phymorhynchus; species Phymorhynchus buccinoides. Next base: position 40,253,014 of record CM065703.1, on the reverse strand, counting down.
CAGCATTAGCATGAACAGCAGTGCTGAGCATAGCATGGCCTTACACGTGTATGAACAAACTTTGTCATCTAATATCATGTTCACTTGTGATGATGACATCACCACAGTGCATCCCAGTCTGGTGTGTAACTTCAGGCAGGACTGTCCAGACAGAAGTGATGAGTCATTCTGTCACCATCCTCCATGCCCCGAGTTCCTGTCTTCTAACGGTCAGTGTGTGTCACGTGGTCAACGCTGCAACCAGTATTCAGATTGTCTGGACGACTCTGATGAAGTGGACTGTCCTGATGACCACTCCTACCTGACTACGATCGAGAAGGAAGATATAGAGAAATTGTTTCACATCAATATGGATGGGGCAGGTTACTTCACACAGCAGCTGATGACAGCTGACCACTCCTGCCCTGACAGTCATTACCGCTGTAGTTCAGAGTGGCTGTACTGTCTGCCTGTCTATACAAGGTGTAACAGAATGTCTGACTGTGTTTATAAAAGTAAACGGAGAAGATGAAAACCACTCGTGAGGCAGTGACGTGTTCCTCTCTCTATCGGTGTCGTGATTCCACAGTGTGTCTTCACAGCGATCATCTATGTGATGGCTGGGGTCAGTGTCCTCAGCAGGATGATGAACTGATGTGTGACAATGATCTGTCCTGAAGGTTGTCTGTGTCAAGGTCAAGCCTTTGTGTGCGGCGCAGCATTTACTGCTGAACTGTTTTCTCAATTACGGTACGTGGATGCATCAGGTTCAAACATGTCACTGAATGATTTTGATAGGAATTCTTATCTTATTCGTTTGATGTTGTCGAAATGTTTCCTCCATAATATTTCAAACTCAACGCTATCAAATTTAGAATTTCTCAGTCTTGCCAACAATGAACTACAAACTCTTGATTTATCAGTTCTTTATGATCTACAGAATGTAAGAACACTATATTTAGAAAATAATCCTCTAAGCAGAGTGATAAGCAAGGTAAAAAAGCCAATATTGTACATGTTAAAACGACTGTATCTATCTAAAACTATTCTGAACATCCTACATAATGAAATACTTGTATATTTACCTAGCTTGAGTGTTTTGAATGTGTCACTTTCTTCTCTTAATGTCATTGGACCTAGAGGATTTAAAACAATGCTACAACTCGAAGAATTAGACATGACAGGAAACATGATCATTGATTATTCTTTTGATTTGTTTTCCGTATCAGGTCATTTAAACCGCATCTTATCACCCAATCATAGACTTTGCTGTCGGAGTATCCTTCCAATTCACTCAGGAAAAATTGCCTGTTTTGCTCCTTATACCACACTACCATCGTGTACTACACTGCTACCAACAGAACTCTACTCAATCTTCTTTTGGATAATCTTCATTTCTGCAAGCGTAGGGAATTTGTTTTGTTTGGTAACATCTTTCGCTGTCAGGGAAAACTTTGCACACAGTTTCTTGGTAGCTGTTACCCAGCTGCAGCTGGCTGACGCCATCATGGGCTGTCATGTGAGCATTGTGGTGGCAGCGCACCTGCTATTTCGTGGTCAGTACCTGCGGGCAGAACGAGCCTGGACCAGCAGTGGACCTTGTCAGCTGGCAGGGTTTCTGTTCTTGGTGTCCAGCACAGTGTCAGTGCTGGTCCTCTTCTTCCTCACTGTGCATCACTGCGCTGCGCTGTGTTTTCCTCACAGCAGCCGCACCCGGCACCCACGTTGGACGACCACAACTTGTGCGGTGACGTGGATTGTGGGTGTTGTCCTGTCCCTGATTCCCTTTCTCCCTGGACTGTCACACTGGGGGGTCCACGTTCAGTCTGGTCTGTGTCGCCTGGCTCTGTACCATCATCCTCACTCAGAACAGAACGTGACATGGTTCGGGGTTATTGTAGCGGTAAATTTCAGCATGTGCTTACTCGTTACTGTCGGCCAAGTTGCCATAAAATCCAAGATCCCGAAGTACAGAATAGAACTCCAAGCTTCCCAGAGACCTCTGTATTATTCTGTCCACGTGATGACGAAAATCACCGTAACAGACGCTCTGTGCTGGATAGCTTTAGGAATGGTGACTGTGGTGAATGCCCATAGTAGAACTGTGGTCAGCCACATTCGTGAGACCATGGTTGTGTTCGTTGTACAAACCCCCCAGTTCACCTCTGCCCTCAACCCCTTCTCTACCTCCACCCCCCCCCTCCCCCCCCCCCCCCCCCCCACCCCCCCCCCTTTTTTTTTCCCCCCCCCCAGTGCACAATAAGGTCAGACTGGTACCTTGAGAAACGAGAAGAAACCATGTTGCACGTGCTCAGAAAACGGCTCGTTCAGAAAACAAAATGAAACAGTACTAATAATTGTCAAGGAGATCTATCACATTCTATTTTAATAATAGCGTGTTTCTTGTGTGTCTGTCTTTAATCATAAATTATATTATGAAAGCTTTTCTCTTTTTTAAATGAATAATGGTCACATATTGACAGAGAAGGAACGTTTTCCCCACCTTTTTAATTTTTTTAAAATTGTTATTACTTGTTTAGTCAATAATTGATATTAAGGTACTTATTAAAATTAAAATTGCATCAGATTCGGAGCTGAAGTAGTACACTTTTTTGCTTTAATTTTATATTTGGGTGCTGTTTTATTTTACCCTTAAAACTAAATACTTCACAAGTTAGCAAGAAATTTTGCGCAAAGGTTTATAGTCACAACCCCTGCCTATATGATATAAACTGTGGAACAATGTGCTCGAAAGGGCAGAAGAAAGGGCATGTACTTTATTATATCATACAAAGGGCAGAAGACTCTTGAAATTGTGCTGGTGAGGAAATCATCAAAATGTATTAATTTTGTTACTAACCTAGGTAGACTGGAAGTTTTATTACTTGCGATATCAGAAAACCTACATCACCAGATGTTTGCTCTAATGATTATTTATTATTCTACATAGTATGGAGGAGGAGGGGGTTGGGGGGGAGGGGTGTAAAAACAATTTGCCATCCAAACAATTTAAATGAAAGATACTATAGTGGGATTTTAAAATTATATAAAATAAGATTTCTTTTTTTGGTTTTTGATGGCTTAGAACAAAAAAAACAACCTAGGTTAAAAAGGGGGCGGGGTAATACTTGATGTAGAGTAGGGGGGTTTGTTTGTAGTTTTTTGTGTTATAAATATCAAAAAACTTTTATTGGACGTTGATAATCAATGTAGGAAAAAAAAAAAATAATAAAAACTTAAACCCTTATTCCCCCAAATTTAATGTCCATCCCACATTCATTCAATTCAACAATTTATTGTCTTCACAAATGTAAAGCAAAGAAGAAAAATTCGCTGCCCTCCAGCTTTTTGTGTTGCTGTTTTTTTTTTGGCTTTCTTTCTCCTTTCTTATGACATTTCTTCTGGCCCCTTTGCATTGGCATTGACTTGTCTTAAATTGGGGGATATATCATAAATATAAAAATAATAAAGATTCACCGCCCGATCATCTTGTTAAGTTTAATGTAGGATTGGAAATGGGAAGAAGACACCCTGAAAATTAAGACAACCAAATTATTTTTCTAAAAAAAACATACACCATCACACATTCAGCACACACACACACCACACTACCTCGGGACAGGCCACAGCACATTCATCAGGTCGAGCCGCATCCTACAAACCAAACCACGTTCTTATTGGGTTGGACGCTATCTACGCTTGACATAGCGACGAGGCTAGCAGCAGGCACAACGACACCCACACACAACACATTGCACATCTACTACTAATCACGGCACACGGTGACACAACATATACTATCTACTTTTGTTACGTTTTTACATCACACACAACCCACAACACACAACACACAACAACACCCACACTTAGTGCACATCGTATTACACATTTACTTACAAACAATTTTCACACTACTACACACACTACTAAACATTTTTCAAATACTATTATCCAAATCATTCCCAAAATCGTTATCACACTACACTCACACCATTTTTTCAACAGTATCACTACTATACAACGATTGCAATGTTCGTAGTACTTCTAAAATAATAATCACTTAGACCTCATGCAAAAATTAGAGGGAAAAAGGAAAACAATTTTATGTGTTAGGATAGCACGTACAGAAGTGGATCTAAGAACAAGGCACGCTGCCCCCATTTGGGCAACCACATTGTTCACATAAATATATTTATACTAACTAATCAATTACACATAACTTGAAGCTCCTAAAAATTCTAAGATGAGGGGTCAAACACATTTTCCACAACGGAGTCTTTGAGTACCCCACTACCAATTTTATCCACAAATAATTGTCGAATTGGAATTTATGGCTTTTTGTGATCTAGCCAAAGCTGAGCAGAAGGCGTTAGAAAAACCGATTTTTCCCCTGATTGCTAATATTAATATCCGCGACACCAAAATATCTCGATAGAGTATTCGTACGAGAGAGGGTGTGGGGGGGGGGGGTGGGGGGGGGGATGGGGGGAGTCGCATTCATGATACATAACAAAATGACTCCATTCAATCACCAATAACACTTCCATTTTTTTGTCATAGTAAATATTGTCACAACACAAACGGTACAAAACAACTAGTGTATAATCATAGTCCAAAATCTAGCTACAAACAAACAACACCCCCCCCCCCCTCCCACGTCCACTTTATACAATATAGGACTATCACTCACCCCTCTCCAACCTACATTCCTATATATGACCACACCCCCTCACATTCCTCCACACACCCATCCATCCTCACCCCCCTCTAAAACTCCTCCACCTCCATAACCACCCCCCCCCCCACCCAACCCCCCTACTAATTATACACAGGCACACAATGTAACCATAAAATATAATTTTTCTCTCCGGAACCCAAAACAATGTAGTTTTACTAACATGTCTATAATATAGAAAACAATTTGTTACTCCCGCATTCGAAGGGACTGTAGACCCCATCGAAATCTGTTGAACTGTACCTCATCATTAGGCACCCGTTCACGAAAATTCCGGGGCCCACAATACTCTTTAACACACCTACCCAACCCCCAAATCACCCACATTACTTACATCCCCGACAGCCACCGTTTTACCCTTTAGATCTATAACAAAACCCCAAGGAATTGTGAAACCTCATACACACCAAACCAACATAGCCCCATATCCCCACATCCCAATACCACCGTCAGTACCCAAACCCCAACACAACCAACCATGTTCCTCCCTCGGTACAGTTCACAACCAGACCAGTTTAATACCCGCCAACCCGGCGGAAATTCCCAATTATACACAATATAAGAACCCTCACCCTCCCCCTGCTTCCCACTTCCCACATCACACGCCTTATCGAGTCAAATACACAACCCTCCTTCTTTTCCCACCTCACACATCCTACACCCCCCCTCGCACCACACTACATACTATTTGATAGAAACCACACGCCCGCGCCGCATCAGCGATTGTTACACACACTTATCTAGACACCTATTCGTAAAGTGAGACCACCACAAGAACCACACGCCCAAAGAAAAGCCACAGCCAACAATACCTTGTGGAATGCCAAGACAAAAAAGAAGAAAAGAAAGAAGAGAACAGAACGCAGAAGCAAGAGAACTAGACACAGACCCCACCACATACCGCCCCGCTCCACCCCTATCCCCCCCAACCCCATCTCTTCGAACTCCTTAACTCAAAAATTGACCAACAGCGACAACCCCCAAAAACCCAGTACCAAATCACCCTCACACCCACTCTTACCACGCCATATAAGTCATGATCATATAGTACACTCGCCTCATACCGGCCGCGTACACTGGACCCCCACCCACCCCCCCACCCCCCCAAATACCCCCACTCACCTCCTCTGCCAAGGAAAACTGTCCACTGCCTAGACTGCTCAGGTTATGATCTCTAACAACAATGAACCATTTACACACCTCACACCCCATATTTATCAAACGAACACAAACAACCCCCAAAGTGATACCCCAACACACTACCAGGCCCCACATTTTTTTTTAACAAAAACACCCCCCCCACCCACACACAATTTTTCCCAATTTTTCCAATTTTAATTTAA
>CM065703.1:40243044-40246457 GCA_017654935.2 Phymorhynchus buccinoides | reverse complement strand
GGGGAGGGGAGTGTGTGTGTGTGTGTGAGAATAGAGTCCAGAAGTAATGTGGCCTAAAGGTTGTGATGTAGCTTGAACAGGTGGGTCTTGAGAGCTGATTTGAAACATTGCAAGGACTGGATATGGCGGATTTCGCGTGGTAAGGAGTTCCAAACTGATGGGGCCGAAAAGGAAAAGGAGCGCTCACCAAACATTTGTGTTCGTGTACTAGGAACACAGAGAATTTTGGAATCTGAAGATGACCGCAATTGCCTTGATGGAGTATAGACAGAAAGCATGTCAGAAATGTAGCTAGGGGCATTTCCAGAGAAATAAGAATGACATAGAGTGGAAATTTTGTAGTCAATACGTGCTTTGATGGAAAGCCAATGAAGGGATATCAGGAGTGGTTGAACATGATGATACCTAGAGACCTTGAGGACAAGTCTGGCAGCAGAGTTCTGGACTTTTTGAAGCTTGTCAATGAGGTGTTGGGGGCAGCCATACAAGAGTGAATTACAATAATCTAGTTTAGAGAGAACAAAAGCGCAGACTAGTATTTTAGTAGTATCTATAGACAGGAGATGGCGAATCGTACCAATGCGACGCAGCTCACAGTATGCTGACCGACAGATAGTTTGAACTTGTGAGTCAACACTCATATCTATACCCAGTTTTGTTTTCCTTTCTCTTCTTGGTTAAGTAGCATTTCATATGCCTGTCTGCAAAGTCTAGACGTTGGTAACCTTATTAATTTGATCCAGTATTTTATACATTTAACATACGATTTAATATATAATGGGTATCTACCGGATTCTCCATACAAAAAGGTATTTGAAGCATGTAACGGGACACTAAAAAACCGCTTTATTGCAAAAGTATGCACTCTTTCCATATGTTTGTTAACCATAAGTCCCCAAATTTCAGCTGCATAATTAAGGACCGGCTCTATTTGTGTATCAAAAAGTTTCCAAAATAGGTATGAATCCATAGAACCTAACTTTCGTAAAGACTTTAAAATTTCCATTACACCTCTTTTCCCTTTTCTGTTACTTTCCTCCCAAGCAGAACTCAAACTTAATCGTGTTGTGAATAACAATCCTAGGTATTTGTATGAGTTCGTTACTTTTATTTCTTTATCCCCATAATACCATTTTTCATTTTGTGAGAGATAGCCTCCATTGCGAAAAACTAAAATATTGGTCTTGTCAAGATTAACTGTTAAATGTAATTTATCTGCCTGCTGCTTGAGAATGTTCAACTGGTGTTGTAATCCTATAAGAGTGTTAGACAAAAGTATGATATCATCGGCAAAAAGCATTAGGAATAATTCTACTGCTCCAGGAATCATTTGTATGCCATGTTTACCACTGTTTGAAACTTCAATCGCTAGTTCATTTATAAAAAATGAAAATAATTGTGGACTAAGGAGGCAGCCTTGTTTTACTCCCTTAGGACACTGAAAATACTCTGAATACAAGCTCTTATCACGAACACATACTAGAACAGAATTATAAATACTTTTAAGGGACACATAGTTTTCCATCTACCCCACTTTTCCTTAAAATATTCCACAAAATGTTTCTATTTACGGAATCAAAGGCTTTTCTAAAGTCTACAAAAGCCACATACAATTTCTTGCTACGTTGAAGATGACTTTGAACTAATGCATACAGTGTAAATATATGGTCAATTGTACTATATTTCGCCCTAAATCCCGCCTGTTGTTCAATTATTTTTTCCTCCCTATCTGCCCATTTTTGTAACCTTTTATTTAAAATGTAAGTATAAATTTTACTTATAATACTAGTTAATGCCACTCCTCTATAATTATCTGTCTTATTTACATCTCCTTTTTTATGTATGGGAATTAAGATAGATTTAGCCCACTCCTCTATAATTATCTGTCTTATTTACATCTCCTTTTTTATGTATGGGAATTAAGATAGATTTAGCCCACTCCTCTATAATTATCTGTCTTATTTACATCTCCTTTTTTATGTATGGGAATTAAGATAGATTTAGCCCACTCCTCTATAATTATCTGTCTTATTTACATCTCCTTTTTTATGTATGGGAATTAAGATAGATTTAGCCCACTCCTCTATAATTATCTGTCTTATTTACATCTCCTTTTTTATGTATGGGGATTAAGATAGATTTAGCCCACTCCTCTATAATTATCTGTCTTATTTACATCTCCTTTTTTATGTATGGGGATTAAGATAGATTTAGCCCACTCCTCTATAATTATCTGTCTTATTTACATCTCCTTTTTTATGTATGGGAATTAAGATAGATTTAGCCCACTCCTCTATAATTATCTGTCTTATTTACATCTCCTTTTTTATGTATGGGAATTAAGATAGATTTAGCCCACTCCTCTATAATTATCTGTTTATTTACATCTCCTTTTTTATGTATGGGGATTAAGATAGATTTAGCCCACTCCTCTATAATTATCTGTCTTATTTACATCTCCTTTTTTATGTATGGGAATTAAGATAGATTTAGCCCACTCCTCTATAATTATCTGTCTTATTTACATCTCCTTTTTTATGTATGGGAATTAAGATAGATTTAGCCCACTCCTCTATAATTATCTGTCTTATTTACATCTCCTTTTTTATGTATGGGGATTAAGATAGATTTAGCCCACTCCTCTATAATTATCTGTCTTATTTACATCTCCTTTTTTATGTATGGGAATTAAGATAGATTTAGCCCACTCTGATGGGAAAGTTCCACTAAATAATTTATTAAATAGAATAACCAAAAAATGTATTATTAATATATTTGCATTCTTTAACATCTCACTAATGACACAATCTGGCCCAGCACTCTTGCCTGATTTAAGATGCTTGATAGCTGATAATACTTCCTGGTGAGATATGGGGTCATTAAACAAAGGTTCCTCACCCATATTTACATCTTCCTTTTCTACTACAGTTTCATCTTGTTCTGTATACCCATCAGATGAATTGAAGACATACAAGAAATGATCATACCATTCCTGGATACTAATATCAGTGTAAATAGTGTTTTTCCTGTTCACTGACCTTATTATCGACCAAAACTGCTTTGAATCTTTGACTGAGTCCTTTAGTTTCTGTAGTCTTTCTTCATCATATTTAAGCTTTTTAGCCTTTTTCAGATCTTTATACTCTTTCCTTTCCTTTACATATTCAATTTTTTTCAGTTTTCTATTAATAACAGGTTTGCACCTTTGATATCTTTTAAGAAGTCTTTTTACCTGTTTTTTCTTCAAATCACAATCTTTATCGAACCAATCATTATTTTATTTTATTTTCCCAACTGTTCGCACCATACAGGCAGCAGCCCCATACAATGCTTTAGTCAAAACATCAACAGCATTATCAACACTTTCTAATAACATAGCACTAGCTTTTGATAACATGCCTTTAAGTTCATTG
>CM065703.1:40218901-40221401 GCA_017654935.2 Phymorhynchus buccinoides | reverse complement strand
GAGAGAGAGAGAGAGAGAGAGAGAGAGAGAGAGAGAGAGAGAGAGAGAGAGAGAGAGAGAGAGAGAGAGAGAGAGAGAGAGAGAGAGAGAGAGAGAGAGAGAGAGAGAGAGAGAGAGAGAGAGAGAGAGAGAGAGAGAGAGAGAGAGAGAGTGGAATGTGCTTAGGAATGTGCCAGAGGTCAAACGTGGTAATGATCTCAAACATGTCAGTCAGTACACAAGACCCAGACAGCAGCTGTTAACCAGCCCGCTACAAAGGGACATAACCGAAATTCTGGCTTGTAGAGGCAAATAAGAGAAACGCCTGGCTAGAAGGTCTGCGTGTAACTATATAGTCTGTGGTTACACATTACAAGTTACTTGCATCGGCAATACGCAGTTTTACTATAATAAGGCACACATTTCCATTCCACTAGCACGCACTGTCGGAGCGTCTGCAGCGCACCTGCCCGCTCAGTTGAACCTAGACAGACAGATGCACCCACAGACAGTGAATACATTTGTATATCATAGATTGATGTGCAGGTCTGTGATCCCATCGTTAGCTCTCTGTCGATGAATAGAAAAAAACACTGAGCTAAAATGGATCACACACAGATCAGAATCAGATCCACAGAACTGAGCTGACATGGATCACCACAGAACAGTCCACAATCATGGTCCAACGAGCTGACACTCCACACTGAGCTGACATGGATCACACAGATCAGAATGACAGATCCACAGTGAGCTGAACAAGGATCACCACCAGACAGAATCGGTCCACTGAGCGACATGGATCCACACTGAGCTGAAATGGATCACAAAGACAGAATCAGTTCACATTGAACTGACATGGATCGCACATACATAATCAGTTCACACTGTGCTGAAATGCATCGCATAGACATAATCAGTCCACACTGAGCTGAGCTAACATGGCTCAGTCCACACTGAGCTTACATGGATCAGCACATGGACAGAATCAGTCCACACTGAGCTGACATGGATCACACAGACAGAATCAATCAGTCCACACTGAGCTGACATGGATCACACAGATCAGTAATAACAGTGCAAACTCAGGGCTGACATGGATCACACATACAGAATCAGTCCACACTGAGCTAACATGGATCACACAGACAGAATCAGTCCACACTGAGCTGACATGGATCACACAGACAGAATCAGAATCAGTGCAGAATCTCAGCTGACATGGATCACACAGACAGAATCAGTCCACACTGAGCTGACATGGATCACACAGAAAGAAGATTACCATCCACAGCAAACTGAGCTGACATGGATCACACACATACAGACAATCAGACCACACTGAGCTGACATGGATCACACATACAGAATCAGTCCACACTGTGCTGACATGGATTACAGAGAAAGAAGCCATCCACAGTGAGCTGACATGGCACTGACATGCTCCTGTGCTTTGCTCCTTTTGTTGCCTGCTTTTTGCTCCTTTTGCTATATTTTGTTGCTTTATTATTTTGCTGTTTACTGTTTTCTTGAGTGTCTATGTTGATAAAGGCGCATTCGCCGAAATATCCCGTTGTTTTGCTTTGTCTCTATGTGAATAAAACAACGTCATTTTACACTTGCCTGTAGCTGTTTGTTTGTTGTATGTTCCAGTGACGTTGCAGTCTGTTTCAGTTTGTTTAATGAAACTTAGGTTTAACGTCCGCTCGGTAACACAGTCAGAGGCACATGTAGGACGAACGAGCCATCAACCAACCATCATCCATGCCTATATAATAAAATTACTTTGGCGCCTGTCTGTCTGTCTGTCTGTCTGTGTTTGATTGTTCGCCCTGTAACTCATTAGCCTAACCCGTGCACAGAATCGCTTCACATTTTGTGTGGTGGTGTATCATGGTGCACAGATGGTCCCATAGAAATGTGAACCTCCAGTACAAATCTCCGCCAAGGAAGACTCACGTTTCTATAATTTAAAAAAAATGTTCACCTGTAAAAGACGATTTTCGGAGAAAAAACAACGAGGGGAGAGCACTTCGTTTAAATTAGGGTTGCTTACCTCAACTGAGTGGGACAAACCATAGCAACCATGGCGTCGAACAGTGACACAAGGATGTGAGTGAGTAACTTGCAAACACTTTTTATTTATTTAGAGAAATGACTGGTGGAAAGTGGTCAAAAAACTGATCGAACTTGCAAAATGTGATGCAATAATATAAATGACGTCACTTTTGGAATGATGCACTGTATTCTACGCCCTGTATGTCTAATCAAACACACGAGACGATGGCTAATTAAGCCAGTGTATCTTCCTGTTTGTCCCCCTCTGTCAAGCAAGATCACTCCCACACACCAAGAGATTACTCCCCTTAATTATTTGCGAACAATTCATATTCACGAACCATTGAACAAAACTGCTTCACATTTTGTACTCGGGTAGATCATGGTACCTAAATGGTCCCTTAGACATTTTGAATATCCAGTGCAAATCTCCGCCAAGGAAGACTCACTTTTCTGTAAGATGTTT
>CM065703.1:40208901-40211401 GCA_017654935.2 Phymorhynchus buccinoides | reverse complement strand
TTGGTGATTGCTTATATTCGTGGCACTTGCCTGTTGTTATGAAATGGGGTAATAACCTTGATGCTAGTAAAAAGGAGAAGTCATTAGAGAGTGAGGGTGAGAAAAAGATTGTGTGGGATGAAGAAAAATGTCAGGCTTATAAAGATGAGCTAGAAAGCAATGAACTTAAAGGCATGTTATCAAAAGCTAGTGCTATGTTATTAGAAAGTGTTGATAATGCTGTTGATGTTTTGACTAAAGCATTGTATGGGGCTGCTGCCTGTATGGTGCGAACAGTTGGGAAAATAAAATAAGATAATGATTGGTTCGATAAAGATTGTGATTTGAAGAAAAAACAGGTAAAAAGACTTCTTAAAAGATATCAAAGGTGCAAAACTGTTATTAATAGAAAACTGAAAAAAGTTGAATATGTAAAGGAAAGGAAAGAGTATAAAGATCTGAAAAAGGCTAAAAAGCTTAAATATGAGGAAGAAAGACTACAGAAACTAAAGGACTCAGTCAAAGATTCAAAGCAGTTTTGGTCGATAATAAGGTCAGTGAACAGGAAAAACACTATTTACACTGATATTAGTATCCAGGAATGGTATGATCATTTATTTTATGTCTTCAATTCATCTGATGGGTATACAGAACAAGATGAAACTGTAGTAGAAGAGGAAGATGTAAATATGGGTGAGGAACCTTTGTTTAATGACCAGGAAGTATTATCAGGTATCAAGCATCTTAAATCAGGCAAGAGTGCTGGGCCAGATTGTGTCATTAGTGAGATGTTAAAGAATGCAAATATATTAATAATAAATTTTTTGGTTATTCTATTTAATAAATTATTTAGTGGAACTTTCCCCTCAGAGTGGGCTAAATCTATCTTAATTCCCATACATAAAAAAGGAGATGTAAATAAGACAGATAATTATAGAGGAGTGGTATTAACTAGTATTATAAGTAAAATTTATACTTACATTTTAAATAAAAGGTTACTAAAATGGGCAGATAGGGAGGAAAAAATAATTGAACAACAGGCGGGATTTAGGGCGAAATATAGTACAATTGACCATATATTTACACTGTATGCATTAGTTCAAAGTCATCTTCAACGTAGCAAGAAATTGTATGTGGCTTTTGTAGACTTTAGAAAAGCCTTTGATTCCGTAAATAGAAACATTTTGTGGAATATTTTAAGGAAAAGTGGGGTAGATGGAAAACTATATGTGTCCCTTAAAAGTATTTATAATTCTGTTCTAGTATGTGTTCGTGATAAGAGCTTGTATTCAGAGTATTTTCAGTGTCCTAAGGGAGTAAAACAAGGCTGCCTCCTTAGTCCACAATTATTTTCATTTTTTATAAATGAACTAGCGATTGAAGTTTCAAACAGTGGTAAACATGGCATACAAATGATTCCTGGAGCAGTAGAATTATTCCTAATGCTTTTTGCCGATGATATTATACTTTTGTCTAACACTCTTATAGGATTACAACACCAGTTGAACATTCTCAAACAGCAGGCAGATAAATTACATTTAACAGTTAATCTTGACAAGACCAATATTTTAGTTTTTCGCAATGGAGGCTATCTCTCACAAAATAAAAAATGGTATTATGGGGATAAAGAAATAAAAGTAACGAACTCATACAAATACCTCGGGAAGCAGGGATTAATAAGGGTGAAAGTAAGGGTTCACCAAACCGGCGGCAATGGGTGGGGAAAAGAGAAATTTGGGATTGCGTGCTGTTGAAAAGGGAGAATAAGAGGGGGGGGAGGGAAAAGTAACAAAAAGAGAGGAAGGCAAGAGGAGGGGATGTGGGGGTAATCAGGAAAAAAATGGGAATGGCGAAGCTAAAGTCTTTACGAATAAAGGGTATACTGGGTATAAGAGTAAAATGGAATAAGTAGACGGTGACCTGCATGGTGGGGAGCAAATAGGGGGGGAACCGTGTGGAGGATTGTGTATCACACAGGGGAATACGATTAAGTTTGGTTCTGCTTGGGAGGAAAGTAACAGAAAAGGGAAAAGAGCTGCAATGGAAATTGTAAAGTCTTTACGAAAGTTAGGGAGAAGGGAGGAAGGAAAGGATAGGGGGGGGGAAAAGAAAAGGGGGGCGCATGAAAAAAGGGGGAAGAGGGAAGGAAAGGAGGAAGAGGAAAGGTGGGGAAGTATGGGAAAAAAAAGGGGGAGGGTGTCCCGAAGAACAGGGGGGGGGGGCTTCAGGGGGAAGGACCTTTTTGAAAAAGGGGGGGGGGGGGGAAGGGGAGGATCCGGTAGATACACCATTGAGATATATTAAGAGGGGTATGTTAAATGTATAAAAGAACTGGATCAAAGGAAAGAAGGTTACCAGACGTCTAGACTTTGCAGACAGGCATATGAAATGCTACTTAACAAGAAGAGAAAGGAAAACAAAACTGGGTATAGATATGAGTGTTGACTCACAAGTTCAAACTATCTGTCGGTCCACATACTGTGAGCTGCGTCGCCCCAACACCTACGCGGCCGCGGCAGAG
>CM065703.1:40202542-40208401 GCA_017654935.2 Phymorhynchus buccinoides | reverse complement strand
CGTACACAGATCTGATGATGAAGCTGAGCCTCAGGGGAGCCATGTGCCATATGTCATTCCAGGTGAGGCTTCTTTGGAGTGCATTTTCCCATGTAGTCCATTGCCCTTGTTGCCTTGCTGGACTGCTTTCTGGACTCTGTTGGCATCTTCCCCTTTTCTCACTTCTTGAATGACCAGGTCTCTCCTTTCCTTTCCTTTGGTTTTTGACCACCACTTCATTTCTGTTGCTCCAGCCCGAGCTTGTTGGTCTGAGTATGCCCTGTTATTTCGCTGATTCTCAGGCTGTCTTTTGCTTCTTCCACTGCCTTTTGGACTTTCCACTTTGTGCCTGTCCTCATATGGGGTTGGTTCTCTTTCACAACCTTGTCCTCTGAGTCTTCAAGCATTGTTTGTAGCCTTGTTTTACCCACTTTGTATTCCTCAACAGGGATTTGAAGGGTAACTTCAGCTTTGCTTGGCGGCGGTACAATGCGACATTAGTGAGTCCAGGTGGGGCACCAAGCCATTTCCTTGCATATTAATTTGTTGATCTTGGCTTCCGTTGCTTCCACGGTGCTGGTGCAGATGTCGTATATTAGGAGTGGCCAGAGGAGCTTTGGTATTAGCATGAACTGTAGGCACCAGACTTTTGTATTTGCCTGCCAGGCCGCATTGGTCTATTGTCTCCAAGCCCTCCTTAGCCATTTGTTTGGTCTCATTTCACCTTTTCGTGTCCTTTAGAGATTCGTCATACCATCTTCTAAGACTCTTGACTGGTTCATCTGAGACAGTTAGGATGGCTTGGTCTGCAATGCTGAATGTTACTGTTGGGGCTACCTTTCCTTTCCACAGAGAGAGGCTTCTGGAATTCTTTGGTTTGAAGCTCATTCGGGAGGAGGCTACCAGCTCGTCTAGCTTGCTCAGCACTTTGCGGGTCTCATCTTCTTTTGTCGACAGCACTGCTGTGTCATCCATGAAGGCTTTGAGAGGAGGTATATGGTAACCGTTCCCGAGGTCTGCTGACTCTGCATTGTTCATCGCAGCTTTCTAGATGACCTCCATTGCCAGGACGAACAGAATGGGGAAGACTGTGCAGCCCATGGCTATGCCGATTTCCACGTTTACCCAGTTTGTTGTGTATTCCTTCGTGGAGAACCTCATGGAGAAGCCATTAAGCTTTCCTCTTTTATATATATATATATAATATTATATATATAATATATATTTGAAATAAAATCTCAGTATACTGCTGTGCACCGTGCCTCTGATCTAAAGGACTTGAAAGTTGAGCATTTGAAATGCACAACTAGTAAATTTTGATAAAACTTTTTTGTCCAAATGTCTTTATAATTTAAAAATTTTCAAAAAACACCACAAAAAAACCCCCCAAACCCCCACATATTTTATGTTTTTATAATCGAACATTAGAATCAAGACCAGTTACAAGAACTTGGATTCTTGATCTATTTTTTATTTATTTATTAAATTATAAAGACATTTGGACAAAAAAGTTTTATCAAATTTTACTAGTTGTGCATTTCAAATGCTCCAACTTTCAAGTCCTTTAGATCAGAGGCACGGTGCACAGCAGTATACTGAGATTTTATTTCAAATCTATTTTAGCCTTTTGGACAAAATCTAATTTTTTTCCTTTTGGACACCATCTTAGTTGCTGGCCCTCTCTGATCGTGTCGTTTAACTTTTCATATTTGAACATTGTAATGTTTCACCTTTTTACATAAGATTCTTATTTCTATTGTTTTTTCTGAGTGCTGGTTTGGCTTTTTGGAATTTTTGCTAATATACAACAGGGGAAACCCTTCCCACTGTGGAAGGACCTTGGTGTTGAGGTGAAAATTTCACATGACATGGGTAAGATCCCAATGCCGTGTTCACCTGACGAGATCCTCATAGGATCGAAACAGCTGTCGTGGACTGGGCTCTGTCTGCCTCCCCCACAAAGGGAGGAAAAGCCAAACTAGCACTCTATGTTTTTTAGAACATAGATCAAGAATCCAAGTTATTGTAACTGGTCTTGATTCTAATGTTCGATTATAAAAACATAAAATATGTTGTTCTAGAGTATAGCTCTATGGCAAGGCAGAGAATAAAATGCTAACATTCAAACAACAATACACAAAACACAAGATCACAAAATTCCAAATTCAATCCTAACTAGGTCACCAGTGAAAAGCAAAAAGCATGCAACACTGAGTAGTACTAATGAGAGATAATCATTTTGCATGCTTTTTGCTTTTCACTGGTGACACAAAAACACACAGTTTCATTTTAAAAAAATATATTCTCTCTGATAAAATTTTCGTTGGTAAAAGCCAACCTTTTCAATATCAACACTGGCAACTTCTAAATAACGCACACCTTTTATATTTGAGTTGTGAGTGAAAACTCAACATATGTAAAAGAAGAAAATAAAAATAAAAGCAAAAACAAATCAAAAGAAAAAGAAAGAACACGAGCTTTTCTCCATGACCTGGGACGGTATTCATGTCGAGATAGCATGAGACTTAGCATGATGCTAACTTAGAAGCTCTTCCAATGTCCTATAGGATTTAATAGGACTTTTGGAAGAGCTTCTATGTTAGCATCATGCTAAGTCTCATGCTATCTCGACATGAATACCGTCCCTGTTTGTTATCTAAACATGCCTCGTATATACTCTTCAAAAAGTGTACAGAAAGAACAATATTGTTTGTATAATACATTTCATCCACCTCTATTAACCAAGACATCCCAAGTAAACTAATAATTATCCATACCATAATGAAAACAACCCCCCAAACACGTAAATCACATTCATACTAAAAACACAATTAACAAAAAAATCCCTTTCAATAACAGAAGTTTTGGAATCCAGATAACCAACTATTATTAGGTTGTATATTTCGGATTTGTTGTTTCCATTAAAATTGAATGACTAAAATTAAGTTTACGTGTGGTTGTATGTGATATTTAAACATGTTTGCTCACTTGCGTGTTTGCTTGCATACTTGGTTCGACTGTGTATGCATGGTTTTGTTCGCTCACGCGCACATATGTACGTGTACATGTGTGCATGTAAGAACTTCTTTCCATATTGTTTTGTGTCTATTAGAACAAGTCTAGGATAACATTGTTTTCAGAGGATGTAAAATAGGGTGTGTTAGGGCTCAGGGATGATATTGGTCATAGGAGATGTGAAGTGTTATTGTGTTCATTTTACTGTTTATTATAAAATGACTATTTAAAGTGGGACAGTCATATCTATTCTATTAGCGGCTTGCTAACAAAATGCTATCCAGATTTTTCTTTCCCATTTTTTTTACATAACGGTTCTGATGATTGTTTGCTAACAACATGATATCCGGATTTTTCTTCCCCATTCTTTTACAAACCGGTTCTGTTAGCTGTTTGTTAACAAAACGAAATCCTGATTCTGCTTGCTCTTTCTTTTACCTTCTATGCACGGTGTGGACATCTTGCCTCGTATTGAGGCCTACAAAAAGTGTGCCAAGGTTACAGATCCAGAATATCTCTTTTTGTAACAGTTTCTTTTCGTCTTGCACACTATCAATTGCTATGATCTCTAAGAAATCAAGGTTCTTAGAGTCTGGATGTGGCACTGTATTGACATGTTTTGACACTGTACATTTCGTTGTTTTTTTCAACTTGGTGTCCGAATTATGATTCGCCCAGCGAAACTTGAAGTTATTAGTAGACCCTACATATACCTGTTCTGGGTGCATTTTACATCTGAGGACATAGATGACGTTCTTTGATGAACATGTTAAGTGTTTTCGGATGGTCCAGACCCTTCTGTCCAATGGTGTACATAGATACATATATAGTATGAAAGAAAAATCTCAGTGAATAGCCAGCTCCGTACCCCTACTCTGAAGGACTGAAAAGTTAGTGCATTTGAAATGCAGAATAGTTTGCTTTGATAAACTTTTCTGTGTCCAATGTCTTTATTTGTGAACCTCAGAAACAAAACCAGTTAACGTTAACTTTGAGTAATGTTCCGTATTAAAAAATTTGTTTTTATATAAATTGTGCTGATTTACGTTTTCTCCCAATGGGGGAGGGACAGTGCCTTATGCAAAGACAGCTGTTTCGACCTAAGAGAAGGTCTCATCAGTTTGCATGATCGGCCTGCAATTTGACTGTCCAGTGGATGCCAACCCGAGCAAAAAAGACATTCTACAAGAGAATGGTGTCTTCTTTGCATCAAATCGAAAATCCATAATAAAAGCAAACCAGCACAAAGTTAAACCAGAAATAGTAAAAATCTGATGAAAATCTTATGTAAAATGAACAAAATAATAATGTTCTGAAATTTTAATTTCAAAACCTAATAGACATGACTAGAGAGGGCCAACTACTGAGATGATATCCAAATTAAGATCCAAGATTTTTCTTTCATACTATTTTGTATCCTTAATTTGGATATCATCTCAGTAGTTGGCCCTCTCTAGTCACGTCTATTAGGTTTTGAAATTAAAATTTCAGAACATTATCATTTTAATAAGATTTTCATAAGAATTTTTACTATATTTCTGGTTTAACTTTGGTGCTGGTTTGCTTTTATTATGGATTTTATGGGGAGATAGACAATGCCTATGCAGACAGCTGTTTCGTCTCGTGAAAGATTCTTCAGTCTGCATGTCGGCCTGCAAAGAATGTCCACAGTGAATGTTCAAGCTGAGCTAGAAGACTTTCTACAAGAGAATGGTTGTCCTCTTTGCACCAGATTGAAAGTCCACAATAAAAGCAAACCAGCACTAAGTTCAAAACAAATGGTAAAAATCTTATGTAAAATAACTAAACTAATAAAGTCCTAAAATTACAATCCCTCGAAGAGACTAGAAGAGATGGGATTCCATGTTGGTGGATCCAGTGAAGGATGAAAAAAGGGAGGTAATAGAAATCGTAGTAAACACCAACAGACACCCGGTGAGGAAACATGTAGAGAGGTGTGCTTGGATCAGGTAGACTGATGCGCTTTCCTTCTTCGTAGTAAAATAATATAAACGATCAAAATTGAAGAAGAAAAAACAATGTGTGTGTGCGTGTGTGTGTGTGTGTGTGTGTGTGTGTGTGTGTGTGTGTGTTGCGTCCCATTTTCCAGTCTCCAAACTTTAACGTTGCCATTTTATCGGGAAATAGAAGGCGTACATTGCTCAAACTTTGAACACATATAGATGTCCATGCAAGCTTTCAAACATTAATGATTTTGGTAATTAAATACTTAAACAACACTGTAAACAGATAACAACAGATAACATGTTATATTAGTGGGTTAGAGAGTATTCAACTGGCAACATGAGTTAAGAAAGTATTCCACAGTGAAAGCCTTGATAGCTCATTGTGTAGAGCTTCTGTCTCTCATGCCAATGGGTCGGATTCTCGGTACGGACATTATTTTATATTTCTTTTTAGTTGTATCCATTAATGATAGCTTTCATTTGTACTTTTAAACACCCCCGTCATGTTTACGACCCTCAATCTCAGTCATTATAATAATTGGCAATCTTGTACTTTAGACATCCCCCTCAATCTTTAGTTTGTTGTTGTTCCACATGTGTCTGTTCGAGTGAGCCTTGAAGGCTTTGCCTCTTGTTATTACACTAAGATAGGAAGGGGGGATAATGGGTTTATTTAACAAGAAGTGGAAGATGTATTTATGGCAATGTCTAAACCAGTGTGTGTGTGTGGTGTGTGTGTGTGTGTGTGTGTGTGTGTGTGTGTGTGTGTGTGTGTGTGTGTGTGTGTGTTGTGTATGTGTGTGTGTGTGTGTGTGTGTGTGTGTGGTGTTGTGTGTGTGTGTGTGTGTGTTTGTGTGTGCGTGCGTGTGCGCGTGTGTGTGTGTGTGTGTGTGCGTGC
>CM065703.1:40172542-40190042 GCA_017654935.2 Phymorhynchus buccinoides | reverse complement strand
TAGTAGTAGTAGTGGAGTAGTGGAGTGGGAGACCCATGGGGATCATCGTAGGATCATAGGCTCGTCATCAAGACTATTTCCGGTCACGTGGGGTCAGTGACCTTCATTTCCGGTATGACATTATATCCGGTATTACGTCATATCGGTTTTGTGTCATGTGACAAGTGTTTCAGGTGACGTGGGGCCAAGTTACGTCATATTTTTCGTGAGGTCATGATGAGTGTTCCATTACCTTGGTACGACATCATATCCGGTATGACGTCATATCCGTTTTTGGTCAAGTGACGTGGACCCATCATATTTTGGTATGACTCAGGGAAAGTTCTAGAAATAAAGGTGCCCATTTTGCGTCATGTGACAAGTGTTTCCGGTGACGTGGGGCCAAGTTACATCATATTTTTGGTGACGTCATGATGACTGTTCCATTTATAATACACTCTAACCCCAAGAGCTCACAACTAAAAGGAGTTTACAAATATAGGCCTACTGTACTTTCATACGAAGACATTCCCCAGAAAGGAACATTACCAAACCTTCAACACTGTGTCAGCAAAATGCAAACAAACAAACAAAGAGAGAAAAATTGCAATTGATTCAAGTCAACTTTCCTTTGGTATTTCAAGATTCTGTTGACACGAAATTCATTTTTTTTTAATAAAGAAAAAATAAACAAACAAATGAAAAGCAACACACCAATCACTTATTGTCATTCTAACCTATGCATTGTAAAATGATCGGCGAAACCACTGCGAGGTAGAATGTCATAATTATATTATTCACAGCCCGCGTTCAAAATCCATGTTCTTTTGTTTTCTCTGAAACAAGCTGTAGCACTTGTGCACCGTGTTCAGAATCCACGATCTTTTGTTTTGTTTCTGAAACAGGATGCAACACCCGTGCACCGTGCTCAGAATCCTACGTTGTTTTGTTTTGTTTGTGAAACAGTCTGTAACACCCGTGCACCGTGCTCAGAATCCTACGTTGTTTTGTTTTGTTTGTGAAACAGTCTGTAACACCCGTGCACCGTGTTCAGAAACCACGTTGTTGTTTTGTTTCTGAAACAGTCTGTAACACCCGTGCACCGTGCTCAGAAACCACGTTGTTCTTTTGTTTTCTCTGAAACAGGCTGTAACACACGTGCACCGTGCTCAGAATCCACGTTGTTTTGTTTTCTCTGAAGCAGGCTGTAACACCCGTTCACTGCGCTCAGAAACTCAGCTGTGAACCTGGTGCCAGTCAAACAGTAGAGGTAGAAGTTGATGCCACTGTTGGTCACCCACAGTACATTTGATATATCATAATACACATCTGACTGTCCTTTTACAATGGGGTCATTCAAATCAATGTATTTGTGTATAACTAAATATATAGCAAGTGGCGTTGTCAAGAGAACAAAACAAACACTGGCAGCAATCAAGGTGACAGTCAGTGAAGACACTTTCTGTTGTCTGGAATCCTGACTGGATTGTTGTGCAGAATGACGTTGGTTCGTTCCGATAGACCTGAACAGTGTCCACATAAGAACGCTATTGCTGACTGCCAACAATGTGAACGGTAGAAAACAGAACTGAAGCAGACGAATCCAGGAAAAGATCGTAAAAAAGAAAAACCCGTAAAGCCCTGAGGGAGGCACATAGCAGTCATTTCTACGAAGAACAAATCCATACAGGTAGTGAAAGTGCATCGCAATGAAAACGATTATCACTATACCAGCAGCAGACCGTGACTTTCTCTTGGTCCACACAGCACTGACACGAAGCGGCCACAGCACAGAGGCAGCTCTGAGCATGGTGAGTGACACCAGCATCCATGACGATATAGGTGATGCCGTGTGAATTATCATCATGTAAACCTTGCACTGCCAGAAGCCCTGATATTCTATGTACGGAGAACCAAGAACAGCATTCAGGAAGTTCTGAAACGGTATCATCAACACCAAAAGATCTGACACAGCCAGAACTATTAAGAAAACACTGGACGAGGATGAAGGAAGACGAAGATCAGAATGATCAGAATGATCATACAGTTCCCGAACCATCCAAAGGGAAGCACAATATGGCAGCTGATGTCCTTGATTAGGAAAGCTACGTTTCTATAGTGCTGGTACAGTTCGGACCACGTGTCTCGTTTGAACTGACCTGACATCTCCGCTGTGCGGGTCAGCCAATGGCCTGATGACCACAGGAGGTTGGTTCACTTTAGTCAGTACATGTATTGTGAAGGTTGCACCGTGGCTTTAATGATTGATGACATTCATAATGTTGATGATATTTATTTTTCTAAGCATACATTTCTGACGAAAGACATGAAACAGTATGTGGGTTTACAATAGTTTTTAAAACCAAAACGACTACAAGCACATAGAAGCCTATTGCTTTCAGGTAATATTAACTGGTGTCGGTGACCTTAAGGAACTTGTAGACAACTCAAAATGCGTCACCTAACACACACGCGCCACACACACACGCACACACACACACACACACACACACACACACACACACACACACACACACACACACACACACACACACACACACACACACACACACACACACACACAGCCCCTACACACATACGCAGAGAAACGCATGCCCACACAGACACTTGCATGATACATGGACTTAAAACAAAAATACCTAGGTACATTCTTTGTTTTAATTGTTCAGTCAAATGCCGCTACCGTTAATAATAATAATAATAATAATAATAATAATAATAATAATAATAATAATAAATAATGGGCATTTCTACCACTAATGTTAAATAAGCCCTAATAATAATTACAATAATAAATAATATATAATATTAATACATTAATAAACCGTTAAATAGAAACAAATGAACGTCAAAAAAGTGTTAAACACACACACCGTCACACACACACACACACACAAACACGTTAAACACACACACACACACACACACACACACACACACACACACACACACACACACACACACACACACACACACACACACACACACACACACACACACACACACACACACACACACTCTTTTACATTTTACATATAGTTTGATTGTTTAACAACAACAACAAATTAACTATCGTGATAACTGATAGGATGTTTATTCTGCCCCACAGTGGATTATTCTTTTTCCCCCCCCCCCCCCCCCCCCCCCCCCCCCACCCCCGCTCGCTCTCTCTCTCTCTCTCTCTCTCCCCCCCCCCTCTCTATCTCTCTCCTTTCCTTCCTTCCCCCCCCCCCCTCTCTCTTAACCCCTCATCATATAGATATGTACTCTAACTTTGGTTTTGTCCGGTTTTGTATGCATTTGTTTCCAGATTGCCTGATGAAGCTTTGAATAAAGCGAAAGCTTGCAAATAACTTGGTGGAGTGGACAGTATGTTGGTGCGGATGTTATTCACTTTATTGATCTTTTCATCGCCTCTGCACAACGATTCATCTTGGTGTGATCGCGGATTCATAGGATTTACCTCAGATTTTTGTTATATATATATATATATATATATATATATATATATATATATATATATATATATATATATATATATATATATATATATATATATATATAGTATGAAAGAAAACTCTCAGTGAATAGCCAGCTCCGTACCCCTACTCCAAAGGACTGAAAAGTTAGTGCATTTGAAATGCAGAATAGTTTGCTTTGATAAAACTTTTTGTGTCCAATGTCTTTATTTGTGAACCTCAGAAACAAAACCAGTTAAAGTTAACTTTAAGTAATGTTCGTGTTAAAAAAAAATTTTATATTATATAAATTGTGCTGATTTACTTTTTCTCCCAATGGGGGAGGGACAGTGCCTTATGCAAAGGCAGCTGTTTCGATCTTGAGAAGATCTCATCAGTTTGCATGATTGGCCTGCAATTTGACTGTCCAGTGGATGCCAACCTGAGCCAAAAAGACATTCTACAAGAGAATAAATAAATCAGCACAATTTATATAATATATATATATTTTTTTTTTTGAACACGAACAGTACTCTAAGTTAACTTTAACTGATTTTGTTTCTAAGGTTCACAAATAAAGACATTGGACACAGACAAGTTTTATCAAAACAAACTATATATATATATATATATATATATATATATATATATATATATATATATATATATATATATATATATATGTTCAGACTAAAAAAACACAAAAAAAACACAAGATATCATTTTTAAAATGTATTATTGACTAAAAGTACAAATGTTTGGCTTTGACGAGCACTGACTGACAATGTATATATATACACAGGAAGACACCATTCTCTTGTAGAATGTCTTTTTTGCTCAGGTTGGCATCCACTGGATAGTCAAATTGCAGGCCGATCATGCAAACTGATGAGACCTTCTCTTAGGTCGAAACAGCTGTCTTTGCATAAGGCACTGTCCCTCCCCCATTGGGAGAAAAAGTAAATCAGCACAATTTATATAATAAAAACATTTTGAACACGGAACATTACTCAAAGTTAAAGTTAACTGGTTTTGTTTCTGAGGTTCACAAATACAGACATTGGACACATAAAAGTTTTATCAAACCAAACTATTCTGCATTTTAAATGCACTAACTTTTAGTCCTTCAGAGTAGGGGTACGGATCTCAGCTATTTAATTAGATTTTTCTTTCATATTATATATATATATATATATATAACAAAATGGAGGAAAAAAAACTCCAACAAATCCGTGGTGGTTCTATTTTAATTTCAAGCTTTCGAGAGGGTGTTCTCTCTTCTTCAGGAATGACACACTGGTAAAGAGAGTCACACGTAAACAAACAAAATAATGACGTACAATGGTGACCCTACATAGCAACAACACTGACGTAAAGTTATGAATGATCATTGCTTTGCTTACGTTTCTTTTCCTACACACGCATGCGCGCACACACACACAGACATTGATATCTTTTTTTTAAAAACATAATCATGAAGTTTGTGTAGTTAAGCTTAATACATGGATGCTAAAATGAATGTACTCTAAACATTGGCCTTATTCACAATTCAATAACACAGTAATGCATGCAGTCTAAAACCTTTTTCGATTGTATAAAAATGATTGAGATAGAAAGAGAGAGAGAGGGAGAGAGGGAGAGAGAGAGGGGGGGGGGTGGTGATGGAGAGGGGACACAGTATTCTTACAGAAATGGTAAAAAGCTTATGTAAAAGAACAAAAAACACAGAGGCAAACAAGTTGTTTTTCTTCTTTCCCAATATTTCGACGAGATTATTATATATATATATAAACGATCAAAAATTGAAGAAGAAAAAACAAAAACACCATTAAAGTATATATATAATTTGCCAGAAGACTTTCTACAGGAGAAAGGTTGTCCTCTTAGCACCAGATTGAAAGTCAACAATAAAAGCAAACCTGCACTTAATTGAACAGAAATGGTAAAAAGCTTATGTAAAATAACAAAAATAATAATGTCCTAAAATTACAATCCCTCGAAGAGACTAGAAGAGATGGAATGCCATGTTGGTGGATCCAGTGAAGGATTAAAAAAGGGAGGTCACAGAAATCGTAGTTAACACCAACAGACACCCGGTGTGGAGGAATGTAGAGAGGTGTGCTTGGATCAGGTAGACTGATGCGCTTTCCTTCTTCGGTAAGAGAAAATAAACGATCAAAAATTGAAGAAGAAAAAACAAACACACCATTAAACTTTCCTCTTAAGTATATATATAATTTGCTTGGATAAAACTGTTTTGGTATCCAATGTATGTTTTGTGAACCTAAGAAACAAACTCAATTACTTTAACTTTAACTTTACGATTTGTTTTGTGTTCTGAAAAGAAAATAATGTGCTGATTTACTTTTTCTCTCAATGGGGGAGATAGACAATGCCTATGCAAAGACAGCTGTTTCGTCTCGTGAAAGACTCTTCAGTCTGCATGTCGGCCTGCAAAGTTGTCCACAGTGAATGTTCAAGCTGAGCCAGAAGACTTTCTACAGGAGAAAGGTTGTCCTCTTAGCACCAGATTGAAAGTCCACAATAAAAGCAATCCAGCACTTAATTGAACAGAAATGGTAAAAAGCTTATGTAAAATAACAAAAATAATAATGTCCTAAAATTACAATCCCTCGAAGAGACTAGAAGAGATGGGATGCCATGTTGGTGGATCCAGTGAAGGATTCAAACAGTGGAGGTCATAGAAATCGTAGTAAACACCAACAGACACCATGGAATGCCATGTTGGTGGATCCAGTGAAGGATTAAAAAAGGGAGGTCACACAAATATATATATATATATATATATATATATAAAATAAAACATTTAATTCCAAGACAACAAGCAATTTTGGTTCTTTTAGTTTATTTAATGTCCTAACGTTTCGGCGTCTGCCTTACTCATAGGAACACTTGACCAAAGGTGAATCGTCATAGTCTAAATTACGTACAAAAATTACGTCAGCAATCTTTACGTAATAAGTGTGTAGTATTTAGGGTAACAAATGACCTAATCGATTTGGGCAATCAATTCCTCTACAAATCTCTCTCTCTCTCTCTCTCTCTCTCTCTCTCTCTCTCTCTCTCTCTCTCTCTCTCTCTCTCTCTCTCTCTCTCTCTCTCTCTCTCTCTCTCTCTCTCTCTCGCTCTTCAGTGCCAACATTAACAGTTACAATATAGGCTCCTTTGTGTTTAACACACAACCACATAGTCTATGCTCACTCATACTCATGTACATGCACGCAAATACACACGCCAACATATTCGCCCATTATTACACATATGCGCATCACAGACACACGCCTCTTCATACACACACATAATATCAAAGGACTTGTCATAGTCATTTATAGCTTATGCCTAAAATTAGTTTCCAGTACATGTATGCACAGATAAACTCATGCATGCATTCCCATACACAAACATATCCGATCATAAACACATAGATACGTACACATGTGCATGGAATAGCATACACACACATACACACATGTACACACATCTACACACACGCACACAGACACACACACACAGACACACACACACACACACACACACACACACACACACACACACACACACACACACACACACACACACACACACACACACACACACACACACATACACACACACTCACACACACAGAGGCATGCACGTACATATATGCACGTACACACACCAATTGTTCTATGCACGAATTTACATTAGTTCATGTCTATTTCATTTGGAAAAACAAGGTTCTCTACATCACTGTCAACATATTCTGTTATGGAGGGCCTTGTTGATGTCTAAACGTTGGTTAAGTCCCATGAAGACGGTACCCAGGTTGGCCTGCCAGAACAGTTCCCTTCTGGGCAGCTGTTAAGGGTTGTTGACCGCCTCAATGGGGATGATGTGCAGGCAGGACAGGTCCGCTGGGTGGGGACTGGCAGCAACGTGACGGGCAACCTGGCAAAGGGTGACACGCCCATTTTTGGCGTGGCTCTTGTGATTTGCGAACCTCTTGCGCAGGTGTTCAGTGGACCCCACGTACCAGGCATGCGGGTGGAGCTTGCACTTCATCACGTAGATGAGGTTCGGCGTCGTACACGTGATGTGCTGGCGGATGGTCCAACGCCTGTTATCCCATGGGCACGTGAAGACAGAGGCTTGTTCTGAGTGCATACACGTGTCCCATTTTCCACAAGGAAAGAATCCTGGTCTTAGGTGAGGCCCGTGCTGCACAAATCTTTTAGGCACTGACGGCTTGTAGATCTCACCCAAGTTTGTTCTTCTTCTATCCGCTCCCACTAACATATCCCTTGGGAAGATTACTTGATTTTTTTTTATCAGAGTGTAGGATGTCCAAGTTACTCTTTATGATCTTTGACTTGCTGGGAACTCTTGGATCGTAAGTTGTAATCCATGCTATCTTTTTCTTCGGCGTTGATCGCTTCTTTTGAAGAAGTTCTTGCCTGCTTTTTGAAGCACCTCTTCTAATGTCCTGCACTGCTCTTGACCACTTCCATCCGGATAACTGCAGGTACTGAGCATACTCCAAGATGCGGTTGTCTAGCACGTCATCATCACTGATCAAAGTGCGGAGGCGTACACCCATACCCACAGCCAGTCCTTTGAAGACAGATGGAGAGTGGCATGAGGAAGGTGGGAGGTAAGCGTTACAGTTTTTCGAAAACACGTCCGTGGCGATTCGTCCATTCTCAGTGATAGACACTTTCAAGTCAAGATACTCCACAGCTCTTCCGCTTTTAACCGTCCATGTAATGCTTGGGTGCAGTGTTTGTAAGAAACTGAAACATTCGTGCACCTTAGACCCATCCTCCAGTATGGCAAAACCATCATCTCGAAATCTGCTCCACTCCACAGGAGTTGGGATCAAACTCGTGGAATACAGTTAGTAAGGGAACAGGGGTGGAACGCACAATCTTGTCATCCAGTTCTGCCATGAACACGTCCACATAATCACATGCGTGGCACGGTCCCATGGCTGTTCCTGTGTTAGGAGCAGCGAAGAGAGTGGTGTTTTCTCTATCAGTGTAAGCACAGCTATTGTTCTCCAGGGACGGTATTCATGTCGAGATAGCATGAGACTTAGCATCATGCTAACTTAGAAGCTCTTCCAAAAGTCCTATTAAATCCTATAGGACATTGGAAGAGCTTCTAAGTTAGCATCATGCTAAGTCTCATGCTATCTCAACGTGAATACCGTCCCAGGACAAGATCTAGTGCCTCAATGACGCAGTTGTTAGGCACATCGAGGGGAGACGGGTGTTGGCATAACTGTCTTTTTACTGCTGGGACTCCCATTGTGTTGTCTACACTGGGGTAAAAGGAAACTACATCGCAGATTGTCAATGTAGCTGATGGAGAAAGAGGCGTCAGGTGCTCATTTATCACTTCAATCTTCTGGAGAAACTCTTTGGAATCAATCACCTGGCATGGAAGATGGTCAGTGAGATGGGAGATGGACTGTTGTACAAATTGGGACAGGGGTTGGACAGAGGTTCCCGTACCTGTTAATAGCAGTCTGTAAGGAAATGGGCGTGGTTTGTGAGTTTTCACTAAGGGTTTGCATTTTGCTGGATGTGACTTCTTGATGCTGGTAACATAGTTTGCAATGTCTTCATTGATGGCACCACGCTTCAACCACTTGTTCGCCCATTTCTTCGTCGCGCCATTTTGAGTTTTTGCATCCAAACTTTTCCCCCTGCTGAGTCTGTGTGTGAGATTGTCTGAAGGGAGCTGCTCTATGACTAGGCATTTCATGTTGGACAGAGTATGGTTGGGTAGATTGAAGTGAAGGTTGACTGGAGTGCCTACATTCTTCTTGATGTGGGAACGGTGGAGGTAGAAACGTGTTTGGAGTGAATGTTTTGTTTCCCCCACGTATTGGATCTTGTCACATAGATTGCAGTGCAGGAGATAGACGATGTTACTGGTTTCACATGTGGTGTGCTGGCGGAGGGAGAATGTTTCCCCAGTCTGGTGGCAGCAAACAACACATATTTTTATTTGATAATTTATCAGATCGTCAATAACAATCAACGCCATTGGTCTTGTTAAGAGAAGCACACACACACACACACACACACACACACACACACACACACACACACACACACACACACATATATATATATATATACACATAAACATACACATAAACAACACATACACACACACCCATACACGCGCGCGCACGCACGCACGCACGCACGCACGCACGCACGCACGCACGCACACACACACACGCACACGCACACGCACACACACACACACACACACACACACACACACACTTAAAGATTATGTGTGTGTATGTGTAGGTTGTTTTTTTCTTAGCTTAGTTGTTTCTGTGGGACGGGTCATCCAGTTAGGGATCAAAATGGGGACGTAACTGGCTGGGTCACTTAACTAGCTTATGGGGTTTTATCCGACCTGGAATCTCGACCAGTAATTGTGCCAATAAATCAGAGTGATGATCGTGTGCACTCATCTGGTAGAAGAGAATGCGGGCACACGCGCACACGTATGCATGCACGCATGCACACACATTTATAAACCTACTCTTTAGTATCTTTATTTTAATTCATTTGCTTGGTCCTGTAAAACAATGCACAGAACTCCCATGCGATTTTCAAACTCTCTGTTCTGAACTTGCTGTCAGTCAAACAGTACACATAGAACTTGACTACAGCATTGCAGTACACCAACATCAATCCGACATCGATCAACACCCAGGCCCGGCCATCTTCAATGGGATCATTCCAGTTAAAGTCATCAAATAAAATCAGATACGAAATGTGCGGCGTTGTCAGCAGAACAAAGGAAGCACTTGCCATGATCAAGGTGACAGTCAGTGAAGACACCCTCTGGGGTCTGGAATCCTGGCTGGCTTGTTGTACGCAATGGCATTTGGTCATTATAGCTGATCTGAATAGGTTCCACAGAAGGACATAGTTGCTGATGACTAATATCACGAAAGGTAAGAAACATAACTGAACAAGGCCAGTCCAAGGCCAATATATCTTCAAGTTGTTCATATAACAATATCCTTTCCAAACATAATATTTTCTTAGAAAGTGCCAATTAAAGAGAATGACAACCATGGTCACTATGCCAGCCGCCATTCGTGATTTATGTCTTGTCCACACAGCACTGACACGACAGCAGAGAATCACAGAAGCAGCTCTGAGCACGGTGAGTGACACCAGCATCCATGCTGACAGAGCCAGCGTTGTATGATAAATCAGTCTGTTGATTTTACACAGCCAAGTGCTGTGAGCCTTGAAGTACATCACATCAGATCTGCTGTAAAGCCAGCGTTCCAAGGGCCCTACTATCAGCACCAGCTGATCAGACACGGCCATGATTGTGAAGAACACACTGTACGTAGTTGAAGGAAGACGATGCATGATCAGACAAATCATACCGTTTCCTAAAACCCCGAGTGTCAGTACAGTGGGGTCACCAACATTCCTGATAAATTTAACAGCAATCTTGTAGGGTCGGTTCAGATCATCCCACGTTGCTGAACTCTGTCTAGTTGCCATCTTGGAATTCAATCAATCAATCGATCAACATTAGTCTCTTTACAAGAACAAAATTATATGTCTACATAAGCATAAAATACAAACATAAACAATTGTGTAAGACACAAATTTGTTTAGTGCACGAGCTTAGAGACAGACTTTCATAAATATACTGAGAGGCATAAATTCCGCAAATGCGGTGTTTTTTAATCAGAAATAATTCAACTTTTTGTAACTAATCTTTGCAAATTTATAAGATGTTATTTTATATTAATTTGTAATAACAATAATTATATAAGTCGTCTCTAAAAACGGAAGATGCAAAACGGTTATGAGCAACGTAAGTGTGACTGTGCCATTTCAACAAGAGGCGATTGGAAATTGGTGTTGATTACAGCCCAAACATTATTTATGGCCTTCGTCTCTAAGTTTGTTGAATTGTGGAAATGTTCAGGCTCTTGTTGTCTGTTGTTCTGTACACTTGGATTCTGTCGTGAATGTGGCACAACAAGCATGTGAAGAGAGATTAAGTTGATACAGATGGCATGTCTCCTTGACTAGCGAAGTACGGTTAAGGCACAGACATTCGCTGCACTACAGTCGTGTGTTCTTGTTGTCTCTTGCTGTGAGCTTGACTGCTCCCAATGTTGATTATTATGGATCAGGTCATTTTTGCGTGACCGAACACAAAGGGTCAGTGTCTGTGGGTATTTGTCTAACGAGCTTGTTCTGAATACTGGTGCGCCCCATGGGTGCGTCCTGTCCCCGATCCTTTTCTCAGTCTACACAAACGAACTAACCTGTAATTTATCTATTCTCACCTTACTTATGTTTGCAGATGTCATGGCTTTAGTAGCTCTTCTCAAGGACGAGACTTCACTGTCACAGTACTTTCTATCTATGGACCATCTTGCCTCCTGGTTCAACTCCAGTTGTCTAAAAAAAGACCAAACATCTGTGTTTTGGAGAGAGTCGGGTGCAGGATGCCTCCCTGGTAAGGCCAGCCAAACTTAAGGGGGGAAATGTGGAGCAGGTTGATACTCTTAAATACCTTGGTGTTATTTCAGACAAGAAACTTAGTTTTAACAGCCATGTTGATAGTGTGTGCAAAAAGCCAATCAAAGACTTTTTCTTCTTAGGAAGCTGAAATATTTTCAAGTGAACAACGATATCTTAGAATCAGTGTACAGATCATTAGTTGAAAGCATCCTCACCTTCAGTATTTCTGCTTAGTATGGAAATGTCACAGTCAAGTGCAAATCACAACTGACCCGCATAGTCAAACAAGCCTCTAAAATAATTAGCAAAGAACAGAAACAACTCTCTAATCTTCACATAGAGTTCACAAGACGTAAGGCAGGCAAAATCCTCCAGGATCCCACTCACCCCCTTCATGATTCTTTCCAAACACTTCCTTCAGAGCGACGCCTTCGTGCGCCCCTGGCAGAAAAGAACCAATACAAGCACTCCTTCATTCCATCCGCAATTGCCATCCTGAACAACTCCAACACTGCTCTCAAAACTTCTGTATAATTCTGTTCTGTTGAGGTTCACTCTCAGAGTTTCAGAAACACTTAACATGTTGTGTTTGATGTTCTTAATATTGCTGACATCACAGACTCTGTATGTATAATCTTAATGTGATACTCTTATATACCATTATGTCCTAACTAGTCTTTGATCTTATACTTAATCTTGGATTTGATTATTAATATTGGTTGGAGTAACTTGCTGCTGGATGGTACTGGTATTTGGTCAAGTTAATGATTATGTGTGTGTGTGTGTGTGTGTGTGTGTGTGTGTGTGTGTGTGTGTGTGTGTGTGTGTGTGTGTGTGCGTGCGTGTGTGTGCGTGTGCGTGTGCGTGCGCGCGCGCGCGCGCGCGCGAGTGCGTGTGTGATGATCTACTGATTAATAACTGTGTTATTGATCTTTTGTTTAGTTAATAATAATGACTGTGAAAATTGATATTGACTTTTTTTGTTGCTTTTTTTTTTTGTTGGGGATTATGTTAAATAGCTGTGGGGGGGTGGGGGGGTGTATGTGAGTGGGGGTGGATATGTGTGTATATAAGTATGTGAATGTATGTATATATATATATATATATATATATATATATATATATATATATATATATATATATATATATATATATATATATATATATATATATATATGTGTGTGTGTGTGTGTGTGTGTGTGTGTGTGTGTGTGTGTGTGTGTGTGTGTGTGTGTGTGTGTGTGTGTGTGTGTGTGTGTGTGTGTGTATGCAGAATATTGTGTTTAAGAGTACATGTTATTGCAATATATGTTATGCTATTATTTGTTGTGATGTGCAATTTCACGTGCGTTCATGCGCACGCGTGTGTGTGTGTGAGTAATCATATATTTTATTAGTTTGTTTTTACTCTGCTTGCACATGCTGTGGAAGAACATTTTCAATTTTAAACCATGTTTTAATGGACAATAAACCTTTTTTGAATTGAATTGAGTTATCTGTGGAGTTCTGTCGTGTCTGCTTTGTCAGTTTCTTAAAGGTTCTCTCATATTGTCCAATTTAATCAAGTGAAACAGACTGTTACTAGAGTGAGTCTTACTAAAGTGAACTATTTCACTGATGAACATTCAGTAAAAATTCATTTGAGTGAAACCCATGACCTGTTTTTTGGACTAAATCGGACAGTAATGAGAACATCTACAATTTACTATTTGCAGAATTAATGCCTCTCAGTATGCTATTACTGAAAAGGTGTTTAGTAGAAAATCACCCATTTCAGCCTTTGTGAAAATCGGATGAAGACGTTCACATGTTTGTAGTGTCCTAATCTGCAAGTTAATGTTAGTCTTGACTTATGTTAGTCTTTATCATTTTAATTACCAAAATAATATTTTAATCATGTGATAAATCATTGAACAATAT
The DNA here is from genome assembly GCA_017654935.2 of Phymorhynchus buccinoides. NCBI lineage: Eukaryota > Metazoa > Mollusca > Gastropoda > Neogastropoda > Raphitomidae > Phymorhynchus > Phymorhynchus buccinoides. Next base: position 40,176,130 of record CM065703.1, on the reverse strand, counting down.
TTTTAAAAAATTCCAAATAGACATTATAATCCCTTAAGCATTTTACCTACAAAGCATAAAATAGAATGAAAAAAACACATTATGATAGTTCAAGATTTTATATGGAGGCACACGCCATGTAGCTAACTGACACTAGGATGAAGATGATAATCTTGGAACATTTACGCGAAATAACAGTTATCTGTGTGCACACATATACTGCTCATAATTTGCTAAGGATATTATCTTAAGCATACACCATTATCAAAGATAAACATAAAGCCATTACTTTTTTCTTGTTCAGTTTAATGAACATGTCGTCTTCACATTTTGATAGAAAACAAGGTCTGAGAATGATTTTATTTGCTTATCTCAATCTGGGACACCCCTTCTAAAAGCATAAAACAACCGACTGGAGCAAATGTTTCCTTTTCAGATGTTTTGTATTTTGTGGCAAGAAACGTCATAGATAAGCATGTGCGTGACCCCCTCATAGCAATTGCAGCCTGGAAACGCCATTTTGTGTTCTCGAGGACCTTTGGAAGCTCCTGCTGATCCAGGGTGCTCCATTCATGTAACAGACACTGTTCTGAGTCATGTAGACTTCTGCTGTGAACGGCTTCTAACGGCTGCCTGAAGCATGTTTCAACATTGATCTATCAGACTGAGGTCTCTGGATTGGGAAACCTACCTCATATGGACGATGATCTCCTGCTGCAGGTGAGCATCAACAACCCATGCTCGACGAAAAGGTGCATTATCATCCATGATGATGACGTCATCTCGGATCATGCCAGCAGAAGATTTGACGTGGACATCGATGACCTCATCCCTGTAGGGAACAGTTTCTACCTTTTGAAGAACTTGTGACACTATTTTTCCGACCATGCCGATACAGGCCCAAACCGTCAAAGACCCACCTCGAGATTTGTCATTCTCTCTGACTCACAGGCCTGGAGCAGAAAACGTCCACTTTTATTACAAGTCTCCCAAATTCTGCCACCTTCTCCACGTCTATCAGCAGTACCAACCTCATGGCTGTGAATCCAAGCTCTGGAAGTGACGCATTGCGATATTCCAAACATGAATGACACAACCAGTCTGTGAACAGCTGTTTTCCAGCATGCCAACACAGAAAGACAACTCTTTGCCTGTTAAATGACGTCATTTTCTCACTTCGGCCATGAAGCTTTGTCTCTTGTACGACAAGAAATGTGGTTGATTCTGACAATTTTACTCACTTTTATTTGTCACTCCATTTCAGCGAAATGACACTTTTGGGGCGTGGCATGCGAAAATCACGTGATGCACGTGAACAGGAAGTTGGATAAAACACGTGTCTGTGTGTGTGTGTGTGTGTGTGTGTGTGTGTGTGTGTGTGTGTGTGTGTGTGTGTGTGTGTGTTGCGTCCATGGTCCGATCTCCAAACTTTAACATTGGCATTTTCTCGGGAAATAGAAGGCGTACATTGATCAAACTTTGCACACATGATGTCTAGGCAAGCTTTCAAACATTAGTGATTTTGATAATTAAATATTTAAACAACACTGTAAACATATAACATTTTAGATTAGTGGGTTAGAGAGTATTCAACAGGCAACATGAGTTAATAAAGTATTCCACAATGAAAGCCTCGATAGCTAGGTAGAGCTTTTGTCTCTCATGCCAATAGTTCTGGGTCCGATTCTCGGCACGGGCAATTTTATTTTTATTTCTATTTTTTTTTTTTTTTTTTTGTATCCATTAATGATAGTTTCATTTGTACTTTAAACACTCCCGTCATGTTTACGACCCTCAATCTCAATCATAAAAATCGACCATCTTGTACTTTTGACACCCCCCTCAATCTTTAGTTTCTTGTTGTCCCACATGTGCCTGTTAGAGTGAGCCGTGTAGGCTTTTTCTCTTGTTATTACACTAAGATTGGAAGGAGGGATAATTGGTTTCTTTAACAAAAAGTGGAAGATGCATGTATGCAATGTCTAAACCAGTGTCAAGTCAAGTCAAGTCAAGTCAAAATGATCTTTATTGAGGATAAAGGAGTAAGCTTGACAGCTTTATTTCATCCTGTCCTCAGAATGAAAAGTAATACGAAAGCAACTCGAAAAATAACTCAACATGCAAAACAAAACATTCAAAACTACTAAACATTAGCCTAATAATTTAACGCATTGAAATAACTCTATTGAGAGAGAGAGAGAGAGAGAGAGAGAGAGAGAGAGAGAGAGAGAGAGAGAGAGAGAGAGAGAGAGAGAGAGAGAGAGAGAGAGAGAGAGAGAGAGTAAATGAATTGGATATTGAAGTGAATGTGGTTGTCTCTTCCCCATTTCATTTCCTCCCCATCACCCATATTAACAAATGTCCCGGACACAATGGAACAAAGCAAAGAACAATCAAAGTATACAAATTGTAAAGTATCAATTAAAAGGACATATTCCGACGGAATAGGTGCTAAATTTATAAAGTTAGAGACTAATTCATAGGGTTTCTAACATATGAAATTTAAGTGCTTTCATAAATGTCTGTCTTGATGTACACGATTTTAAATTAAAAGATAAATTGTTCCACGCCGTACAGCCGGAGTACAATAAACTAGATTTGTAAAGATTATTACGGGGTCTGGGAAAAGAAAGTTTGCTAACAAAATGTTGGGTGATTTTCTTAGGGGCTTTTCCATTCACAACGCTGTACATACATACACATTTGTTATATAATAGTATTTCCTTAAATGGCAGGATGTTTAAAGATTTGTAATCACATTTAGTGAGTAAACTAGACTTCATCTGTATTAATTTTATTGCTCGTTTGTGTAAACGATTTAATTGTTTCAGATTTGTTTCGCTGCTATTGTTCCAAAGAGTTGATGCATAATTTATAAGGGATAAGATATGTGCATGAAAAAAGCTTTTTCGTGCGTCACGACTCAAAAATCTTTTTATTCTTGCAAGTTGATATATTCTTATTGAAATGCGTTTGCCAAGATTAGATATATTATTTGACCATGATAAAGTATTGTCTATAACAACACCTAAGACTTTATGTGAAGATATTTCTTCTATCTTTTGATCTTGAATGAACAATGATGGGAACGAGGAGTTCATTTTCTGTCTTTTTTGTCTCGTGGTAACATACATGCATTTTGTTTTGGTAGCATTTAGAGACATATGATTTTCTTCAGTCCAGTTCGCTAATTTTTCTACATTTTTCTGGAGGTCATTTACCAATTCGTTAGGGTTGCTATTACAAGACTGTAAACATTTCAGAGGAACATTGTAAACATAGCGGTGTCATTTACATAAAGAGAAAATAAAATGGGTCCTAATACTGAGCCCCGAGGAACTCCAAACTTAATTGGTAATAATGTTGATCTTTTTTAGCTGATTTCAACGAGCTGTTGACGGTCGCAATGAAAAGAGGAAATAAATGTAATGGCGTGACTGGACAAATTGTAGTACTTAAGTTTTCTTGTCAAAAGGGCATGATTAATAACATCAAATGCCTTAGCAAACTCAATGAAAAGAATTCCAGTAAACTCGTTAGTATTAATATTTGAAAAACATCTGTCAGTAAGATGTGTCAGAGATGTATGACACGAGTGGTTTTCACGAA
>CM065703.1:40096413-40149542 GCA_017654935.2 Phymorhynchus buccinoides | reverse complement strand
TAATTATTTACCGGAGGCATTGTTTCTTGAGCAATTCTAAAAAACAACTAATGACGCGATTCCTATTGAGATTCTTGTTTCATATTGTTTTAGCGAGGTCTTGGAGTCAAATGGTCTTTATCTTCAAATCGTTCGTTGAATTATTATTATGGAAAATAATGGGGGAGGGGGGGGGGGGGGGGGGTAACTGGTGATAACACACGCGAAACCAAAGTGTATCAACCCTGCGAAATAATTTATTAAATTTGGAAGCTAACATTTTTTCAGGACTTTTTTTTAAATTCAAGACTTTAACTGTTACTGATTTTTCCTCAGAACAGGCTATTTTGAGATAGACCGTGTTGACTCCCAGCCAAATGACAATTGAATTAAACACCCTCAACATACTTAATGATTTGGTTGCAACCTTCTTTGTTTTAGGCGCTTGTGGAGTAAAGGCTCGGCTACACGTCAGCTAAAATCGTACGACTGTACGATACGATTCGATCACGTGGTCTCGAATTCGCGAATCACATTTGTTCTTCGAGACCACGAGTCGAATCGTATCGTACAGTCGTACGATTTTAGCTGAGGTGTAGCCGAGCCTTAAAATGTCCTTAACTTTCACTGAGTAGTGGCACTAATGCCTCACCCTCCTTAACATCACTGACACCTTTGTGCTGAAGTCGGTGAAAGCGAAACTTAGTCCCAAGTGCATAATTGTCCCTGGCCGATCTACGATCTACGATCTTCGTTCGTGTATGTTCTTTCTTTTTTTATCTTCTTTTTTTAATGTCTGTCCCAAGGATATCTCCCGAACCGCTCGACAGAATCGCTTCAAATTTTGTGTGGTGGTGTGTCACCATGAGAGGAAGGCATCCGCGCATACATTAGCACCGTCGTGTCCTTGAACTTGGCATATGACCTTGGAAACCAAACATATTTAAGGGGTCATAACTTCCACATCGCAAGTCTTAGAGTCTTCAAACCTGGCATGTAGGTACTTTGGCTTATGGTCGTTCTGATGATGGCATACCGATCAAGGTCAATATCAAGGTCAGGGAGATCGGTAGGCCTTGAATGTGGTAGGGGTCTAAAGGCGGGTGTTAAGCCATGTGTTTGACATTTGTACTTGACAGAAGCGCTTCAGATTGTTTTTCTTCACCCTCCTATATCTCGTGAAATACTGCATAGAATCACTCCAAATCTTGTCAGGGTGTGTAAAAATAAGAGTAGAAGACATTGCAGTATCAATTATGCCACGTGGGATTTCAATGTCGCCGAGCGGCAGACATGTTTCCGAGTTAAAGATGTACACCCCTTTGATTAAGGGTGTACACCCCACTAGGCAAGGGTGTACATCGAGCAAAGGAAGGGTCTAATGCTAAAGGTAAAAGACATTGTAGCAAAAATGAGCCACGTGGGGCTTAAATGTCGCCGAGCGGCAGATATGTCTCAGTGTTAAGGGTGTACACCCCAGCAATTAAGGGTGTGCATCCCGGAAAAAGGATTTGCTCCCAATCAAGGGTGTGCAGGTGTATCACCCAAAGGACACAAGGAGGACGGGGGCCTAACATGTGTGGGCGAAGGGAGGTACAGGGCGGGGCAGGAAAAGGACATATCTGCCGCTCGGCAATGACCTTGTATACGTATGTGCCTGAGTGCACGCATGCGTGTGTACATGCGTTTGTGAAATGAAATGGAAGCAGCCGAAACTAGACAGCACAACATTTTCACTCACTTTCACATCACCGAAGACTTTGCTGAAGTCAGTGAAAGCGGTGCAACGGTGTGTGGGTACAGCTGTGCACTGCACCTGCACGAAGGAAGGAAGAAAGAACGAAGAAGACTATGGTCAAGATAGAAAGAAAGACAGGAGTGAGCCCGAGCGGGTGCAAAGTTCCTCTGTATGCTAATCTGGGTTTGGTATCCGGACGAACGCATGGACGGACACATGCACGGATGGACCAAGCAAAACCAATTATATCTCGTATGCTGATTGGTCAGAGGTACACACTCTCTGACCAGTGGATAACTTCAGATGTGCGCCCGCCCAGATAAGCCAGTTCGCGCCAGGACCCCAGACGATGCCAGACGTGTTTAGCCAGAAGTGGTCAGGAAGGACTAGCCTAAGATAAGTTTACTGGTTTTAGTTCTTTCCACATCGCTAGTCAGTCTAAGCCAAACAATTACCTCACTGCTATGTGTGTGTTTGTTGTAATGTTTCTACTCGTCGAAAATCAGGTTAGTTGATTCCTTTGACATTTCACGACATTGCTTTTATATTATTCTAACATTGCGCCGGAAATCTAAACTGACCGGTTTGGCTCACAAGCCTATGCTGAAATGATAAACCGGTCGACCCTATTCAGTGGTCAATATTGTGGCTCTATTAGAAGCCATGGCGACTCTGAGTTCGGGGAAGGATATTTTGAACACACAGCCCAGAACCCGAGGATATTGAAGGATATTTTGAACACACAGCCCAGAACCCGAGGATATTGTGAAAATGGAAACTGGGCTACGAAATTTGAGTCTCTCAGTAGCAGGCCTACTTTCAGCGCGAAATCTCGGACGCCAACATCGCCGTGTGCAGCACACAGCAATGAGCTCCCAGTCTCCTACCGCTATGCACACAATGCCGCTAGACCTACATCCCTTGTGCTTCTTTCAGCAACTTTAAGTTATGTCGCACTGACCATATCACTTCTAAACCGTTCCTGTCTGATTCGGATTTGTCTTCAACGGACAGGGCTGCAAATGTGTAAAACATAGGCCCTAAGCCCATCATTTGGCAGACAAGCTTGGTTTATTTGAGTGCTGGAGCTGACAGTACAACCTTGCAATTCAATTTCGACGTTGCCCTTGATAGAATTCCAACAAAACCAGGGCTCATGTTGCATTCTTGAAATTATTTAAATGAATAAATTTTACGTATATTTATGTTCTCGATAAGTAGGCTTACCCTTGCTTATGCACTGGAACTCAGCTTGTGCGTGATCGTGAAGGGGAACGAATGAAGCGAGTCGTCCTATGCTCTAGGGCCTAGGCCTACTACCTACATCTTGAATTACACAATTGTTTGTGGGTAAACCTTAGTAACATCACACTAGGCTAATATTGGGGGCGTTCTTTTTTAGTACTCTGCCAAGTGCCAAGAGTCAATTGTTACAAATATTCTACAAGTGTTCGCCGCTGGCTCTCAGACGGCACTTTGACAATCCCCACATCTAAGGCCTACTACTAGCATTTGAAGGAAACAAAAACAGGAAGATTGTCTATCAGTTCAATTAAACAGAAAATTCGAGAGACGAGTCAAAACACTTTCGAATTTTGCATCCCAAAATGCTCAACAACAGAACCTAGAGCTTGCGTTGGCGTTCTAGGCGATAGGCCTATAGCCCTTCAAAAGGCTCATGAAAAATGTCGGCCTAGCCTAGCCTAGTGCACGCGGACGCGGTTGGAGGAGCAACACGCGAAAACTCTCCGTTCATGATGGACGCTGGGCCTTTACCTTGGATGTTGGAAAAGAGGCCTAATAATAGACTAGGCGCAGATTGAAAGAAAGCCCTTTCGTGTACCGACGTGTTATGTACTAATGTAGGAAGCAGCGAGCACACACACGGAAATACTTAATTTGGCTAGAACAACCGAGTAGCCTATGTTATACCTGATGGGGGCTAATAGGAATTGATATATTCCTTAGTTGCCACGACTGTCATGTCATAATAAGGCAGATACATTCAATAAATGTCTTATTTTTTCAGGCCCACAATCCCTTATGATCTGGCCTTTTTACACAATGTTATGCACAAAAATGTGCTTATCTGACCCTCTTCTGGCCATCTTACAGTTCACTAAAAATATTATGGCCCTTTCGGTGGCTGTCTTTAATTACAATGTTATATTTGTTTAACAAAAATGTTATGGCCCTTTTCAGAGGCCTTTGAATACAATGTTATGATTGTTTAACAAAAATGTTATGGCCCTTTTCAGAGGCCTTTGAATACAATGTTATGATTGTTTAACAAAAATGTTATGGCCCTTTCAGTGGCCCTCCTTAATTACAATGCTATAATCGTTTAATTATGGCTCTTTCAGAGGCCCTCCTTAATTACAATGCTATAATCGTTTAATTATGACCCTTTCAGTGGCCCTCCTTAATTACAATGCTATAATCGTTTAATTCACACCACTCATCACATAAAGCTATAGGCTATATATATATATATATATAGTATAAGCCTTTTGCCCTCATTAGTGGTGATTTTTTAATCAAATATCAATTGTTTTTTGAATATTTTTAATTTGCCCGTGGATTTATTTTTGGCTTGAGTGTATACTAACACTTAGCTTTGTTTTTCATATACATCCAAATTGGTAGGAAAAGTATGTTTTGATAATTCTTTGTCACTACGATTTTTAAATGCATTTACTGAAGGTGCATGGACGGTATCCAATAACTTATGGCCCTTCAGTGGCCCTCCTAAGTTACATTGCTATAATCGTTTAATAAAAAGCGTTATGGCCCTTTTTTCAGTGGGCCTCCTTGGTTACAATAATATATTTGCTCAGCAAAAACAACAAATGTTATGGGCCCTTTCAGAGGTTATCTCTATTTACTATGTTATGAATGCCTTAGCAAAAGTTACCCTGTTTGCTTATGATTTGGCCTTTTTGCACAATGTTATGCACAAAAATGTGCTTGTTTGACCCTTTTCTAGCCATCTTACAGTTCACTAAAAATGTTAAATGTTATGGCTCCTTTCAGGGTCTGTCTTTGAATACGTTATGTTTGTTTAAAAAAAAAAAAAATGTTATGGCCCTGTCAGTGGCCCTCCTTAATTACAATGCTATAATCATTTAATAAAAAGTGTTATGGCCTTTTTTCAGTGGGCCTCCTTGGTTACAATGATATATTTGCTTAGTAACAACAACAACAACAACAACAAATGTTATGGGCCCTTTCAGCGGTTCTCTCTATTTGCAATGTAAATGTTATGTTTTTCAGTTACCTTTTTTGCTTACAATGTAATGATTGTCTACAAGGGTTTAACAACAACAATAACTGTTGTGGCCTTTCGGTGGCGAACCTTAGTAACAATGTTATGATTGTTTACAAAAGTTATACCCTTTTTTCGGTGGTTCTCGTTGGTTGCTATATCATAGCTGCTTAAAGGCACTTCAGGGCTATAAAAGAGCCGACCCCAGGAACTGGGTGGGAGAGAGAGCGAGAAACAAGCCAGCATATACCCTACAGGTCTAGCTGCAGTGTCACCTGTATCAGTTTAGTGTTTCCCTCTTTAGTTCGGAAAAGGAAGCTGTCAGTGCCAAGCAGAGAGTGACAATTTTAGCCTACTATACTTACCGCGCTGGCTTTTATGAACAAATTTATGTCCCTTTCTGATGTCCTCTAGATATAACGTTTTAACAAAACATTGCATTTGTTAAGCCTTTGCGGTAGGACCTTGTTGCACAGTATTATGCACAACTTTAAATTCATTTTAACCTATGTAGGCGCTCCGATAATCTTCAATGAAGACCCCTGAAGTTCTGGTATAAACACTGCTGATCAATATCATGGGTTGCGCTGCAGTAACAAACTTGATGTGTCACGCTACACTAGCTTGACCCCTTAAGTGGGCATGAAGACTATCGAGGAAACTAGACCTGGATTTCCATCAAATAACACCTCTATAAATAATGATTTCCCTTACAGAATAAGCATGTCCATACGGGCCACAGAATTGGTATTTAACATAAGTTCCAAAATTGTAAGGCGGACAACGGCTATCTAATGTCTACAAATGCATAAACTTTGGTTTCATATGGGTTCAATGCTTATTTTAAGGGATACATTGATGATTGTAATGATAAACAAACAGCATCTTTGCCTCAGCTTATACATCCACACACATGTGTGGTAAAGTAGCACCTGGACAGTTGCACAATATGGAAAATTAAGCTTAATATAAACATATCTGCGTTAGGCAGAGTGGATACAGATTCCCAAGCTCCTGCTTTCTATGCACTGCCGGCATGGACACATCAAAATATTCACCCATTCAACTAGGATTGCAGGTACCACAGCAATGATAAGCAGAAGTGTATCAATTGACTGTATTCTCATGGCCGCTGGTGAGACAAGCAAAGCATCATTCTTAAAAAGAATGTGACAAGCTTGCCTCACTTTGGTTCTCAACCACGCAACGCTAGGTGAATGGTATCGTAATCAACTTTGGTGGAGGGGAGTTAATTAGAAAAAGAGAGTAATTACCCTTTGTTCAATTTCGTCATCTCCTCTCTTGGCCTCACTATTTCATTCTTTGATTAACCAAACTTTATTTCGAGGCTTACCAGTTTGTTCTGTGTTGTATGTTGTTTATGTGTAACATGTTCAAGGTTAGAAGGCTATGCCACTCTTGGACATGTGTTGATTTGTTTGTATGTTGTCCTCTCCACCATTGTTGATGTGTACTGTGTGGGTGAGGGTCATAAAGGCGAGCTTGGCACATTCTTTTTTAAGAATGATGCTTTGCTTGTCTCACTTTGGTTCTCAACCACGCAATGCTAGGTGAATGGTATCGTAATCAACTTTGGTGGAGGGGAGTTAATTAGAAAAAGAGAGTAATTACCCTTTGTTCAATTTCGTCATCTCCTCTCTTGGCCTCACTATTTCATTCTTTGATTAACCAAACTTCCTTTCGAGGCTTACCAGTTTGTTCTGTGTTGTATGTTGTTTATGTGTAACATATTCAAGGTTAGAAGGCTATGCCACTCTTGGACATGTGTTGATTTGTTTGTATGTTGTCCTCTCCACCATTGTTGATGTGTACTGTGTGGGTGAGGGTCATAAAGGCGAGCTTGGCACATTCTTTTTAAGAATGATGCTTTGCTGTCTCACTTTGGTTCTCAACCACGCAATGCTAGGTGAATGGTATCGTAATCAACTTTGGTGGAGGGGAGTTAATTAGAAAAAGAGAGTAATTACCCTTTGTTCAATTTCGTCATCTCCTCTCTTGGCCTCACTATTTCATTCTTTGATTAACAAACAAATAAATTATTTGCAATTGATTCAGTCAACTTTCCTTTGGTATATCAAGATTCTGTTGACATGAAATCCATTATGTTTTTTAAATAAAGACAAAATAAACAAACAAATGAAAAGCAACACAGCAATCACTTCCATTGTCATTTTATCCTATGCATTGTAAAATGATCGGCAAAACCACTGCGAGGTAGAACGTCATTGTTATATTCTTTACAGTGCGTGTTCAGAATCCATGTTGTTTTGCTTTCTCTGAAACAGGCTGTAACACCCGTGCACCGTGCTCAGAATCCATGTTGTTTTGTTTTCTCTGAAACAGGCTGTAACACCATGTTCCACGTTGTTTTGTTTTCTCTGAAACAGGCTGTAACACCCGTGCACCGTATTCACAATCCATGTTCTTTTGTTTTCTTTGAAACAAACTGTAACACCCGTTCACCGTGTTCATAATCAACGTTGTTTTGTTTTCTCTGAAACAGGCTGTAACACCCGTTCACCGCGCTCAGAAACTCAGCTGTGAACTTGGTGCCAGTCAAACAGTAGAGGTAGAAGTTGATGCCACTGTTGGTCACCCACAGCGCATTTGAGATAATATAATACACTTCGGACTGTCCATGTTCAATGGGGTCCTTCGAATTAATGTATTTGTATATAACTATATATATAGCAAGTGGCGTTGTCAAGAGAACAAAACAAACACTGGCAGCAACCAAGGTGACAGTTATTGAAGATACATTATGCTGTCTAGAATCCTGACTGGCTTGTTGTGCAGAAAGACGTTGGTTCGTTCTGACAGACCTGACCAGTGTCCACAACAGAACGCTATTGCTGACTCCCAACAATGCGAACGGTAGAAAACAGAACTGAAGCAGACGAATCCAAGAAAAGATATTAAAAGTAAACCACCCATAAGGCCCCGAGGAAGGCACATGGCATTCGTTTCTAAGAAGAACAAATCCATACAGGTAGTGACATTGCGTCACAATCAAAACGATTATCACTATACCAGCAGCAGACTGTGATTTTCTCTTGGTCCACACAGCACTGACACGAAGTGGCCACAGCACAGAGGCAGTTCTGAGCATGGTGAGTGACACCAGCATCCATGACGATACAGATGATGCCATGTAAATCATCACCATGTAAACCTTGCACTGCCAGAGGCCCTGATATTCTATGTAGGGAATATCAAGCACAGCTTTCAGGAAGTCCTGAAACGGGATCATCAACACCAACAGATCAGACACAGCCAGAACTATGAAGAAAACACTGGACGAGGATGAAGGAAGACGAACCATGATCACGATGATCATAAAGTTCCCGAACCATCCAAAGGTAAGCACAATATGGCCGCTGATGTCCTTGATTAGCCAAGCTACGTCTATATAGGGCTGGTACAGTTCGGACCACGTGTCTCGTTTGAACTGACCTGACATATCCGCTGTGCGGGTCAGCCAATGGCTTGATGACCACAGGAGGTTGGTTCACTTTAGTCAGTACACGTATCGTGAAGGTTGCACCGTGACTTTAATGATTGATAATATTCATAATGTTGAGGATATTATTTTTCTAAGCATACATTTCTGACGAAAGACATAAAACAGTATGTGGGTTTGCCATAGTTTTTAAAACCAAAAAGACTACAAGCACATAGAATCCTATTGCTTTTAGGTCATATTAATTGGTGTCAGTGACCGTAAAGACCTTGTAGACAACTCAAGATACGTCATCTAACACACACACACACACACACACACACACACACACACACACACACACACACACACACACACACACACACACAGCCCCTACACACAGAGAAACGCATGCCCACACAGACACTTGCATGATACATGGAATTAAAACAAAACTACGCAGGTACATTTTTTGTTTTATTTGTTCAGTCAAACGCCACTACAGTTAATTCAATAATAATAATAATAATAATAATAATAATAATAATAATGGGCATTTCTAGCACTTACACTTAAATAAGCCCTAAGCGCTTCCAATAATAAATAAGTTATTAATAAATTAATAAACGAATTGACTTCTTTTTAGTTAATTATCAAGTGACCATCCTTCGAAATGCAGCTACGTTAATGGTGAAACTACTGCCTACCTCTACACGAGCATTTGGTGTAATTTTCTAGTGATGAAGGCCCAGTAAAAGTGAAAATGTGTGGCTCAGTGTTTAACAGCCATGGGTCGTAATGGCGGACGAAAGCGCAAGGCAACTGAATCTAACTCGAGTTCCTGCGCATTGGACAGTTCTGTAAACAAAAGTGTTGAACTTACTGAAGCAAAGAGCACTCCGAAGAAGCTGAAGACAACTACCAGCACCCCAGTAGCAGTTAAAGAGACTCTGTCGCGTTTTGCTTACCTACCGAAAGAAGACAAGATGGCAGACAAGGGAGGCGACCAGCGTGCATCAACCTCTACGAATATGAACGCTGTTTTCTCCCCTGATGCTTCCCCAGTACAGCTAGAACATTCCGATCAAGGTAGGCTTACCAATGTTACCAACAAACAGTTGATGCAAAACCTGTGTGCAAATGGAACGGAGATATAAAAACTGTCCATGATTGTAGAAAATCTGAAGGCGGCCCTCTTCACGGTGCAGAAGGCAAATGACGAGCTGAAGAAGGAGGCGGATGATTGTAAGAAGAGAGAGGAGCAGATGAAGACTCAGCTTTCTGAGGCCAAGCATCTCGCGGAGCTGGCCGATTGCCGTGTGTAAGACCTGTCGGCTTACGTGAGAAGAAACAACGTGAGGATCTTCGGCGTCAAAGAAGACCAGACCGGAGCCGGAGCCGGAGCCGGAGCCGGAAAAACACCTATCCAGTGCGAGGAGAAAGGTCTTGCCTTGATCAACGAAAAGCTCAAAATTAAAGTGCAAAGGGATGACATTGAGGCAATGCATAGAGTGGGTGCAAGGCAGGACCGCCGATCTTCTGAATCTAACTCCTCCAAGGGCTCCGGACGTGGGATCATAGGTAGGTTTGTGTTGCGACGCGTTCGCGACTCAGTTTTGTATGCCCCAAAAAATCTGAAAGGCACAAAAATAACCTTGGTGGAGGATTTAACTCCTAGGACTTACTCTTTACTGTGTTCGGCAAGGAGTGAAACAGCTATCTGTCAGCAAGCCTGGTCAAAGAACGGAAACATTTACGTGAAAACGGTGAGTGGAAAAATAAGCACTGTGAAATCTTTGGCCGATCTCGGACAGTTACGCTGATGGAATGTGTTTTGTCGCCTGTGAGATACCATTTTTCTGCTTCTTAGTAGTAGACTAGTAAAGGCACTTTCCTGTTCTTGCTTTTTCTATGGTATTTTGCTTCGCTTCTTTATTTTCTTAAAGTTTACTTACGATAATCTTACTTTATTTTGAACAAGGGCATCGCTGGGCGGCAGATATGTCCTTTGCCGGTTACGCCCTGTACCTCCGTTCCCCCTTCACATCTTCGGTCCCTGTCCTCCTTGTGACCTTTGGGTGATGCACCTACACACCCTTGACTGCGTGCAAATCGTTTTCCAGGATGCACATCCTTAATTGGTGGGGTGCACACCCTTAACATTGATACATGTCTGCCACTTGTCGACATTTAAGCCCAAAGTGGCACATTTTGCGCTAGGATGTCTTTTACGTTTAGTATATTAGACCCTCTCCTTTACCGGGATGTACACCCTTAATTAGTGGGGTGCACACCCTTAATGGAGTGTACACCCTTAACTCGGAGACATGTCTGCCACTTGGCGACATTAAAATCCCACGTGGCATAATTTGAACTGCAATGTCTTCAACTCTTGTTTTTACACCCACCCCACAAAATTTGGAGTGATTCTATACAGTATTTCACCAGATATAGGAGGGTAGAAAAACGGAAATATGTCTGCCCCTCGGCGACATTCTATTTCCGAGGGATAATTTATGTACGAATGTGTTACACTCTTAGTGTCACATCCTAACACAAAATTGGAAGAGATTCTCTCTTCTACTTCACGAGATACAGCTTGAACAAGAAATATATAGCGCAACGAAGGACATTTCGGTTTCCACGGTCACACTTCAAGATCAAGGTCAGCATGGCGATAGTTAATGCTCTGATGTTTTCTACTCTAGGTCATACAGTACCACACACAATCTGAAGCGCTTCTGTCAAGCACAAATGTGGAAAATATGGCTTAAAACCCAATTTGTAGACCCCTACCACATTCAAGACCTACCGATCTCCCGAACCTTGACCTTGACCTTGATCGGTATGCCATCATGAGAACGGGCATAAGCCAAAGTACCTACATGCCAAATGTGAAGACTCTAAGACCAACGGTGTGGGAAGTTATGGCCCTTTAAAGATGTTCGGTTTTCAAGATCGTACACCAAGGTCAAGGTCACGACGGCAAACTGGTTTGCGCGGATGCCTTCCTCTCATGGTGACACATCACCACACAAAATGTGAAGCGATGCGGTCAAGCGGTTCGGAAGATATGCTTGGGACAGACAGAAGAAAAAGAAGAAGAAAAAGAAGAAAAGAAACATACACGAACGAAAATACATTCCTTTGCGATCGTAGATTGGCAAAGGACAATGATGATCTTGATCGATTTGGTTTCCACCTTTGAGATTTCCCCTTATCTCATAAGCTTGCATAGTTTATTTCCTTTCAATCTTTCTTTGGTCGGGAGACTAGGTAAATTGACGCCGACCGCGTGTTATTGATGGTTGGAGGGGCGAGAGGGTGAGAAAGTTCTCTTTTTGTTTGTGGCTCAAGCCACAAACCTATAACTCACTTTGTCGGTGGGTCAGTCTGTCGGTTAGTCTGTCGGTCGGTCGGTCCAAAATTGTCACACATTTTGACTAAATTGTCGCACTTCAAATCGAGGCTACACTTCTGGCCGCTCTTTAAAATGATGTATTTTAAAAGCGTTCAAAATAATAAACATATGTAATACAGACACTACAACAGACACGACGAGTATGCAGTGCTTCTTTTGATGAGTATTAGTAGGATACATACTTTTAAATGTTTTCCAAAACATATAAAAAGTTACGAAATGGTGCAGAGATAACATTCTGGTTTACATATTAAAATTATTGAAAATCCAGGGGAGGTAACTCATGATTGGAGTGGTAAAAATAGACTGCGTGCCACAAACTATTGCGATTTCGCGCTTGTTGTTTTTTATCTAACGATGCATTTGGCCAATAAAATTGTTAAAATGTCCGTAACTAAACTGCCTTTTCATATTATTGGATATATATATATTGGATATATATATATATATATATATATATATATATATATATATTTGTTTTTGTTGCTCGACTTAGCTATCCAATTGCCCAAAACACGTGTGTTTTGGTCATATGACAGTTTCATGATTTCAGAGGGTGTGAAAAGAGATGTTGAAATAGTAGTTGATGTTTTCTATTTTTGTGGTGTTATGGATAACACGTTCAACCAGTGCCTAGTGTGGAGCAATGGCAGTGGACACAATGATGATAACTTTGTGTCAGTGTAAATGTTACACGTTTCTGTTCTATGTTTGTGTCATTCTGTTGTCCGTGCGTAGTGGTAGCTTTGGTTGTGTGAGAGTGGATGAATGTGAAATTGGGTCAAGTTTGTTTCTTCATTTTGGTCACAGGATATTATTTTCTTAATTGACAAGTTTGTGTGTGTCAGAGTGGCTAGTTGTGTTGTTTCTTACAATACCTACTGATGATGTGTAGAAGCAGGCACTGAAAATATACTGGCCTCACTCAGTTTTTGTTGGAATACCAATCATGTTTGTATTATGTTTATACTATTGTTTTTGTTTTTGTGCACTTCCAAGATGGCAAATGATATTAGTTATTTTAGAATATGCTCGTTTAACTGTAATGGTTTAAACAACTCTAGTAAGAGGAAAGATGTGTTTGATTTTCTGAGGAAAAAAGAGGCCAACATTAATGTCTTCAGGAGACACATTTAAAGACTGATTCGGAAATTTGTATCTGGTCAAGCTGGGGTTATAATGTATGGCTCTGTGGCTCTGAGACAAATAAAAATGGGGTGGCCATACTTTTTAACAATTATTTTTAATACAAATTGTTGGATGTAAATGTAGATTCACATGGCTGTTACATTAAAATGAATTTGGAATTTTTGAAGAAAACAATTACCCTGGGACGGTATTCATGTCGAGATAGCATGAGACTTAGCATGATGCTAACTTAGAAGCTCTTCCAAAAGTCCTATTAAATCCTATAGGACATTGGAAGAGCTTCTAAGTTAGCATCATGCTAAGTCTCATGCTATCTCAACGTGAATACCGACCCTGGTGAATTTATATGGGTGAAGCAGTCGTGATAGACCTGACATTTTGTATGATGTCTGTGAACTTGTCTAGCGCATTTCCAATGAACATGTGATCATCACCGGAGACTGGAATTGTGCTTTGGATATGAAAATCCAATGGCTCGGAAGAACATTTCTTAAATAATGTCCAATTGGAATCTGTTTGATGTTTTTAAATAAATGTATACTGAAAAAAGAGTATATACTTGGCGCAAATTCAATTCATTTAAGCAAGGTAGGCTTTGTGACGACGCGTTTTGAAATAACGACGCGATTTGAAATAAGTATTTCAAATCGCGTCGAGTTTATTTCAAAACGCGTTGGTGGGTGTCGACACGTTTTGAAATAAAAACGCGATTTGAAATATTTTTTTCTTTCTGACTCTTTTGTATGTCTATCTGTCAATCTCTCTCTCTGTGCCTCAAAAAGGAAACCATTTTTGATGCGGTTGACCAGTGGTCAATGTTACTGACCAGTGGTTATTTGGGCCTATTTTGACTGTTTGACTGCAAATTAGTGTATTAGGAGTTCAGAACATTTTTTGATGTAGTTGAACAGTGGTCAGTGTCATTGACCAGTGGTCATTTTGGCCTACTTTCATGTTTGATTGCAAATTGGTGTATTAGGAGTTCAAATGAACACCTTTTGATGTGGTGGACCAGTGGTCAGTGTCACTGACCAGTGGTCACTTTGGCCTATTGTTACTGTTTGATCGCAAATTAGTGTATTAGGAGGTCAAATGAACAATTTTTGATGTCGTTGACCAGTGGTCAGTGTCATTGACCAGTTGTCATTTTGGCCTATTTTCACACCACCCATGAAGGACAAAAACCCACTGGACAAAACACTGGTCAGTAACATTGACCACTGGTCAACCACATCAAAAATGGTTTCATTTTTGAGGCACAGAGAGAGACACAGAGAGATATTGACAGATAGACATACAAAAGAGTCAGAAAGAAAAATGTATTTCAAATCGCGTTTTTATTTCAAAACGTGTCGACACACACCAACGCGTTTTGAAATAAACTCGACGCGATTTGAAATACTTATTTCAAATCGCGTCGTTATTTCAAAACGCGTCGTCACAAGGCTTAATTATGTTTTAATTACTGAAGAATTGTTGGCAAAGATTAATGATAATTCATACAGATCCAGGATACAGATCAGATCACTCTGTGGTTACTATGCTTCTAAAGACAGAACAGTCTAAGCGTAACAGACCTTTTTGGAAGTTCAGTAATAGCCTACTTAAGGATAACAACTATATTTCATAAATTAAAAATGTCATTACATATGTAAAGAAACAATATGCACTCCTTCCTCATGCAATGGGGTGGTAAGGGTAAGGTTTGGGATAAGGAGGACTTGATAAGGGATAAAGGTATGGATAATAGGGTGTTGATGAGCACACACCATGCAGGCCAGGAACATATAGGCGGAAAGCAGACAGTTGTTTGCTTTTGTTTATTTAGGTACTAGGTTGACCTAGGAAAGACAGTGCAGCAATTAGAGCCTGCAACAACACAACATCACACGCATAATTATAAACATAGAATATCAATGATTAATGCATTGTTGTAGGCTTTGCGCCATAGCACTCAATGTTAAATAGCTTGAGGAAATAAAAAGTCACAACAGTGGAAGGAGCTCACTGTATGACTTCATAGCATGATTAAACTGACATTGACACAAGCCTAGCTGGGGTTTGGAAACATAACATAAGCTGGTTTTACCCTGACCCTATGCTTGCTTAACTCATGCACAAACATTTAAGTTTATGTGAGCTAACCCAACGATAATCATAATTTATTCTAAATATTTATATTTCAAAGATGATGATATAAAGATGAGTGATGATGGAGACAAGACATATCTTGAACATGAACAACTTTTAAAAAGACATGACTCCCCTCCACGCTAATACACATTATAGTCAAGAGTCGATCTACTCACCAGCTAGAAGTTTCAATGGGTTAGACTATGTAGGCGTTAGGTTTAGTTGAATAATAGTAACCTTTTCTTTTTTGTTCTTTGTAGAACTTTAAAAACAAATACTAACAACATGAATAAAAATTTGACAGTTAAATTTAGAGGAGAGGATGAAAAAACACGTCCTCTTGGGATGACAACCAAAACTTCAACTGCTATAAGGTTACGTCAAACCCTTAACCATGATGTAACCCCGTGACGTATATCTGTATATTTTAGTCATCACTTTTTCATAGCAACAATATTATTAGATTAAGTAAATAATATTCGAACGTCTCAACAAACTCAATATCATAGTAAAATACAAACAATATAATTTTTACACAACTTTCTTTCCTAAATAATAAAAATGAAGCAAGCTTCTTACTTAACCATTCACAACTTACGTCACATGAAAGATTTAGTAAGGTAGCTTGGGCTCCCCAAAACTTCCTTACTTACTTGGAAACATCACACCAGCAGGTGACAATACTTCTCAAGAACAGGGTGTTGACTTGACACCACAGCAGCCTCAAGATTATGGTGTTCAATCCCAGGGTTACAGCCTGGACGTGCCATCTCGTGAGCGTTTGCCTTCCAAGAGGTAGGACACTTCGTACGTGTGTGTCCCAAACTCCGGAGGGACAAAAGTGCATCTCCCATCAAGCGAGAGGAAGTGAACTTTGTTTCAGGGATGCCTACGAACATGCAGGATGGTAGGAATGTTCCCCCTGACAAAGGTAACAGTCAGCAGGACGGTCGGATAATGACAACGGACAGACAAGCGGGCAATCTTTCAAGAGATACGGACAGACAAGTGGACAGGTCTATGATGAAGTTAATCAACCCTACTTTGTCTGTTATGATTACTACCCATCATAGTTTTGCTGTGAGCCCTGACGGGGCGATGGCAACGGCAAACGAGGCGGCCGTGTCATTTGCGCGGTTCGGCAAATGCGCGAAACGCGAATCCACCAGCCTCTCGGCGCCCATATCTCCGGTGTTTCTGGACCGATTGCCTTCGAGGTATTACTATCATGCTCAGGCATACGCTTCAGGGAACACAGGGTGTAAAGGTCAGTGCTGTAAGAAAAGGCACCACAGAAAGAGTATTACGGCACTGAAGAAGACACATACCCACTGTTTTATGGCCAAGAGCAATAGACTGCTCATGCAGATAGTGCTTTGTTACGCCCTTCATTACCCTTCACCCCTCTGCTGCTGGAAGGAAGTATTGTGTGCGTTAACGTCTATTGGTGAGTTCGTTAGGGTGACTTAGGGCACATGTCTTTACCACCCTAGGATGTCATTTAAATATACTTATGTGTTTCGCTATGCGTAGCATTTGTAGTAGTGCTTTCACTTGCATTCATTTGTTAGTGTGGTTAGCATAGCAGTTGGCTTCAAGGAGCGTTTCGTTTGTGCTGTGGTTTGTACGCAGTTGACTTCAAAGAGCATTTTTTGTGCTGTGATTTATGCGCTGTAAGCGGTTTGCCTAAAACTTTGTTACAGGCGTTGATAATGTAACTTTGTTCACAGCATAGTATTGAAAGAAACTAATTGACGTGACTTATTACCAAATTGACTTACGAATTTGTAATATGGAAGGAAGGAATAAAGAAGTGTTCACATTGCCAAACAACGTGAATGTAACCTGGAACAAGAACAAGGAACGAACTTTATCACATCGCTGAACGATGTGAGAGGAACTTTTTATTAGGATTTATCGCCCCTCGTTGTGTTTACTTGTTTATTTTCAATAGCCCACCCCATCAATCAACAAGCACCCAGAGTATTGTTTTTGTCAACGGTTAGGAAGTTGTTTTCTTTTTGTGGTTCTGTCCCATGGTGTGTCCTCCATGGGCGATGGGATTCGACTTCAGGGTCATCGCTGGAATTGACAACATTGGGGCCGACTATCTTAGTAGGAATCCCTTTAGTAGGAATCCCTAAGTTTGAAGAAGTTGTTGCATGCAAGTCAGGGCATCATATTTGGACAAACATGATGCTTAGCAAGGGTGTGTCACAGATTTTGACTAGATGATTTCCCTTGGTTTACCCTCTTTTCCTTTTCGCTGTTGGTGCAGAAGAGGGAGGTATGAAGTTGTGTTTTTCTTCCCCTCTCCCTTCAATCTGTGTCGCCCGTGCCTGACTTGCATACTTTTTCTAGGTTGTCAATTTCTGAACTTTCTGTCGGGTGTCGTGCTGTACAAAATATGCATGCAGAGCCTCGATTTCATAGATGTCATAGGGAACATTCCACTCAGTCTCGAGTTTTGCTGTCGACTTTTCATTTGGGTCTGAGGCGAGAGAGCGAGAGGAACAGAAGGTCTTTGCTCCGGAAGATTGCTGAACATTCAACGGTTGCAATTAAAAGCTTCACGGCTTGTAGGAGAAAGAGAAAAACCTATTTGTCGTAGGTAGAACAGAAATAATAGTTGGCTGTCTCGGCTGACAGGAAGGAGCTCTCCAGACCGAATCTTGTGAACATTCAACGGTTACAACTGAAAGCTTCAAGGCTTGCAGAAAGAAGAAAACCTATTCGTCGTAGGTGCGAAGGAAGAGACGACTGGTTGTCGCGACTGGAAGGTGGAAGCACTCTGGACCGAATCCTCGGGTATTCAACGCTCTGAATGCTCGTGCTGCACCAAGGGGTTTGGCCTTGGAAGAATGGAGAGGCGTGGGTCTTCATTCTTGCTATTCACCAGCTAGAGTTGAGGTAAGTAGGTAGTGTTAATGAGTGTCACAGATCACTTTATAACGTGCGTATACTATATAATTTTTCTCTTATTTACTTTGGCCTAGGCTAGTTATCTTTTTGCCACGAAATGGATATTAGGTTTTGTCTATCAAGTTTCTCTCGCTACTGTGTTAATTTTGGCGACCGTGTTAGAGACAATCTTCTTCTTTCTCAGTTTTCAACTTTTTATACGCAATTTGTTTCTTCTTGTCTTTGGTCTAAGGCGTTTGGTAATTTCTTGAATTGCGGATTGTGTCCTACATCACGCTATATCAAGCTTAATTTCATTGGCTTAGGTGTTTGTTCTAATCAAATTTGGGTCTCTGAACTTAAAGGTCATACTTAAGCTTGAGTTTGTCAAATTCTGTCAGTTTTATTTTACTGTTTGTTGCGCAGAGGGAAGCTTTCGATTATTTTATCCCTCTGTGCCAAATATAAATTATATTTCGTTCCTAGCCAGTCAAGAGGAAACTGTAGTTCACTCCAAACTCGATATTGTGGGGTGAACGGTCGCGATAACCGGCATCGACTCAAGAAGAAGAAACCATGCTGTCTGCCTGAACTGGGGGCCAGCAGACGAGAAGACGGGTCGTGTTGAGCTGAAGGGGGCCTTTTTGCTGTGGTCCAACTGAGGGAGCCTAGCAGTCTGGTTGACCGGTTTCAGGAAGCCACGAGAGTGCTGCATTTTCCTCCGACTTCTAGGTGTGTACTTGGTTTATTTCGGCATTCAGTTAGGATTTGGGGTTAAGTTTAATTGTCACGGGAAAGAGCAGAGGTGGTAGTGAGCTTTCTTGGTGATAAGGTGTGATAGGAATAGGGTGTCAGAGTAGGCATTGAAAAACAACAACAATGACAATAAGTCATTTCCTAGGGACAAATGTTGGTTAAAAAACTTACTAGTCATGTCTAGGGAAATTGTCAGTTTAGGGGAGAAAATGTGTAAATGTAGTCGGTTTGCTGAACCGAATTTTCAGGCTTACACTGTGATATGTGCATAGTTAAATTTAAGGTGTGAATGTGTAAAATATGTTTAAATATTTATAAATTAAATGAATGAATGTGTAAATGCATGACACCACAAACAATGCCACAAGTAGGCAGGGGACAGATTTAGTGGGATTGAATAAGTCGACTCGTTTAAAAAAAACAATAGCCGAGTCGTCAATGTAGGTTTCCTTATGTCCTTATGTGGGGGCGGGGTATGTGTTGTAGGCCAAGTAAAGATTTTATGTTGTGTTGTTCGTTGCTGATTCATGTGCCAAGTCCAACCATGAGTTCAGTTTTCCCCTTACACGCATTAACATGGGCATAATGGTGGGTGATTTAATAACTTTTCAAGCTAAGCCAGAGGTTTATTACACACCGGGTTCCATACCTAACCAAATTAAACCTGTTGGAATAGGCAAAGTTGCTGGGTCATTGTTAGCTCAGAGTTAAAAATAGAATGTGTCAATGTGTAAAAAGACAGAAGCAAACTGGAGAGAGATAGGCCTAGAGATTTTAAATGGTAAATTGTAGCTGGTGGTTGTTTTAATGCAATTGGCTTTGCTCCGCTATGTTTTGCCTGAAGGCAGAGATAGGCTTTGGTTTTGTGAGCACGTAAATTGTGCTGCACGAGAATTTCGGGTGCATGTCGTTTGGAGACACTTCGTGTTTTCAGTATTGGGGGGTGACAAGCTAGAAGTTTGTCAGGCCAATTGCTTTGGGTCACGTCTGTGTATTAGGGCACCTACGTGTGTAGCGAAGCAAAATGAGAAATACGAGGATGGTTTTATGTAAATGATACAGTGATATCCGGCTATGCGGAAATAAAAGGGAACATTTTATGATTAATTTAATAGGGACATAGTGTTAAAATAGCTTTATTTTGTTTTAAACAGGTTTTCAGTTGTGGGACTTCAGCTGTCCTTAAGCTGTTAAAGGGCCGCGAGGCTGAAGGCGGAGTTACATCATTTTGGGAAAGGGAGGCCTTCAAATTTAAGGCGTATAGCTGACCTGAGACATTGTTGCTGTTCCTGGAAAGGGTCGCAAAGCCAGAAGAAGAAACCAGTTACGCGGAGTGAAAAAGGTGGCGGCGCATGGAACATTTTTTTAAGAATGAATAATCTTTAAATGGCATAGTGCGTTTGTGCCAGTTGTTAGTTTACACCAACATTATTAAGTTATCGCCACAGCGGTGACTTGGCGCGAAGGGATATAACGATAGTGTGGGGTAATTTCCCTACATTTGTGACATGGTGTGAAGGTACATAGTGGCAGTGTGTGTGGGGTGACTTCCCTACATTTTATGAATAAATTAATTGTGTAGAGGGTATTTTACTACTGGGTTATCGCCCTTGAACAGTGAGGGTCGAAGTAGCCGTTTCACTGCAAGGACTGTAACCAGTTGGAATTAACATTGCTTGAACACGCCTCATTTTGTTGTGGTTGTTTACCATCGAGGTTGTTGCTTTGATGATGAAAGGTGGGGTTAGCCATCTGCAGCGTTTAGTTATTAGTGTGTACATTTGGGTGTAATCTTAGTGATATTTCCTGGGCGTTGGTACTTGTTCACTTTTGAGGGGTGGATGAGTAGTTACTAGTGTTAAGCATTCACTTCTATTTTTTTTAGGTTCATTCATTTTGGGCGAAGTGAGAAATTTTCAGTTAGGATTTAATTGTAGCTATAACAGTTGGTAAGAGTTTTAGTTGGAAAGACAGATCATTATTGTTTAGCACCTTTGTGTGTGATCTGATCTTGAACTATGCTCAAACCATCTGTTCTTTTGTAAATGTAGTCAGTTGTAATTATAATAGTTGGCGGGGGTGTTAGTTGGAAAGACAGACTATTATTGTTTAACACCTTTGTGTGTGATCTGGTCTTGAACTATACTCAAACCATCTGTTCTCTACTAAGCTTAGTTAATTGTAATTATAATGGTTGGTGGGGGTTTAGTTGGGTAGGTGGGTCACTGCAATAGTTTGGGTGTTTTGTTTGGCACCAATGCATGTGATCTGGCCTTGAACTATTCCTGTACCATTTATTATATTTTTGTTGTTGATATAATAGGTTAAAAGTACAGTTGAAACCGCTTAATCGGAAGTTGCGTGTAAGCGAGTTTGCTGTTGTGGGTAAAGGGAGAGAATTTAGTTTAAAGGAACTAGATTAGATAAACTTTCAGCTGTTGTTTCCTTTTTGGCTCACGTCGTTTTTTAAAACAAAGTGAGTCTATAGTATCGTACATGTTCGGTTGTGTGCCTGTGTGTGTGTGTGTGTGTGTGTGTGTGTGTGTGTGTGTGTGTGTGTGTGTGTGTTGCGTCCGTGGCCCCGACCTTTAACCTTAACTCAAACCTTAATGTTGTCATTTTCTCTAAACATATAAGGCGTTAGAGGGTTAAAGTTAGCAGGATACTTGATTTTGACGTGAGTCTTCAAGTCACGACGATCAAAGCAGTCAGATACATTGATAAAGAACAAAATAAAGATAATCATTTGTTGCAGAGATTACTGTTGTGCAACCTTGAACCTTGACTCAGTAACACTCTTCAAACTAAAGAAGACTCTCACTCTCCACTGAAACTTTAACGTTGTCATTTTCTCAAAAAAACATAAGATATTAGAGGGTTAAAGTTAGCAGGATACTTGATTTTGACGTGAGCCTTCAAGTCATGGTGATCAAAGCAGTCAGATACATCGGTAAGGAACAAAAGAAAGAAAATCATTTGTTGCAGAGATTACTGTAACTGTTGTGTTGTACCGAGTAGGAGATACATACTGGAAAGAAGACTCTCCATTAGATATACAAAAACGCTCTTTAAAAAGAAACACAAGACTTCAGGTGTGTACAAATAGCTACATTTTAACGTCGTCAACTTATATTTTCTGTAACAAATGGATGCACCGAGTGTGTGCATTGACGGCCCGGTTGTTTAGCTTTTATTTGCGCCTTTGAGTAACGGTTGTTCGTGTTCATTTGCCCATCATCTCTACGCACAACTTAGCCTACTGCACTTCCGGCAACAAGGCCTCGGCCTAGAGTCCATGCCTTACCTCATAATCAAGACGACGTACTTAACATTTAGCCCTTATTCATTTCAGAATTGAAAAAAAATATACGGAAAATCCAGGGTTCGTCGATTTCACTGCCTTCGACGTACGAATCCTTTGTTAGTCCTAGACGATTGATCACCATGAGCAAAGACTGTACAGGGGAAGATAAACATGGATGAGCTTGCTGGCTGTGACCTTGACCTTTGCTTTGTGGCAGAGGGGGGGGGGGAATTAACGAAACGAAAATAAAATATTAGGACCAATATAAAATATCTTACAGAAATGTAGATGATGTGGAACAAGTTTTCATTGCATGAACAATCAGTTTAAAACAGTAACAGATCACGCAACTTCAATTATTAATTTTCTAAGAGTAAGAGGCTTAGACCCACAGGCAAAGACTAGGCCTACTACAGGTGTCCGTAGACCCCCCTTACCCCCGGGGGGGGGGGGGGGGGGGGGGGGGGGGGGGGGATTAGTCACTATGTTTTTTTCTGAAAGCTTGGTCAATATGCTTTTCAATTTTACTTGTTTGCCAAAAATAAAAATAGGGCTCCACTGTTACATGCGCATACATACAATTAAATTTTAAAGAAAGGGGTAGGGGTGCATAGAAATAATTTTAATTTACACAGTAAAATAAAAATTAATTCTGTTTTCAGATGCACAAGTGTCTACATAACAGTATTCTCTCTATACAGGCATGGGTATTGTCATGGGAATTCCCATGCCTGCTATAGTAATAAAAATCAGACGTGAGCCTTGCAGGCTTTGCCTCTTGTTCTTAGATTCTTTTGATTCAACATTTATTTTGGATTGGGTCATTAAAGTGGTACTCCATGATCGCTCTAAACGTGGCTGAAAGACTTCTTATCATAACCAAGAGCTTACCCCAAACATTTTTTTGTTATAAATCAACACATTTTTTGTAATGAAACGGTAAAAACGAAAACAATCTACCTGTATTGACCCGCAACCTCGGAAGCAATTAACTATGCGCCATTTTGATTTGAGGAATTATGGGAAAATGTTTTATCGTGGGGTGTAAGACGTAACAGCCTATATCGTCGGGTGTAGATATTAACAGCGGAAGTCAAACGTTAATGTGTACTGGTTGTCAATAGCTCTACAACTGACGATGGATGATCATCGTTATGTTGGTGGGGGATCGAAAGTGTTGAAAAGAAATCATCGCCACGTTTGCGCTGTTGCCGGTTGCTTTCCAAAAAACGATGATGTCAGCTTCCATAAATTTCCGAAGAAATCCAAGATCCGGACCAAATGGATGGATTTTGTTCGTAGTGGTGGTAGGCCAGGCTTCGGTTCAGGCGAACATTTCTACATTTGTTCAAGGCACTTCACGCCCGATTGCTATTCCCAGTATGTGTCTGCAAGCAAAACGCATAGTCAACAGACCAAAAGATGCTATCTTAAAAGAAAAGCCTTTCCAACCATTCACTATTCACAACCAGTCTTCTCAGCGCTGTACAGTGCAACACCCACAACAACATCAACAATGGCAGTGCCAGTGGCAGTGGCAGGAGCATCATTATGTGGAGGCTGTGCTGTGACAAATTCAGCTACAAGACCCATTGTTTCTGCTTCTGGTGATGCACCCATGAGAGGACAAATTGAATGGCCTGTAAGTAGAACAATAAAAACATACAGTATAATAGACTCCTTTAATTGTAGCAACCACATTCACATTTGACAATGATATGTCGCTGTAAACATTTTGAGGATCTACGGGAATGCGCAAGACAACAAATTATCAAGAAGAAGAAAGTGGACAGGAGAAAAAGAAGAACGTTTGGTCCAGCCAACCAGGTCCCGCTGATCGGTCCCTAACATGCATGATGATGTGCCAATTGAGAGAATGACCCAGCTAGCCAGGTCCTGCTAACCGGGTCCCTATTCTATATCTATTTCCAGTAGGCAGTCATACTTAAAAATGGTTACAGGGATGTCTATAAATACTGTTAATAACAGTGTTATGCTACGGCTGTTTGTACTATTGCACAGAGAGAGAGAGAGAGAGAGAGGGGGGGGGGGGGGGGCAGACGGGTCTGTTATCCAAAGACCCTATTTTTTATCGTGGGAGGTAAATCTAGGCCTAATGTTATACATGACACAGAGGAATTCCCAATATTTTAAAGATTTTGTTTTATCTACCCAGTTCAGTCAAAGATATATTAAAATGGTAAGATGGATTACTTAAAAGCTCGGCGAACTGGGCTGATAGAGTTTTCGTTAGTGCGGACGTGTACACTATTCACAGTGTAGGCTATCCAAAAACTCGGACTGGAACTTGAACGGAGAATTCAACTGGCCTATCGATGTGTAAAATGTGTCACGTTTCAAAGGGACATAACCAGTGTTTCTGTCCTCACTACTCATATAGGGAAAAGAGACCGGATGTTTATCTTACCCTGTACAGTCGTTGGTTGAGTTAAATGGTATTGTTTGACTGATCAACAACATGGGCATGTTTGAAACCTTTTTTAGGTTTGTGCGTGCATGTAAATAATCATGAAATGGGAATGTTATACATTATTTGTGCAGACAAAACAGAGGAATCACATAGAGATTGTAATGATTGTTATGGATACTTTTAGCTTTTAAATCTTAATCATCAGTTTATTTCGTATGGTGTCAAATTTAAATCATACAGATGCTAATTAAATGTATGTTTTTGTACATACACATCAGTAATATTAAGGTAACATTACAAATACATTTTATATTTATGGGTGATGTTATAGCCATTTTGTCTAATTTTGTGTTGTCATAAGATATGTAGACAGAATACATTTTCTTATTGTCTTAAATTTCAGAGAATTTTGCCAGCCAATGCCATGAATCCAGCACGGAAGACTGCCATATGCCAGGTTGATGTGTCCCAACGCCATAGAGGTGAAAAAAAAGCTACTGACATACATGCAAATTTGCTTATAAAACAGGGTTTCTAATTTTATCCTCTCCTAAAGTGTACGCTCACCCTTTGTTAACAATTTGAATGAGTATTTTTACCACCAGTTACAAATTATAAATGTTAAAAATGAAAATGTGGGATAACCTCCTTCTAGCTTCTTGCGCGCATGCATACACACAAGCAGACACATGTACCAATGCACATTCTTCTTCTTCTTCCTATTGGGGATGTTTATCCTGCCCCACACCCAAATTCTTCGTTTAGACTGCAACTGGTGCACAGGATGCATGCTATGTGAGTTTGTGTCATCCATCCCACAGGCACCGACATGATCATCACTGCCACTATTACTGTAAATAAAGAAGAAAAATTACAATTATTTTATAACTTTCTGATTGATTTTTTTCAACCATTTTACAGCTTTTAATTTTTCAAAATTTCCCTGAACAATATATTAGTGGATCTTCCCTTATAAGAAAAACAAAATCATCCAAAATGAGGTCTTATAGGAAAGGGGTCTCATAAGGGAGGTCATTTTAATACTTACAAAGAAAGACAATGTCTCAGAGAAGTAGGTCTTTCTTATTTGGGAAGGAGTCATAATGGGAGGTCTTATAATGGAGGTTCCGCTGTAGCATTAATAGTTATGTTATGTATATTATATTTGAATATATAATTATATTATTTTAATTGCTGATTTTTTATTGATTTTTTACTAATGACTTATGATTTCAATTTTAAAGCTGTGTGTGTGTGTGTGTGTGTGTGTGTGTGTGTGTGTGTGTGTGTGTGTGTGTGTGTGTGCGTGCGTGCGTGTGTGTGTGTGTGTGTGTGTGTGTGTGTGTGTGTGTGTGTGTGTGTGTGTGTGTGTGTGTGTGTGTGTGTGTGTGTGTGTGATTTTGAACACACCTGCTTCAAAATGAACATTTAAAAAAAAAACCATAATGTACAGCAGACCTGTTTACTATACTCTTGTCGAGTAGTATTCTACTCAATTTGGACATCTACTACTCTTCAAAATTGAAAATATTGCTCTAGCTACTAATTTTTCAGTGAACATTGTTGGATGGTTACACATTTTGCACCCACACTACTCATTTCAGCTAACCAGACTAAAGACTTGGTCTGGTACAGTACAGATATTTGCCTTTCCCCATTCACACAACACAACACACACCCCTCCTTTGTACCTTTTTAAAAAAAATACAAAACTCAAGGGTACAAAATAAACTTGTCTGTCTGTGAGAGTGTGTGCAGTTTAAGTGCATGAACTTTCATGAAATTTACAATAACCAATTAAGTCTACACTATAATTCCTTTCCTCGTAAAAGCAGAATGTTGCTTCATAGTGTATTATATTCTTCTTTTGGGGGGATGTAGCATAACTGCACCTTTGCCACACTACAGCAATAGTAAGATGCAATGCAAGATGTATCCCATAGCTCCTTTCATAATCATTAATGATTATCTATGTTTTTGTTTTCATGTACTGGCACTTGTTTCCGATGCAATTCTCAACCTCTGTCACCAGCAAGCAATCAGAGGAAAATTTCAGTTACAAATATAATGAGAAGTGGCATTTGCCAGATCCATATCCAGATTTTCCTTTATCTTACTGTAATGCTTACTCGTGTGTTATGGCAAAGGTGAATGTTACTTCTGTTTTCTATCCATTCCTGGTCAACAGCAGAATATGCAACTTTAAACAGAACATCAACAAGGCATTTGTTGCATAAGTAGGGTGAGGGGGGTCTTGAATTTTAAAAAGCTGAGCCATTTCAGTTGGGGGTGGTGTGTGTGTGGAGGGTTGGGGGATGTGTAACTTTATTTAAAAAACATGAGCAGTTACATTTCCAAATGTTACAAACAATAATAAAAATGAAGTAAAAAACCCTACAAATTTTCTTCAAATATTTAAAAGAAATTCTTGCACATTTTCTATTTGAAAAATTAATTTATAGATATATGATGTAATTTAAAACAAGTTTGCGTTACATTTTTATGCACCTAAGCTTACTTTCATATTTTAATCACAGTTGTAATTACCTATGAACCATTCCTTCAAAGGAAAAGCCAATCATCTTGGGCGTGAAATGATTGACGACGCTATGAAAGCCTTCAATGGCTGCAGTATGTGGGCCCGTGGACAACATGGGTATATCCTTCTTGATTTGGCACGACTGCAGGATCGTCTCCACTTTTGCAGACACCAATGTTCCTTGTAACACACAGAAAACATACAAAGCTAAAACTAAAAATATAAATACAAATTTATGTTAATATTATTTTAAAGAGCCACGAATAATGTTACTCTTTATATTATTAAATGAGCAGCTTAGCTCGCCAATTTCACAGCCAGGTGATGACCAACTCAAAAGGGGCTTATCTCATGATATCCTTAGTTGGAGGTAGCAAGAGAGAGGGAGAGTAGTCCCCCTCTGTCTCTCTTTCTCTCTCCCCTTAAATGAGGATAAGCCCCTATTCAGTCGGTCACCACCTGGCGGTGAAATCGGCGAGCTATGTTGACCATTTCCCAATACTCAGTTTCCTGTTATCAATAATTATATTGTTACACTATTTATTAAGTTAATTATATTCATAGTAAACACAATTATTTCAGCTTTTTTATGACTCTTAGTAACAAATGTTAATGAACTTCATTTTCTTGCAAAAGTTGTTCGTTGCAGACCCCAATAGAAGCATATGGATTTCTGAAGACTATTTTTATCATTTGCAATTTCACTAAAATTTACTACATGTATTCACAATTTTGTTTTCAATGTAAAATGTTCATTTGAAAAAACTTTTTTTCATTTATCGGGTTAAGTCATAGGGTTAGGAGTATGTTTGAAATATGGCTTAAATACTGCAGATAGTCGCATGCGAGTGTACCTTGATGTGTGAGAATGATAATGATATGTCAAGATAAATAACTGTGACGTCAAGTTTATAATATGAACGGTGTATTTTTTTTACACGCGTTTACACTAAGCCTATGGGTTAATATACGCAAATTATATGTCAAGACATTGCTTTATATCACACGCTTCCAGGCCTCTTAGCACTACTTGAAGATCGGTATATTATGTCATTGTGTACATCAATGTTGTGTTTTGCACCTGAATGAAATTTCGCTTGTTACCTGAAATTGTACAGTATTCTTGATTGTTGATTTGAGTTTTGAAATTTTGTTACAAAATAGTTATTGTCTGGAATACATTTTACCTGATGATGTTCTCTATACATTGTTTACCTTTTTTTTGTGATTTGCAAAATTAGATGCACCACATTTTCGTAAAATCTTTAGTATATATAAATCATGATGATGCCATCTCAGTTATGTATGTGTTTAATTTTTGGTGACATTTTATGTCGTTTGAACTGTATGTAGTAATGGTCTTATAAGGTCATACTTTAATACATTATTTTTTTACTTACCGACTGGTGTTGCTGATAGAAATGCCGAACTCCTGCCTGTAGTGGAAGTACGCCACTTCCAGGGCCCAGGGCCTCAAACAAACGTCTTCAAATCCCGGATGCGTCGTTATACAGGGACATCTCACGTCATCCATCCTTTCCATCATTTTGCTGATTTCGTGACAGCATACACATTCTCCCTCTGTGGGCATTGTCGAACAATGCCCACATGTACACCTGCACACCAAGATAAATCAGCAAGTTTTGTCATTAACATATTTAAATCACTGAATAAAAGAGTGACTGAATTAAAATAACTTTAAGTAACCAGATAATTTGATAACACCCTTTCACATAGTTTTTATTTAATAATTTGAGGTTTATAATTCATGATTTTCAAAAAGATCATTTTTTTAATTTTATTAATGTGGCCCATTTATGGTACATTTGAAGATTAACATCTATCTCTCTTTCTCATGATTAATGCTTGGTTTTCATATTGCTGTAGTTTCTGAAGAAGAATACATATATGTTGATTATTTAGCTGAGAACAAAATGTTAAAATATTTAGGTTGTGGAAATATATGTGGTGACATTGATATGAACATAGTATCACTGTCGTTGAATTTATTTTTATTTGTACATATATATATGTTTGCTCTCTCTCTCTCTCTCTCTCTCTCTCTCTCTCTCTCTCTCTCTCTCTCTCTCTCTCTCTCTCTCTCTCTCTCTCTCTCTCTCTCTCTCTCTCAATTCTTGCTTTTTATATTGCTGTCACTCCTAAAGATCAACAAGAATAACATTATTCTGTTGATCTATTTAGTTTAGAGATTCATGTTGTGGCATTGAAATGATAAACAGCATAGTGTTATTGTCATTGAACTTACTTGTTCTTTAATTTGTTTGCTCTCTCTCTCTCTCTCTCTCTCTCTCTCTCTCTCTCTCTCTCTCTCTCTCTCTCTCTCTCTCTCTCTCTCTCTCTCTCTCTCTCTCTCTCTCTCTCTCTCTCTCTCTCTCTCTCTCTCTCTCTCTCTCTCTCTCTCTCTCTCTCTCTCTCTCTCTCTCTCTCTCTCTCTCTCTCTCTCTCTCTCTCTCTCTCTCTTAATGCTTGGTTTTCATATTGCTGTCAACCCTGAAGAAGAAAAAGAAGAATGTTCTCCTGTGGATCTATGTAGTTTATAGAAAAGATTTATTTTCTGGAGATGTGTTGTGGCATTGCAATGGCTTTAGAATAAAAGCATAGTATCAGTCATTGAACTAACTTTCTTGTTTTTTGTGTTTTATTTGTTTGCTCTCTCTCTCTCTCTCTCTCTCTCTCTCTCTCTCTCTCTCTCTCTCTCTCTCTCTCTCTCTCTCTCTCTCTCTCTCTCTCTCTCTCTCTCTCTCTCTCTCTCTCTCTCTCTCTCTCTCTCTCTCTCTCTCTCTCTCTCTCTCTCTCTCTCTCTCTCTCTCTCTCTCTCTCTCTGTACATCCATGCATGTGTGCGGGTGTATGCATGTATGTATTTATGAATGTATGTATGTATGCATGTGTTCATTTGCTCATTGGTTTTTTTGTGCTTTTCGGTTGTTGTTTTTTTGCTTTGGTTACAATAACATTGTAACAGGCCACATGCCTATATGCAATGGAATCATTGTCCTCTCTCTCTCTCTCTCTCTCTCTCTCTCTCTCTCTCTCTCTCTCTCTCTCTCTCTCTCTCTCTCTCTCTCTCTCTCTCTCTCACAGAGAGTATCTTTTTAAAGTTTGGTGTTCATTCATATTAAAATATTGACTAGAGAATAATAATTGGTTAGATGGAGAATGAAAGGGGGTGGGGTGGAGAATGATAGGGGGTGAAGATGGAGAATGAGAATGAGATTTTTTTTTTTTACTATCTGAAAATAAGACTTTTTTTTTTAAAACAATTTTCATAACAATGGTTATGAGGTCTTGTAACAAAATAAAATTTACTTTAACTGATTTTGAAGAACATTGCTTCAGTTTTGGAAGATTTCTCTTTGTATTTGAGCTATGTACAATTATTGCACACATACACACTTTTATCTTTTAATCCCATTTCTTGGAAATTTGTTGTTGATAAACAGAAGTTAATTATTGACTTGTGTAACAAATTTCAATGAAATTGGACAATAACTGACTTATGTTAGGGTCATATTTTTTGGGATGTTTTTGACATGCTTAAAAAAAGCAGGGCTCCAACGAACAAAATTGGGTGTCTATGAAGCACTAACATTCTAAAGGACACTCTACAATAATGTGCAGGGAGTCCCAGGGATGCAGAATTAAAAAAATGTATCATTCACAATGCAAATGGGACAATCTATCCAGCCTCTAGGACAATCTATACTGTAAGTGTAGTCCATGGGACCCTTTGTTTTGCAGGACAATTTGGAGAAAGAAAAATGATTTTTTTTTAACCCAATTTCCTTGAACATGGGTATGAGGTTTGTAACGAAATGAAATTTACTTTACCGGATTTTCAAGCTATTTTGATTTGAATTACTGTTATGGAATTGTACAAGAACTGACTATATTATGTTAGGGTCAGCTACAGAATGAGAGTGGGTTAGATGGAGAATGAGAGGGGGTGAGGATGGATAAAGAATTTTTTTTTAAAGTTAAAAATAAGCCTTTTTTATATACAATTTTATTAAAATAGCTGATCCTAACATAATCAGTTCTTGTTCAAATTCATAAAAGACATTCAAAACAAAATAACTTCAAATTTTGATAAATAGAACTTAAATATCAATTCATTTCAATTCATTTCAAATCAACAATTTTATTGTCTCCAAACAAGTGAAGAAATTTGCTTTTCGGTATGCACATAAAAATGAAGACAAAATAAGACATTGTTATAACCTAACAGAAGAGAAAAGTTGTAAAATAACATAAAAACACATGTAATTGATGTAAAACATTGTTATCAAAACACACACACACACATGAACAAGTACACTGCAATTATCAATCCCATTTAGAGGCTAAAAGTAATCATGTAATCACAAATAATAATAACAACACAGTAACAATGATAACACATACCACATAAAACAATATCACAAACTAGTTTGGCTATCACTTGAGTATGCACACCCGACCAAACACCCCTTCCCTACCCCACCCCTCACACATACACATCAAGCATATCATAAGATCCCCCTAAACTGAAAACACAGACTTTAGAGATAGAAATGAAACGAAGTAACATTACTTATTATAATAATAATAGCAAAATATTACCACACACTCAGTCACAAACACACACCCATACACACACAAACATACACAACCACCCACCCACACACATACACACACACACACACACACACACACACACACACACACACACACACACACACACACACACACACACACACACACACACACACACACACACACACACACACATTTACCCCACCCCCCTCCACACACACACACACACACACACACACACACACACACACACACACACACACACACATTCTCCAAATGGGGCCCAACACATTATGTAGGAATATTATATAAAAGCAACTGCATAAAAATATAATGTTGCAACAATTAACCTTCAAAGGAACAAGAATACCTACACAAACACACAGCCACACACAGACACACACACACACACACACACACACACACACACACACACACACACACACACACACACACACACACACACACACACACACACACACACACACACACACACACACGCACGAACACACACACACACGCACACTCACACACACATAAACCAGCATGATTTTTGTGAACAAAGCGTACAAATAGTACATCATATATAACAATAGTTGAAACATAGCTGAAAATATTGTATGTGAACGCTAATAGAATGATAAAGAATTAAATCGTCAAGACAACCCAAGAACCACCACCACCTTGACCACATAGTTAAAGTAAACACAACATTAAATTATTACATAATAGGTAAAATAATAACAATAACACTAAACATTGTATTGACTTGTGTACTTATTTTGAATCAAAGTGGAGAAGAACTGACAATTTTGGGATGTTTTCAATTTTTTTAAGCATCGAGCACTTTATCAACCAAAACAATGTAAGTACAGTGTAGACTTGCATGAAATTGGAGAATAAATGACAATTTAAAAATGTCTTGTCTGTTTTGGAAATTTGTGGTCTAAATGCGCCCATTGTTGTTGGCTACTGCCATTATTTTGACAAACTGAAAATAAGAATTTTTAAATAAAATAATTTCCTTGGAAATGGTTATAAGGGATGGTAACAGAATGAAGTTTACTTTACCTAAATTTAATGACAATAGCCGGACATCAGTAACATTCAGAATCAGAAATAAGATGGCCTAGATGTTAAAAATAAAATAAAAGGTTATGTAAAAATTGTATATTTCAAAGGCATCCAACCCTGGCAAAATAACGTGGACCCCCAACGGGCATCATTATAAGACTCTGTGTGTGTGTGTGTGTGTGTGAGTGTGTGTGTGTGTGTGTGTGTGTGTGTGTGTGTGTGTGTGTGTGTGTGTGTGTGTGTGTGTGTGTGTGTGTGTGTGTGTGTGTCATGATCAACAAACAGCAAACAAGTACAATACACTAATAGCTCATATGAATTATCATATGAAGTGGTATAAATTGTTCCTATGTCTTAACAGTAAAGTGTATAATGTGTTATTTTAACTACATAGCAAACCATAGAAATAATTTTGTTTTGAAGTTCTTTTTTGTTGATGATGTTGAACTGGGGAGACAGATGTGTGACGTCATTAAAAAATAGGCTTCTACACTCACACACAGTGACACACACTCACACACACACACACACACACACACACACACACGTGCGCGCGCACATGCCACTGCAAGTGAAACAACAATGTCAAAAATACATAGTATTATGTCAGTTTCTTGAAAGTGGAACCAGAACAGGAAACAATAGTTTCTCAGTAATAAAAAAAATATTAATTCAAATGCTGGATAATTTAAAAGCATGCTCATTGTAGAACATGCTCAACAGTTTCAATAAAATGTATAACTTGATTCACACATGTTGTGACGAGGTAATGGGTTAAAAGGCTAAGTCCCTAGGGAAGACTTTAGAAAATTTGCCTTTAGCCCACTTCTCTAGGGTATGGGAGATGAGCAACTTTCCCGGCCCCTTTTCATCTAATAAATTTATATTTGTGCCCGGGTTCTGGCTCGTATGGTTGTAAGAAATACAAGTGGTTGAATTGCTCTAAATGGCAGACAGAGAGAAGTAGGGTTTTACATGAAATTACAAGACTCCCACTCTCATCAGTCTGACCAAAGGGTTCAGGATTATTTGACACTTGTATTTTATTTACTCCCAAAATCTGCATGAGATTATGCAACAATAATAATAAAGCAGCTCAATGACGCCAAAACAAAATATGGATAAAAAAACAATGAAATCCGAAAGGATTTACAAGACTTTTGTCTTTCTATAAGGTTCGCCCCATGCCGGAAGGGTTACTAATTATCTTCAGTGTCCGTAGGAAAGTTCAAATGATTGGCGCGGTTTTATAAACTTAGCTCTTGGCAAGTTCCTCCGTAATGATCAGCGAGTGCTGGGGTGGCTGGGCTGGCTCATCAGGTGAGAGTAGCTCCCAGTCGTTCCGGTTACGGCTTCGCGGGATGGCACGGTTCAGGCGTGGTCTCCTCGCGGATTCTGGGTGCGGGGCGTCTTTCCCGTCTTGGTGCTTGGTGGAGTCCGGGATGATCGTCCGGCCCACGATGCCCTGCTGATAATCACAGGAGAAGGTGGATGTAGATCTCTATGGCTTAGAGACAAGGGGCTTCAGTCGGCAGGGCATTAGTGAATCCCAACCGGCTAGAAGGCTTCCCTTGTACAATAGCACTAGTTAATAAATAAACTGAATTTCAGTTAACAAACTGAGATCAGTAAAACATAAAAGGTGATCAATCCATCATCACTCTCCATCCAACACCTGGAAAGGAATGGTATCATAAAGTGCAAGATTGCGGCCCATAGGTTTCCTACTAAAAATAGACAAATGGGTTAGTAGGCATAAACTCCGGTTCTGGTACCAAAAGTGTTAAAGTCAAAAAACACACACACAAATAATCAGTGCACATAAATAGAATAGAATGTTTACCACTTCTTTTCTATAACATATCTATCTACTCCTTATTCATCATTGAACATAGGATCTAGATCAAAACTAGGGTCAAACAAACAACCAGTCTCAATCACCAGTCATCAATAAGACTTACTAGGTGGGCTATTCTGGCTGGGAGAGGTGTTGCTCTATCAGTTTCAGCGTCTTGTGTAAAACTTTTTCTCACTACGCCAATTATAGCCTTCACTTTCAAACAATGAAAGCCTGCTATTGGTTTATAGCAGTCGACACGTCACAAGATGATGTTCTAAGTGTACAGAACAATCACGCGCCGATTACAGCCTTATCACATGCCTGACATTCCTAACCTTGTGATTGGAAAGGCAAAACCGTCTTCAAAGGGAGATGACCGTGGTTGTCACTTTCTTGTGATGGGTAAGGACGAGGTGTCTTAGTCTTACAAAGGGAGCCGACTGTTGATATCACTATCTCGTGATGAGACGGTAGATAAAGAGAGGGGGGGGGGTGAAGGGAGATAACCTCGGTAGGTGGTACGTGCTGACCGGGGAGACAAATCGAACTTCAAAGGGACCAATCCCGTAATCGGCGTTCTTTAGATGGTGGGTGGCAATTAACGTGGCGGCCGGACAGAGAAATGAAAAGGAGAGAGGGGGGGGGGGGGGAGAAAGGGGGGGGGGGGGGGGGGTGTAGATGATAAAATAAAGAAAGGGTCGCGCGGGACACTTACGTCACAGAGGCCCCCCGAAGAAAAGATTCTGGTATGGAATCTTCCTGTGGAACGCCGACTCCACTTTCGACTTGGGCGACAGGGACAAATTAGTGGGGAGACTGGGTTACTGGAATGGTGGAACATCTGGTCGCAACACAGAGTTCAAAGGAGCAGGTGGGTTAGAGATCAGTGGAATGGATTCCGACTGAGGTTGGTGCGGCAATCCTGTGTTGAGTTGTCCCAAGGTTGATTGCAGAATAGCAAACACCTCTTGCCTGAGTTTCCCCTTTAGCCTGGATTCATCATTGCTGATGATGTGGTTTGGTAGGCCGATTCGGGCGAAAATGGCTTTGAGTGCCGCGGCTACCTGACTAGTGGTAGATAAGAGAGGGGGGGGGGGGGTGAAGGGAGATAACCTCGGTAGGTGGTACGTGCTGACCGGGGAGACAAATCGAACTTCAAAGGGACCAATCCCGTACTCGGCGTTCTTTAGATGGTGGGTGGCAATTAACGTGGCGGCCGGACAGAGAAATGAAAAGGAGAGGGGGGGGGGGGGAAGGGGGGGGGGGAGGGGGGGTGTAGATAAGAAATAAAGAAAGCGGGTCGCGCGGGACACTTACGTCACACATGTATGTATGACAGTTGGTTTAGAACTTACATTAGGATGATAGTTACATCATACTTAGTGATGAAAAATATGAATTTACTTTTTAATTTGTAAACAAAAACGTCTGGAACAAATTTTTTATTACAAGGATTTCATTACAATCTTTTCGGTGTGTGTGAGAGAGAGAGAGAGAGAGAGAGAGAGAGAGAGAGAGAGAGAGAGAGAGAGAGAGAGAGAGAGAGAGAGAGAGAGAGAGAGAGAGAGAGAGAGAGAGAGTGGGGGGGGGGGAGAGTGTGATGATACTTGGAAACACAAAGAAGCAACCTTTTGCATGCATCAACGAGAAAGAGTTAGTAGGTTAGGCCTATGATTAATTTCATGAAAAATAGGGCCTATGCCTATATATATTCAACAAGAATTTGAGCCGAGAACACAATAATTGTGATAATGTTTTAGTCGTAATAGTAATACAATGCATCAAAATATACTTACCAATTCTTAGCACCTAACTCTAAGCGCCGAATTGCGACTGCCGAAGAGGCACCATCAGTAGAATGACTACTAGTGGGCCTATCCTTCTTGTCGGTGTCTTTGTATACTGGCTCAAACAGATACGGAGCTGCGCCTAGCGCGGCGACATCTGCAGGCCCAGCGAACAGTTCTTCTGGGAAGCCAACAGCATCAATCTCCAGATCCTGCTGTATTTGAGCATCTCCCTCGCTACTGTCTGTATCAGACATCTTTCTTTCTTCTCCTTCTTCCCCGTAAGTGGCAGCAATCAACACGCTTCTTACTTTGCAGCAACAAATCTTTTGGTTCACTCTAATTCTAATGTCTGCTGTGTTTTGTCGTCTGCTTTAGTCTCGTTTTCAACTAGAGTTACTTACCTTGAGGCCGTTACCACGAATGCGCTTCGTTATCAACGGAACCTTGCCGTGTAGCTGCATTGATTCCGGGATGATGGAAAAGGGACAATACATCAATGGTTGGTATTTCAGTGGCTTTCGTGATGCAGGACGTGAGTAAAATTAAAGCAAAGCGGTACAGAGCATCGAAGCGAGGCCTAGTTGTCATAAATACCGGAATTGACCTTACGGGTTGACCGTATGCAAATGAAGCTTGAATAAGGGATCAAGATGATCCCTTGTAGAAAGTGAAATTTCATTTCCGGAAAAAATCCAGGTGCAAAACAGAAGGTTGGCGGTTCGTTATCGAGCTACCTACAGCTCATTGACTTTAGCGGTTTTAGACAAACGCCATGCGATGGCGATTTCTAACGGTTCATGGGGGAAACGTTTAGCAATGGAGTACCACTTTAAGTGGAGTTTACATTTTTATTATTATTTGGACATTATTGTGGTGTGTACTATTTGTAAAGGGGTATTGATTATTTATTGTTTTAAATCACCTGGGGTTTGTTTATTCAGCGGTTTGACTGTGTGAAAGGAAAGTTATTGGTTTGATTTTAAATAAATTGCATTTCGCTTTTACGCCTACTTGAAATCATTGTGTTTGTGTTGTTGGGGTGTTAGCTAGAGTGGGTTTACCTTATTTTCATTGTGCACACCCTTCTGGTTCGTGTCAATGAGTAAATGCTCATTGTCGTGTGATGGTGTGGAGTGGAAGGGTGAAGGGTGCAGGGACAGACATGAGTGCAGGAATAGTAGGCAGGAAACAATCAGCAAGCAGCAAACAGCAACAGGCAGTCAAGGCTGACACAGGTCTCTCTCTCTCTCTCTCTCTCTCTCTCTCTCTCTCTCTCTCTCTCTCTCTCTCTCTCTCTCTCTCTCTCTCTCTCTCTCTCTCTCTCTCATTCTGCCTCTGGCCGTCTAAGGGAGAGGACGTATTTTTGTGAGCTCTCATTCAGTGCACTATGAATGACAGTGGCTTATCACGCAGTGATTTTTTACCTGTGTCGCAGGAACGGTTTGAAATAAGGAGTGCTGAGATTATACACAGCCTTCATGTACAAGGAGCTTTCCTCAGTCAACAAATCTCTGACAATTTTAACAAGCTTCAATATTCTCTCCAGAAACTAGAAAATGCAGTTGTCGAATCCAGAAAAGACATCAAAGACAACAGACACGACATCAGCGAGTTACAGCAAAACAGTGTTTTCCTGCAAGACAAACTTGGTGAGATCGAGAGCAAACTTGAAAGAATTGAAGAATCCAAACGAGAAAAGAATCTGAAATTCTTTGGAGTGCATGAGTGGGCTCCTTGGGAGAACAAAGAAAAGGTGAGTGACACAGAGGAAATAGTGGCAGTTCTCAACTATTTCTCTTCTGAAAAGTGGTGGACATCAAGTGACATAGAGTACATTTATCGCCTTGGAAAACATGGATACAGAAATCAGCCACGTCCTTTTAATCGTATGTTTTACGCATTTGAACGACAAGGTTAGTATTCTCAGAGACCATGATCTGAGAGCGCAGTTACGGCAAGAAGACATTCGTGTAACAACTGATCTTACTGTTCGTCAAAGGGAGATAAGTCAGCAGCTCAAAAGCGAAGGAAAGGTGCCAGTATTCAGAAATGGAAGAGTTTACGTTGAAGGCTTCCCCTACTCCCTCACTCCCAGTGCAAATATGGACAAAAACTTGTCTTCCCGTGATGTCGATTTACCTGACGGCCAAAGACGGCAACTTTCCTCAAGACACCAACAGCAAGAAGTGGCAGAGTCTCGCCAGGTCCCCACAGGATCTAACCAAGTCAGGATCAGTCACACAGTGTCTCCCATGTTTCCGACCGAGAGGAAGAACGATATCCGTGTGACCCCCCTCAGTATCACCAGCAGCAAAATCCCTTCATGTGTGCCCCTCCGTACCTTCATCAATCAAGACAAACTTTTCCATTTGTTCCCCTTCAACAACAGCAAGAAAGAGGACCATTCCCTGCGTGTCCTTCAAACCAGAGACAGCAAGTAGTGGACCAGTCCCCTCTATTAGATCTTGTACAATGGCCACAACTTGTGAACAGACAGAACCTGGAACAGAGGGAGGAAATGTCGCCCAAAAGACTCTTGGAAACAACCCAGGAATTCAGAGCCTTGCCAACCCCACGTCGGTCACCTAACCATGCGAACGAAACTCAGCAAAACTCAGCAAGGAAGAAGGCAACTCAAAACCATCAAAGCAAAAAGCAGCAAACATATGAAGCAAAGAAAAACAAACACAGCCAACAAAGCAAGGAGCAACCTTCTCTAAGAAATGAGGAACGATCCCCGCAAAGCCAGCCACAACCACCAAGACAGCAACAAGATCGTCAGAAAATCGAGCAACAGATAGTAAGAGGGAACAACGCGACACCAATCAACCAAGAACATCAGCAACAGCATCAAAGTGACAATCAGCAAAAAGAAAATGAGCAGGTGGGTGATACGCAGGATCAAGAAAAACGTGACGCTCAACAGGAAAATGGTCTGCAAAATCAAGAAGATTGGAATGCTCAAACAAAGCAGTGTCAGTCTGAACAACAAAACGTTCTTGACCAACAACCTGAACACAGCAAAAAAACACCGAACCAAGGTCAGCCCTCAGAGCAGCAAATTGTGGAACTTCATGAGGAAGAACGGGACGACTCA
The DNA here is from genome assembly GCA_017654935.2 of Phymorhynchus buccinoides. Taxonomy (NCBI): domain Eukaryota; kingdom Metazoa; phylum Mollusca; class Gastropoda; order Neogastropoda; family Raphitomidae; genus Phymorhynchus; species Phymorhynchus buccinoides. The sequence continues at coordinate 40,110,070 of CM065703.1, read as the reverse complement.
AACGATTCTCAACAAGAACAGTACCGTCCAGAGGATGAGGAGGACAGAGTAGATCCTACCCCCCAGTCCACCTCACGTCAATCACGCCCCAGAGCCAGACAAGCAACAAAAGAAAAACGGTTCGGGAAACACAAGGATGATGGCCGTGCTCTACGCTCCCGGACAGCGCAGCAGTGCACCCTGAGCCAGACCAGCATCATGGACGCTTTCAGAATTGGGCGGACAGACAGCGCCCACAGCAGAGATGAAAGCACTCAAAGAGAACTTTCTCCTACAGGAGACGCATCAGCAAGCAGTACTAATGAATAGGGAATAGGCCGGGCACATGTAAAAACAAGAGACACTCAAAACCGAGCTACAGACATTCCCCAGTTTCAGCAAAATCAAAAGCAAACACCCCAGTCATGCATCACCTTTCTTAATTATAATGTGTGCGGTTTACAGTCAAAATTAACAGATAAAGCATTTGTTAACTTCATTCGAAAACACGATTTTGTGTGTTTAACTGAAACCTTTATTGATGGTGAAATTGATGAGAGTGCATTTGTAGATTTTTATATGTTCCCATCTAAAGCCAGAAAACTGTCAAAACAGGGAAGATGTGCAGGGGGTGTAATGGTGTTAGTTAAAAAATCATTTTTGACTTTCATTGAGAGAGTGCCTTGTGATATAAATAATACAGTAATTTTGAAACTACAAAGTGAACTTCTAAACACAGATAAAGACGGGTTTTTTTCATTGCCACATACACTCCTCCATATGATTCGCCCTCTTGGAAAATCGAACAAAACGGGTTTGGTTTAGAATTATTGGAAAAGTGTATGTTGGATTTCCGTGAATCTTTTGATGACTTTTATGTCTTGATATGTGGGGATTTGAACTCTAGGACTGCTGACAAGAATATTGACTTTAGTTTATCTGATGATGGAAGAGACTTGGATGAAATAAGCAAAATAGTAAAGAGACATTCACAAGATGATGAAATGAATTTATTTGGTGAGCAATTGATTGACTTTTGTAATATTTTTGACTGCTTGATTATTAATGGTCTTGATGTGTTTGGTTTTGATGATAGTTGTACGTTCATTTCAGATGCAGGTTCCAGTGTTGTTGACTATTTTATTGCTTCTATTGAGCTCCAGTACAAATTGTGTTGGAAATTTTTGTTTGTCTCTGAGATGGTAGACTCTGACCACTTACCTATTACATTGTCAATTTGCGTTCATTCTGATATTAATGTGACACCTAGTCGAGAAGCAGAAAATAGTAAGTCAATTCCTACTAAGAAGGTTGTCTGGGATAAAGGGAAAGAACCTGAGTTTGTAGCTAACATTAATAGTGGAAACATAGCAAGTGTGTTAGAAGCTGCCACTATGGAACTAGACAATAATGTTAATCATGCGTTAGAGGTTTTTAATGATTGTTTAAAAAGTGCCGCTGATTGTATGGTGAAACAATGTTATATATCTTCAGGCAAGAATACAAACCCATGGTATGACCAAGAATGTAGGGATGCAAAAGCCAACTGCAAAAGGCTGTTAAAAGTTTTTAGGAAAAGCAAAAAACAAAAGAAGGAATGTGTCAAGGATGATAGGCAAGAATTTGTTAGACATAGAAAAGCTTACAAGAAATTGCTTAAAAGAAAAAAAACGTGAATTCCGTAGAGATACTGCAGAGTCTCTTGCAGCAAATGTGAACAAGCCAGCAGAATTTTGGAAATAAATAAAGAAGCTTGGTAACAGCAATTTGAAAACGAATGCAAGTGATAAAATAAACTTAGATGACTGGTTTAACCATTTTCAAGGAGTTTTCCAAAAAGGTGATGATGGAAATATTAATGGAAATAATATTGATAATGATATAAATGATACAAGTGATCACTATCTAAATAAGGAAATGACAGAAAAAGAAGTTAAGGATGCAATGAGGAAATTAAATAATGGAAAGTCAGGGGGTTTGGATGGCGTTGTTCCAGAAATGTTAAAAGCAGGAGGTGAAAGGGTTATTAAATTTCTGACCAAGCTTTTTAACAAGGTTTTTGACTCCGGGGAATACCCACAAGAATGGTCGAAAGCAATTGTCATTCCAATCTTTAAGAAAGGTGACCACGACCAGCCAGACAATTATAGAGGAATTTCACTCATTAATGCTTCATGTAAATGTTACACATCTATTTTGAACAACAGGCTAAGCTCTTGGTTAGAGAAAAATAATACTATCGTTGAAAACCAGGCAGGATTTCGAAGAAACTATTCCACTGTCGACCAAATATTCAATATTTATGCTTTAGTCCAAAAATGCTTTAATAAAAGAAGACAGAAACTGTATGTTTGCTTTATTGACTTCAAAAAGGCTTTTGACTCGATAAATCATGATAAACTATTAGAAGTAATATATAATGAAGGCATAAGAGGAAAAATGTTCAGTGCTTTAAAAAGTATGTATGAGTCTCTGATTTCTTGTGTGCGTGTGAACAGTGAATTTTCAGATTTCTTTAGTTGTCCTACAGGTGTGCGACAAGGTTGTGTCATGAGCCCTACTTTGTTTTCCCTTTTTATTAATCAGTTAGCAAATCATATTAACAGTACTGGTGTACATGGTGTACAAATGTTACCTACTTTGCTTGAACTATTCATACTGTTGTTTGCAGACAATGTGGTTTTGATATCAACAACCCCCTGCGGTTTACAATCCCAGTTAAAATCGCTTAAAATTTCTTGTGATGATTTGAAATTGACAGTTAACAAAGATAAGACAAAAGTAATGGTGTTCAGGAAGGGAGGGTATTTGGGACAGCGAGAAAGGTGGTTTTATGAAGGTAAAAAATTAGATGTTGTTAATATTTACTGTTACTTAGGATTCTCTTTTACCACCATGATGAGCTTAAGACTGGGTACAAATCATTTGGTAGCAAAAGGAAAGAAGGCGTTATACTGGCTTTGTCAAGCGTTCAGAAAATGTAAAGAAATGTCACCTAAAATATTTTTCAGAATATTTGATGCTAAAGTTCAGTCTATCTTATTGTATTCTTCTGAAATCTGGGGTTTTAAGAGGTTAGACCACATTGAAAAAGTACATTTATTAGCTTGCAAAAGATATCTAGGATTGCCATTGAAAACGCCAAATAAAATGATTTATGGAGAGCTAGGTAGATACCCACTGTTTGTAAATTCACGTATTCGATGCATTAAATATTGGTTTAGACTGTTGATTATGGATAATGATAGATTACCTAAACAAGCTTATTTAATGATGATGTCTATGGATAATGATGGTAAAAGATGCTGGGCTACTGAGGTGAGAGAAATGCTTTCAAATGCAGGTTTCTACCAAGTCTGGTTAAATCAAGGGGTCGCAAATATTAATGTTTTTATAAGTGAATTTAAGCAGCGTTTAATAGACATGTTCTTTCAAGAATGGTCTGGTGCAATCCGAGATAAAGAAAGATACAGCCTATACAGCTTGGTTAAGAACAATCTTACACTATGTACATACTTAAATGAAATTGATATTTTTTGCTTCCGTGTGGCTTTAACTCAGATTAGATGTGGAGTATTACCAATTAACAAAAATATGAACAGATATATTATAGATGTAACACAATCGTATTGTCCGAAGTGTAAAAACATGTTAGAGGATGAACTGCACTTTTTGTATCATTGCCCCTTGTATTCAGAGCTTAGAAATAGATATTTTGCAAATGGAATAAATGTTCCACTGGAGAGACTACTTGACGGAGGATGTAAAACACTTTCTAGTTTAGTTTCCAAGTATATTTTCCACGCCATGAGACAAAGACAGCGATTTTTGGAAGGCTAAGCATCAATTTTCAACTCTATATTAAGAAATGATTTTGATTGTTAAGTATTATTTGTTTGTGTTGAACCAGTTAATTGTCTATTCTATGTAGATATTGAAAGTAATTGCCAAGAACGTGCAATGTATACTTTTTTTCTTTTTTTTTCTTTTTCTTTTTCTTTTTCTTTTTTCTGTATTGCTATTTATGTCCCCCCCATTTTCCCCAATGTTTATGTGCCCATGGCCTAAAGACATTAAAGTATTTCAAGTTTCAAGTTTCTCTCTCTCTCTCTCTCTTTATTGCTTCTCTCTCTCCATCTCAGGTAGAGTCTCAGGTAAGTCTGCCTTAAATTTTTACCTGTGGCTAAATATATTGACAAAACCCGGACCGCAAAGACAACAACTTTACCTTTCACGAAATCTGCTCCCGCAGAGCTAATGGCCGCCAAAGTTGTGTTTGTTACTACACCTTTTAAGTGTGTTGTCTCTACGGTCGTCATACATAACAACACATGTTGCATATGGTTGGAAAGCTTGAAAAACACAAAATAATATGACATTCATCAATAGTCAGCAGTTTCTCTTTAAAAAGAAATACTTGCAATTAAGGTGCAAAGTGATCCCACCTTTTAACAAGCCCAACCCATATTTTATAAAATAACTAAATAACTGCTTCACAAATCAGAATAACAAACTAATAATGAAAAAGCAACATACACAAACTTTCATTTGTATAAATTGCAAGTCCCAATTCAATCTATAAAGTTTATAATTTGTGTCCCGAAATTCGATAGAAAACACAAGTCGAATTTCTATTGATCTAGGCTTCATGCTTGTGGTTTGAAGCAAATCTTAAATCGTAAAATATTATAAATCTATAAGGTCCAAGATCATTTTGAATATACAAAACTAGTTTCGTTAGCTATTAGAACGAAAACAAAAGGGCGAATCAAAATAATATTGCTTGGTTTAGAAAATTAGTATTTCGATTCGAAAGACAGTCAATCGTACAAAGAACTCGGGAGGTTCGTGAATAGCTACAATGAATGGACTGTATTCAGTTTGCAATACTACAAGTTTATACGGAAAAGATCCATAGCATGACATATATGAAATGAAAGGGGATAGATTATAGATTTATGTTGTATAATTAGAAATTCAAACATTTGACTAAATTTTGAATAAGAATAGAAAACATGCGAAACGACCTGGAATATTTTGACCCACGTGTTAATTTTACCAATCACAAAATCTTGAATTGTCAGGCTATGCGAGTATTTCAGTTAATACAAATGTATGGGATAAAATCTATGATTTTTTCTGGTTCCAACCATATGCATCTTATATCAATACAAACTTTAATTAAACGAGAATATGATAAAATACAATTTAATTACAAATAAATCTCAAGGGAGTTAACTCGGGCAGATAACTCCAAACTAGCAAAAATAGGCGTCTGCTACGAGTAAGCTTAGAGGGCAATAGTAGCTGTGTCCCCACACTGCTACAGTCGTATTAGTGCACTGGGTCAAGGCGTGATACAGGTACGGTTACAGTTTGGGTTTGGTCTGTTTTGACTTGGTCTTTTTTTCTCTTTATCAGTATTCACGAAGGTTGTCGACTGGAAAAAGGCTAAGATGTAGGATTTGTTCATTGTGTGTTCAGCGTCCTGTCTGAGGAACGGGAACCGACTCGTCGAGAGTTTTTGGTTTGTTATTCTTTTGTTTTTGGTTGTCAGAGAGCTGACACATTTGTACAGTTGTTTCCCTTTGATTAAAGTTTGGTTCTTCATAATGTAAGAAAACTTATCGTTCTATTCTGATGATTGTTATTTTCTTTCAGATTGTTCCCGGAGAAAGTTCGTTGGTTGTATGTTTGTTTGTGAATTCTGTATGAAGTGTAAAAATATCGATAATGATTTTGTGATTCTTGAATACAATATTTTTGAAGGAAACGTCCTTTTTGCTAACGTGTCATTCAAGTGACAGTAATTGTGACCAGACGAAATTTAGGTTTATGTAATTGTGGCTTTAATGCATAAGCATTCATTTTCCCGTCTTTCCTTCAACCACATTCTTCTTCAGATGAACCACAAATATATCTAGCATAGTTTTCACTCGCACTTATATGACCTTTACTAGAAAATTTGTAAAGATCACTAGCATAGGGTGGTTCATCTGGCTTGACTATCTTTCTTCTGTTCACCCCACACAGCATGACAATGACGTTGACGATAGGAGACGATATACTGCAACACAGTGCTAGATTTTACCCGTCAATACGTATGGAGAATGTTGCAGCTGGGTGTCTTTCCCGACTTTCGGGATTCTCCACGTCAGCCTTCGTGAGGGGACACTTCTCTAGACTACAGGGACACAGTTCGGCTTCAGCATGTAATAATAATAATAATAATAGTGAATCATTTATATAGCGCATTCCTCCACCAATGTGGAGCTCTATGCGCTTAACAACAACAAAAATTAAAAACAACAAATTCAACAACAAAACGAAATAATCGCTCACGCACATGCAAATAGGCATACACATACACACCCCACCCACCCATGCACGCATGTACGCGCGCACACGCACGCACACACACGCACACGCGCACGCACACGCACACGCACACACACACACACACACACACACACACACACAGTTACCATCACCACCACTCACCCCACCCAAAAAAAAACACAATACAAAATACAATCAGTTGAACAAAGCATCAAACACACACACACTCTCACTCTCTCTTTCTCTCTCTCTCTCTCTCTCTCTCTCTCTCTCTCTCTCTCTCTCTCTCTCTCTCTCTCTCTCTCTCTCTCTCTCTCTCTCTCTCTCTCTCTCCTAGAACTAATTACTTGAAGCAATATTTGGTTGATAATCATTTCGCCATGAACGGTATTCATTATTGCATAGCATGATGTCCAATAGTAATAGCCACATTATCACCTTTGTTTATGCACCCTTTACATGTTCTCCCCTTCACCCGTTCGTCGTTCCCCATTGTACTGTGGCCCAAGGCCGAAGCGCAATTAAAAACCTTTCAGTGTTCAGTGTTCTCTCTCTCTCTCTCTCTCTCTCTCTCTCTCTCTCTCTCTCTCTCTCTCTCTCTCTCTCTCTCTCTCTCTCTCTCTCTCTCTCTCTCTCGCAACAAAGCTGACGTAGACATTGCAGTCAACACACAGTGAAACTAATATGGGGGGAGGGGAGTGTGTGTATGAGAATAGAGTCCAGAAGTAATGTGGCCTAAAGGTTGTGGTGTAGCTTGAACAGGTGGGTCTTGAGAGCTGATTTGAAACATTGCAAGGACTGGATATGGCGGATTTCTCGTGGTAAGGAGTTCCAAATTGATGGGGCCGAAAAGGAAAAGGAGCGCTCACCAAACATTTTTGTTCGTGTACTAGGAACACAGAGAATTTTGGAATCTGAAGATGACCGCAATTGCCTTGATGGAGTATAGACAGAAAGCATGTCAGAAATGTAGCTAGGGGCAATTCCAGAGAAATAAGAATGACATAGAGTGGAAATTTTGTAGGCAATACGTGCTTTGATGGAAAGCCAATGAAGGGATATCAGGAGTGGTTGAACATGATGATACTTAGAGACCTTGAGGACAAGTCTGGCAGCAGAGTTCTGGACTTTTTTAAGCTTGTCAATGAGGTGTTGGGGGCAGCCATACAAGAGTGAATTACAATAATCTAGTTTAGAGAGAACAAAAGCGCAGACTAGTATTTTAGTAGTATCTATAGACAGGAGATGGCGAATCGTACCAATGCGACGCAGCTCACAGTATGCTGGCTGGCAGATAGTTTGAACTTGTGAGTCAACACTCATATCTTGAGAGATGTGGAAGCCAAGATTTCTAGCAGAAGGAGAAAAAGGTATTTGAGTGTCACAGACATAGATGGAATTAAGGCTTTGGGTACGAAAGTTTTCTATATGGAGAGTGGATGAACAAGGCCTCCGTTTTGTCGTCATTCAGCTTCAGTTTGTTTTGTAGCATCTATGATTTGATGTTGCGAATGCAGAATTCAAGTGAAGATATAGAAGGAAGAATGGTAGATGGGGATACAGGCTTGTGGAGTTGTGTATCATCAGCAAAAGACTGAGAATCAACTGAATGAGAAGCGATCAACTCGGACAGGGGTTTAGTGTACATGATGAAGAGGACTGGTTTGCAGAAGATGAGTCATTGATGGAGACAGACTGAGTTCGACCAGAAAGGTAAGACGAGAACCATGACAGAGCAGTGCTTGATATTCCATAGGTGATTTGAAGCCTCTTAAGGAGTATATGGTGGTCAATAGTATCAAAAGCAGCTGAAAGATCCAAAAGAGTTAATTTAGATGCGTCACAGACTAAGCAACACTCCACACGCCATGTTGAGCTCGTGTCCTACAGCGGGAACTGTCAACTCCGCCTGAAACACCAACGGTGAATATGATGCGCGTTACAAGTTAAGGACACTGCATATTTTGTCATGTCATTGTTGTGTGTGGGTGTTCTTCTTTAATCTGTTTCCCTATTTTATATTTAAGATAATTCCCCTCTCCCTTGCGACGCAATTAGTGGGAATAGGTCAGCAGGAAGGTAGGGAGGGGATCTCAACAAATGTATTAGTTAGTTCTTACCTTTTGTGTTGATGAGTGGATGTAATAAATGTGTTGTCTCGTAAATACACGACTGAAGTGTTTCTAAGCGTGTTTGAGAATACATTTGTGTTGCCATTTATTTCTTTTGGATCTGTGAGAATCATACCCTAGAAAATGTTTCAGAGGTACCCCTTTAGCAGTTGCAAAAAACGGGAGTTAGATGCTTCAAAAGCACAGGGTCCAGACAGCATACCTCCACGAGTCTTAAAATAATTAGCAAAAGAACTATCTCTTCCACTAACCTAACTCTTTCATAAATCCTTAGAATCTGGTGTGATTCCCACTGACTGCAAACAAGCTGATGTCACTGCCATTTTTTTAAAAGGGTTCCAGATCTTATCCTGGAAATTGAAGACCTATTAGTTTGACAACGTATAGTATGTTTGATCCTTGAGTCATTTATTAGAGATGCGATTGTAAATCACATGAATGACAACAAAGTGTATGCAAAATGTCAACATGGTACTATAGTAGCTGTATTGAGTCTGTGCTTACTGTTTCCTTTATGTGTTGGTTTGGAAGTCTGTGTTTGAAAAACAAGCGTGTGTTGGATGGTGTGGTGAATGTGTGTAGTAAAGTTGTTGGAAAGAGAGAGATGGGTCTGAATGAGATGTACGGAAGACGAACCAAGCAAAATGCCAGGAAGATTGTAAATGACACCTCCCATGTTTTGAACAAACATTACGAACTATTACCTTCTAGACGTCGCTACAAAACTTTTAAAGTCAACTCCAGGGCAGAGAAATCCTTCATCCACAGATCCATCCACCTCCTAAACTCATGACCCTTTTAGGTTTAAATGTGTGTTCATAGTGTTAAAAGAAACTATGCATGCTTAACCTTAGACGTGTATGCATCCACATATAATGTGTATATTTAAGCGTGTATTATGTGTAACTTTTAAATATGTACAATATGCTCACGCATGCTAAATGTCTATGTTCGTATACATTTTATGCATATTTTATTTTTTATACACTTTTATTTTCTTATACTATTTTATAGTCACAATGTGCTCCTATTCATGCATGCTGAATGTCGATGTCTTTGTTATTCTGGCACCTGAACAAAATTTATCCTTGGGAGATAATAAAGTGAATTTGATTTGATTTGAAGTAAGAGATCATGTACCACCTAGCTTATGGAAGTCATGCAGGAATTAACAGATTTATTAGATAATGGTTATCCAGTGGACATAATTAATTTAGACTTTAGAAAAGCATTTGATAGTGTACCACATAACAGATTATTAATGAAAGTTAAGTCTTATGGCATAGTTGGAAATGTACATAATTGGATTAAGGACTTTTTAACCAATAGAGCTCAAAAGGTTAGGGTTGAAGAACAATATTCATCTGTAGCCAATGTACTCAGTGGCATCCCTCAGGGTAGCATCCTTGGACCTATTCTCTTCACTATTTTTTTTATGCGGAATGGAAGTCAGCCATGAGAAAAGCAAAGTCATGGTGAACAGTGTGAATGACAACACCGCTGATATCACTATGAACGGTCAAAAGCTGGAAGAGATGAAGAACTTCAAGTACTTGGGAGCACTTCTGTCCAAAGATGGCAGCTGCACCGCAGAGATCCATCAGCGGATTACACAAGCTACAGCAGCTATGGCTAGACTGAGCAGAATTTGGAAAAGCAACATCAGCTTCACTACAAAGTACAGACTCTACCAGTCACTCGTAATCACCATCTTTCTCTACGGGTGTGAAACATGGACTCTGCTGGCTGACTCCAAGAGAAAAATTCAAGCTTTTGAAACAAAATGCCTGAGAAAACTGCTGTGCATTACATACCTAAAACGCAAGACAAATGAATATGTTGGCAACAAGATCGCAGAGCTGGTTGGGCCACAAGAACACATTTTGACAACAGTTAAACGTCGCAAGCTCATCTGGTTTGGCCACATCAACCGTCACGAACCTTGTCGAAGACCATTCTTCAGAGAACCGTGGAAGGGGGCCGCCGTCGCGGCCGACAAAAGAAGAACTGGGTTGACAATATCAAAGAATGGACCAACATGAACATCCCGAGCAGAAGTGGAGAATGTTGTCTGCTGCTGCTGCCCGTCAATCCCCCCAATGATCGCAACGGTCAAGGGACTAAAGGAAAGGAAGGGAGGAAATTTATGTTTCATGTTTTTAATCAATATTTTAATTTGGATGTATTTAACTTATTTTACACAGAGGAAGACAATTTTCCATTTGCGTTTGTACAATGCCAATGGACAATAAAGGAAACTTGCGACTTATGACACAAGTTTCATATAATAAAATCTAAATAAAGCAAAGCTCGGTTATAAGAAAATCGAAGGGAGATGATTTTTTGCTTCTTTTCTTATAATAATAATAATAATTGTACATTTATATAGCGCTTTACCTCAGATGAGCCCAAAGCGCTTTACAATCAATGATTCATCAACAGACAACAAAAACAGCATTAACCAGCAACAGCGCATATACAAAGCAATTCTCTCTCTCTCTCTCTCTCTCTCTCTCTCTCTCTCTCTCTCTCTCTCTCTCTCTCTCTCTCTCTCTAACACACACACACACGCACACACACACACACACGCACATGCGCGCACACGCACACACACACACACACACACATAAACACACATATGTATCGCCGCCAACTCGTTCATACCCCATTCGGTAAGCCACAGCAACCTAGCCGTATGGACTGACCACATACACCAACACACATACACAAACACCCTAACACAAAAACATACGCACGCAGACAGACACTCATACACGTACACAAACACACACACACACACACACACACACACACACACACACACACACACACACACACACACACACACACACACACACACACACACACACACACACACACATGCGTGCACACACAACCCACAAAACCAAAACACACACAAGCACACATGTATGCACACATGCATGCTCACACACACACACAACACACACATACACACACACACACACACACACACACACACACACACACACACACACACACACACACACACACACACACACACACTTCCACACACGCACCACAAAACACAGCACAAACCTCTTATTCAATCTTCCCTCACGTGCACACGATAGACAACTGATCAAATATTTAGGGCACAGCAGGAAAAAGATGGGTTTTAAGAGAGGTTTTGAATGCGGAGACTGAGTTGGAGTACCGGAACTCGGATATAAGAAAACATTTTGAAGTTTTTCTCCTTATAACCAAACTGAATGGGGGAAAAGGTAAAAGAGAAAAGAAAAAGAGAAAGAAAAGAAAGACAGAAAAACAAAACGAAGAGCATGTCTTACATAATACAATCAAAATAGTCTACTAAGAGGAAGATTTAAAGGTGCCTACAACCACTCAACTAACAAGCTTTAAAAAAAATGTTTACTGTTATCAAATGCGTACCTCTTCACCTTTCTTGTACATAACTATTACCATGTACTGTTCACCCATGCAGCTTTTCATCAATCGTTTGCTTTTGTGTTTATGTGGATTTTTGTCCACATATTTAGTGATCTGTATTTATCGTCTTAAATAAATGGGTTGCCTTTTCCTCTCTGCCATTGCTGCTGAAAATAAAAGGATGGACAGCCTCTCTACCACCAACACAAAAGTACAGGCACTCATATTTTTTCTTCTGCTCAATATTCATTTTGCACCGAATACTGAAGGAAATTATGAAATAAAGGAACAAAAACAACTCAATTAGTCTTGCAATCAAGTGCCTGTACTGGTTAGACTGTCTGTGATGCAACTGGTATGAGGTAAACATTCCCTTTTTGGAACGACTTAAATTTTCTTGGAACATCCTTTGAGTTCAGCTCCAACTCACTTTTAGAGACACACTGACCCAACACGATTAATACCTTTGTTTTTTTGGGGGTAGCTGTGACTCACATACAAATTCCACCAACTTCAAATTGAGGCTGCTCTTTAAAATGATGTTTCGTTTTCAAATTGGGGGTATTTGCATGGGAGTCAAACCTGGTCAAAACAAGATGTCTTACCAGCTACTAAGAGGGAAAACCCGTGAAACCCGTGATTTTGACACATGATCTGGTGGGTCTTTAAGAAAATGTTGTCCATGGCAATTCGCTTATAAGAAAATAGAACTCGCTTATAAGAAAATTAACTGCAAAACAACTCTCTTGTATGACATAATTTTCTTACATCCAAGTTTCCATTGCAGATGGGAGAAGAACTTTGCTTGCTTATAACCAAGGTTTATTATAAGTGAGTTTCTTATATCCGAGTTTTGATAATAGATAAGAAAGAAGAATTTCAGCCGGGAATTTATTTTGCAGGTTCGGCTGTAACAAGAAATTCATATGGTAAGGTTTTTATTAAGCGATATAACACTAATATGAGAAAACAATTTTTCACTAACATAATTGCTAACCTATGAAATGAATTACCAGTGGACCTAAAATGTGCACCCAATACTAATACATTCAAAAATCATCTAGATAATCATCCAAATTGCATAAATATATTTAAAAGCATGGACTAAAATTGCATGATAGGAAAATTCTACCGTATTACACCTTGATCAAAGATATATCCAAGTTTGATGATACGATGGGACTGCCAGAAAACTTGACGGCTTATTTAGTCCCTACCCCTACTACTACTACTACTACTACTACTATACTACTACTACTACTACTACTACTACTACTACTACTACTACTACTACTACTACTACTACTACTACACACACACACTCTCACACACACACACACACACACACACACACACACACACACACACACACACACACACACACACACACACACACACACACTGGATTAGATTACGTCTACCAAATTAGGAAAGTCAATGATGCTGGTGATTTCTGGATAGATACCTTCGTTTTTGTATATAACAGACTCGCTCCTTTTGTAAAAAAAAGGGTTAAGCATTCAATCAAGTAGGAAGAGGTTGGCCCAAGCTGGAACATCACAGGAAGGCGGCACGGCTGACAATGCTGTACAGAATCCAGCACTAACTTGTCCAAGTCAGCAACAGCAGAATCCATCCAGCAGTAAACCGACAGAGAAGAGGACACAACCAACAACTGAGTGTTATTCCATGCCGCACTGAATACAAACGGAGCTCCTTCTTTCCCAGGACAATCAGAGACTGGAATAAACTGTCTGAGGTAGCTGTAACAGCTCCAT
>CM065703.1:40086413-40088913 GCA_017654935.2 Phymorhynchus buccinoides | reverse complement strand
ACCATTTACGTGTGTGCCAAAATTCAAAACAATCAGAACACTTTTTTTTATTCACGATAGGGGGAAAAGTGATATATGCTATTTTTAGTAACACTAGCGGGTACTTTTTAATTCAATTTTTATGTTGTGGTGACTAATATAGTTTTCAACCTTATCAAATATATTTGTATGTTTTTAGTCTGTATTGGACTTTCAGGCTTAATTTGTGATAATTTAAAGGGATAGATATATCTTTATCATAAAGTTTATGACCCCTGATAAACTAGGCCTTACCCCTTACCGCTAACGTCATACACCAAAAGCTAACAAATGAGTTGATTTGCTGCAAACCTGACCTTATGCTTGAAAACGGATTTTAGTTGTAACTAATTACAGTATAATTAATAATAATAATAATAATAATAATAATAATAATAATAATAATAATAATGATAATAATGAGAGAGAGAGAGAGAGAGAGAGAGAGAGAGAGAGAGAGAGAGAGAGAGAGAGAGAGAGAGAGAGAGAGAGAGAGAGAGAGAGAGAGAGAGAGAGAGAGAGAGAGAGAGAGACTTGAAAACTTGAAAACTTAAAAACTTTAACTTTATTTTTCAAGGATAAAGATTTTAGGCTACGCCTAGTCTTCCAATCTGCCCTTGGTACATATACGAACATAAAATACAAACATGGCAAGGCATGATATTACACATACAGATTTGAACATAAAGGTAGCACCTTTGTACATATACAAACATAGAATACAAACATGGCAAGGCATAAAATTACACATTCATAATTGAACATAAAGATAGCAAAGCAGGTATTATGATAAAGACAGGTTGAAATACGAATTTATAGAATGACATACGCACAGGTATAATTGTTAATACTTGTGCGGGCATACATGCGTGTAACCATACACGCACACACCTGCACGTAAGCGCGGCACACGCAAGAATACATGCACATACGCACAAATATATGTTGAAGCACGTATAAAAGAACTATACATTTTAGAACAGGGCAAACTAATGCAGCCTATGGTATGAAACCGGTAGCATTTAGCAATAAAGTGCGGACAATTTAAACATTGATTTTAGCACATTGTTGGAGAATAGTGAACAGAGCTATGTAAATACATGACATCGTAATTAGCAATATAGCGTATTGGGATGTATATTGTTTTTTAAAAATCATGGAGGGTCGAATGTAAGTGTCTCTCGGAGACTCGTTTTGAAGGTTGAGATAGAAGAGCATAATCTAATGTCGGACTGAAGGGAATTCCATATGGAGGAACCCGAGAAAGTAAAACTTGACTTGAATTTATCTATCCTTGTGTGTGGTAGAATATAGTTACTTGAACCATAGCGATGTGAGGCTTGTGCAAGTAGATTTTTCAGGTATTGTGGAGCTAAGTCATAGTGTACTTTGTACATGAGAATGGCTTTATTACAGCTAAGCTGTGATTGCAGTGGAAGTAGGTTTAACTGGGCTTGTTTTTCTGCTGTACTGAGTTCAGGATCAGGGAGGATTATTTTAGCTCCCCTTTTGTGCATAGAATTGAGTTTTAATAGGTGACAATTAGCAGCAGAGTCCAGACTACAGATGCGTAATTAATGTGGGAGAGACAGTGGGCATGAAAAAACATCGTGCGTGCGTCTATATCTATGAAGGGTGTAAGTGGTTTTAGTAGGAATAAGCTGCGAGCAAGTTTATGCGTCATCTTTTCAATATGGAGTTGCCAATTTAGTTCATCATCTATTATCACTCCCAGGACTCGGTGCTCGCGTACTTGGTCTATGGCATTGTCATGAATATGAACATTTAAAATTAGAGGTTCAATTTGATGTTTTTGTCTTGATGTAATTAACATGCTTTTGGGTTTTTTAGGATTGAGGACCATAAGGTTTTGGTAACACCAATCAGAAACATCATGCAAAGCTGACTGAAGCGAGGTTTGAATCGAAGACAGGTTTGATGCGCTAGAATGGAGAGAGGTGTCATCAGCAAAGAGATCACACGAGACAGAGTCAGCCGATATTGATAAAGGCAAATCATTAATGAATAGGCAGAATAGAAGAGGCCCTAAGACTGATCATTGGGGTACCCCAGCCTTTATGATCTCAGTGCACGAGTTTGTGCCATTACTAAAAACAAACTGTGTTCTATTAGTAAGATAAGATGCAAAGAAAGAGATCGTGTTTTCGTCTCGTAAATATATCGCCAGTTTTTTAATAGTATTTCATGATTCACAAGATCAAACGCTTTCTTAAAGTCTAGGAATACAGAGCCTGTCATTTTGCCTTGGTTGATTGCTGAAAGCCATGTGTCACATAGATGAACTAGGGCAGTTTGACAAGAATGGTGATGTCGAAAGCCAGATTGGAAGGGGTAAAACAAATTAGTATCTTCTAAATATTGCATTAGATGTTTGTGAATATGTTTTTCTAGTGGTTAGACAGAACTGAAAGAAGAGAGATTGGCCTAAAATTATTCAAGTCAGAAATATCTTTACTTTTAG
>CM065703.1:40075954-40085913 GCA_017654935.2 Phymorhynchus buccinoides | reverse complement strand
GAGAGTCAAAACGGGGACTTATCTTTGATCTAATCCATTGATCTTATTATGAATGTTATTGCAAAAAGCTAATAATTGTATTTAAAATTAGACCTGCAAATTAATGTAAATTAGAAAAAAAAAAACAAAAAAATAAAAAAAAAAAAAACTAAAAAAAAAAAAAAAAAGAAAAAAAAAAAAAAAAAGAAGGGGAAAAAAAAAAAAAAAAAAAAAAAAAAAAAAGAAAAAAAGAAAAAAAAAAAAAATAAGGACACAATGAAGAGAAAAAAAAAAAAAAACAAAAAAAAAAGGCAAAAAAAAAAAAAAAAAAAAAAAAAAAAAAAAAAAAAAAAAAAAAAAGAAAAAAAACAAAAAAAAAAAAAAAAAAATGAAAAAAAAAAGAAAAAAAAAAAGGGGTGAAAAAAAAAAAAAAAAAAAAAAAAAAAAAAAAAAAAAAAAAAAAAAAAAAAAAAAGAAAAAAAAAGAAAAAAAAAAAAAAAAAAAAACAGGACCGACAAACAACAGAAAAAAAAAAAAAAAAAAAAAAAAAAAAAGAAAAAAGGAAAAAAAAAAAGAGAAAAAACAAAAGAAAAAGAAGAGAAGAAAAATCAAAGAAAGTTGTTTAAGAGAGGGAGGTAGAGCGTGGGGAAAGGAGAAACGAGGGAAAGGGATAGAAAAAGGGGGGAGGGAATAAGGGGCACGGAAAGGGGGGAAGAAACAACGCAAGGGAAAGAGTAGAAGACAACGTAAAAAAAGCAAGATTGGCGCGGCGGGGGGCAAATAAGAAGGAAAACTAAAAGACATCAGTGGAAAAAAGGGATAATAACAGCGTTTCGAAGGTAGACTAAGAGAGAGAAACAAGGGAGGAAGGTGGGCAGGAATAGTTTAACTAACAGGAAGTGGGGAGGAGAGAACCAAATGCGGGATGGATGAAAGAGGAACAGACGGAGAGAGTACACCGGAAAGGAAGCCTGTTGGATATTAGCATAAAAGCCTCCCCAGAGGGGCGGGGGGGCGAAAGGGGAAGGGAGAGGAGGGAATAGGGAAAGATAGGAGGGAAAGAAAAAGGTGTGAACGTGAAGAAAGTGAAAGGAAGGGGAGTGGGAAAGGGGAGCCAGGGGAGGGGAAAGGGGGGAAAAATTAAGTTGAGTTCCCAACGCCACGTTCGTTCGGTACTATAGTTTTGTATAGGATAATAGACCAGCGGGGAGGGGCTGTGAGGATCAGAAAGACCCAAAGAAAAAGTTTGTGTTGGTTTTGGCCTGCCTGAAAGGCGGGCATGGATAAGGGAAAGGAGCCGTGTGGCAGTGGAAAGGGAAAAGGAGGAAGTTGGTGATAGGACCTGGCCGTAGCATTCACTGCCTGCCTATGAAAATGAACACAAAGCTAATGTGAAGGCGTGTAGCTAAAGGGAAATCTGCGGCTGGAATTACTCGATTAGGTTTGAAATAAAAAGTATCGGAGTTAAAAGGGGACAGAAAAATCCAAAGACGTGATTAGCGGCAAAAAAAATAGTAAAATTCCCGCCCGCTAGTAGTCCGCTTTTATGGGTGTTCCTCCTGCTAAAAGCAAACTGAGCGTGGTGAGGAAAGAATTAAAAATTCGTGTGATTGTTTTCTTGTTGTTGTTTATTTTATGCTCGCAAAGCATTGAGTTCGGAAATAGAGTGAGGGGGCTGGAAGAAGGAAGTGGTGGTAAGATCGTATTGGCTGCGGTTGACCTAGAAAGGAATGATTTTCAACAAGGAAAATAGGTTGACCACCCCCCAGGGAAAAGGGTGGAGGAATACCCGCACGTGATGGGAGGTTTTGATCCGCTGTTTTTTTTTTCAAAACTTCCAGAATGACACGAATCCTTGTTGTTCACAAGGCCTACCCTACCACGAGGAAATGAAGGAAAATGCGCTGTGAAAAGAGGACATACCGCCTGTTTTCGATATCTCGTTCTTAGGATCTTATAAAAATTAGTCTCTCTCTAATAGAAAAAAATCTCTCTAAAAAGGTAATGTCTCTCGCTCTCTTCTGAAGGAGGGAATAGAAAGCCTAGATTGAGTAACCGGATAGTCTCGCTCTAGCTATCAACCACTGTGATCTATCTCTCTGAGTACGGCGCTCTCATCTGACAGCGCTTTCCTCCCTGTCTCTCCCGCCACCCATGTCTCCGTAGTTTCATATAATACGATTGCACCATCCCATGTCATCGTATTTATCCGGTCCAGAACCCTCTCGTCATCGGTTCTTAAAGATCTAGTTTCTCCTCCTATATAGCCGAAATTGCGACCTCGAATCTGCTTACCATTTAGCAATCCCCCACTCTTCCCTCTCTGCCTTAGTTAATCTGACAGAGTCTCATCGTTAGTCATATTACTCGTCTCATCGTTTCGGTTTTTGAGCTTTTCCACTTTTATACTCAAAAGGGGCGGAGGTGTGCGGATCATACCTCGGCTCACACGGACCGGTACGTGTATCCCCCATAAACATGTTCTAACTCCGTTTATTTTTGGGGTTAGGCTCTGTGCCTCTATCTGTGTGTTGGGTCCCCATCACACCAAGCTCTCTCTCTATCTCTCTCCCCTTCTCTCTCTCACTCTCTCTCTGTCTCTCTTTCTCGTCTCTCCCAGACCTCTCTTCTGTTGTCCCTCTCTCATCGTGCATGTTCCTCTCTATTCTTTAGCCTTCCGGTCTGATGCGTCGTACCTTTACCTACGCCCCTTCTGTTGCTAAACTCATCAAGGGTGCTGACCTCATGTTCCCTGGTCATCTCCTCTCTCGTATGAGTATTCTCTTCTTACTCTGAATATTCTCTCTCTCCAATCTCTCTCTCTCTACTCTATCTCTCTCTCTCTCTCTCTCTCTCTCTTCTCTCTCTCTCTCCTCACTCACACACACACACACACACACACACACACACAACACACACAAACACACACAAATCACACACACACACACGCACACCACCCAAACACACACACACAACGCACACTCACACACACACCACACGCACGCACGCACGCACGCACAAACACACAGACACACACACACACACAACACGCACGCACGCACGCACGCACGCACGCACGCACACGCACACGCACACACACACACACACACAACAACACGCAAGCACGCACGCACGCACGCACGCACGCACGCACACGCACACACGCACACACACACACACACCACACACAACAATCACGGGAATAACCTTATTCTGGTACAGTAGAATGTGCCTGAGATGAATATGACGACCTTCATTTTGAAGTTTTAAGAAAAGAATAGATAACTGAACAGTTTGGTCTGTGGGTGATATTAGTAACGCCCTCTAACAACCCTCCTTCGAGCTAAGATCTATTGGCTACTGCAAAGAACACCTTGTACAAGAGTGGATGCCTTTAATGGGTGGGGGAAGTATGGTTCAGTAACTGACCAAACAAGGGGATAACTCTCGCCAATAACCCTATTTGAGGCCACTAAATGGCTGCCTTTCGCAAGAGTGAATGCCCTTGGGCAGTACTGACCAGCAAAAGCGGAATGACTCTCACTGTCAGGGGCGTTTAATAACCCTAGTTGCAGAGGCCTATCGGAGTAATATACGGATGGTGCTTAATTGTTGCCTCGCCCTTTTCTGTTTACAGAATGGACTGGATTATGAAAAACAATCGCAACCCAGATTCAACACTAAAAATGCACTGTGACAATGAGAAGCCCACCAGACTTGAGCAAGGGGCAAGCCATTTTGACTGACACCCCCCCCCCCCCCTCCCCCTGTGGGGATACCGGGGTCTTCCATACAAATAGTTCCCCCACCTTCTGGAAGTTATGTGCTTGTAACTTCCTCTAATCTGTCTCTCTTTTTGACTCTGCCTTTTTCCTTGCTTTGTGTCATCTACTATCTTTCTGACTTTTGGCCCATTCTTCCTGCCTTTTTTCCCCCAAAATATCTTCGACATATAGTTTTCTCCTTTGAGCTCGGAATGTGTCGGCTGAATGCAGCGAGGACACCAGTGGAAAACTGGAAAACGGACACATACGTACCCATTGTGGCCTTATGGCCCTGGAACGCAGAAGAAGAAGAAGTAGAATACTGACCACCAGATGAGCAAAAGACCTAGAGTTGCTTCAAAGCGCATTAACACACCCCCATGACCACTTTCCAACCCCTACAAATACAGAATATTGCATAATTGCATACAATGATACGTCATGACCACACTGCTCTCAAAACTGAGCATCACATTGGAACAATCTCCACATAACATCCCCATATCCTTTGGAAACGCGAAGGAAATACCTTGGGGCCACTTCAGAGCGGAATGGAGGTAACGTCTGCACTTGGACACTGGAGAGGATGACATCCACCAGCTGAATCCTGCCCAGCAGGTCGTCATCTTCCGACTCAGAACCGACACTACCAACTCCTCTCCCATCTACTATCGTTAACCCTTTCACCGCCAGTGTCGCATTTTTGCACCACAATGGTTTAACACCCATGCCACTAAAAGGGCATCAAATAAGGGCCTGTTATCCAAAGACCCTATTTTCCTTAATTTTGGGAGGTAAGGATAGGCCTAATGTTATACATGTCACAGAGGAATTCCCGATATTGCAGATGTTTTTTTCTCTACCCAGTTAAGTTTAATGGGTTTTTTTGTTGCTGAAAAATGGCTGGCGGCAAAAGGGTTAAAAACGTGTCCCACATAGACGAGCGCCCGTGTGGTAAGCGTTCAAAGACCCAGCCCTCATTACTGCATGACTGCCCTCTCTTCATCTCAAACTGATGCGAAATTTGGCCCAGGCCTGTGACGCTCAAAGACAAGCTGTGGGGCACAGTAGCAGTGCTGCAGTCAATGGTAATGGTCAACTTAGGACGCCCATTTTGACCGCCAGGGGGCAGTCAAACCAGTAGGGGCTTAGCGCGCGATATTCTCAGTTGGGTGTAGTGAGAGAGAGAGAGAGAGAGAGAGAGAGAGAGAGAGAGAGAGAGAGAGAGAGAGAGAGAGAGAGAGGGGGGGGACTTATCTCCCTCTCTCTCTCTCATTCACCCACGTCCCCCTAGTGGATCAACCAACACCCCCTCCCATCCCCAAACCCCTCCCCCACCGTAGCAATAGCTCTCTGTCTCTCCCCTCTTCTCCTTTAACAGAATTCCCCTCTTCAACGAAAATGGTGTTTTACGTCCTCTTGGTCTGAATCAGACACATATGGGACATTTGTAAATACAAATATGGTGGGAACAATACTGGAGGCAATGCTCGGAGGCAAAACCAGTAAAGTTCTGATTTAAAAAAAATTAATACAGATAGGTGTAGCGGTGACCACGCCTCGGTTAAACCTCATCGGCTATGGCACCGCCACAAATATAACCAGTTAATTCCCCTCTTCGGTTTTCTCCAACCGTATTATAGCCCATCTCTGCACGTCATAGAAATCACAAACGGTCCCTGTTTTTTATTGCGCCATTAAAGGGCGCGCAAAGACCACACATTTCACACTCAATTTCACGCGGCTCTCAATGGGCGGCCATTTTGAGTAGAGGCGCGCATTGATACGGAAACATACCCGCCTTATTACCGTCGAGGGAATAGAAATGCACCCGGTACAACCATATCACGAAGTAGTGCAGCGGAATTAACTTCATTTAAAACTCTTAAAACAAAAAACAAAAAAACGACCAACTTTGTAGCGGTTCCGTTTGAAGTTTTGCTATGGGGGGTGAGGGGTGGGGGGGGGGGGGGTGCCATTGGTTTGATTAATCAGTTGTGAAGTTTTACCGTTTTGATGACTGAATATGGGACGGTTTTTTGTGCTGCAGCCAAAGGGATTGGGTGACCCTTGGGTGACCCTTGGGTGACCCTTGGGTGACCCTTGGGGGACCTTCCCCGTCGCCAGCAAATCCTCAAATCCTTTTCGCCGAGAGAACGGGGTTGTACCCTGAGCCAAGAAGGCATCCCCACTACAAACGAATGCAAGCCCAGCCATCCAGCATAGCAGCTGCTTCACATACTACCAGGCAGTCATTGTCGGAAACGATAGACCGACGTACGTAACTATGAACATGTTCTTCGTATAGTATTCAACAAAAGCTAAGGACCACCAATTCGGTTCACTCTATTTTCTGTATTGGTTTAGACAACTTTATTCAAATATCATACAAAATCAAACAATGATGAGGTAATGAGGGTGACAACAAGCAAATGCTTATAACGCACCCTTTCATAAAGAATAATTAACAATATGGCAGGAGGAAATAAACTAAATTAACCAAAAACAGACAAATACATACACACATTTATAAATTGTTTCAACTTTTATATACTAAGTGAGAACGGTGATTAAAATGAAACTGAACAATGCAAAAATACAGTGATGCTGTAAGCAAGTTAACAAAGAGAGAGAGAGAGAGAGGAGAGAGAGATGAGAGATCGAGAGAGAGAGAGAGAGAGAGAGGAGAGAGAGAGAGAGAGAGGGGGGGGATAAAATAATTTAAAAGACAAGATAAAGAACGTGAATAAATTTTCTTTATTGAAGCATGCCGAAGTGGTGCGTAAGCTGGTATAAATGGCAACTTATTATTTAAGGCAAGTAAAGGAGTACAGATCACGACGAAATGTGTAGGCCTAGTTTTGAATATTAATCTTCATCGTTTTCTGTGGAGCCTCTCAACTGCTGTTTTCTGAGCTAGTTTTTAAGACTATTTCTTTACATTCAAAAACAAACAAACAAACTAACTAGGCAGACGTTTCGGAATCGTTGAACATCCCCAAACGGTTTGGTTGTTTTAATTTTATTTCTACACGTACAATGAAACAATGAGCAGACATTATGGGTCATAAATAAAATAAATTATCGATGGCTTGGAGTCAAAAACGGACTATCTTTAGATAGTCCATTGACATATTATTCAACTTATTACAAAAATTAATAACTTGTATACAAAAAAGACTGCTGAATTATAAAAAGCAAAACCCCCTTTTTATATTTCTGCAGCCATTGTTTGATACAAGTTATTAGTTTTTGTAAATAATCAAATAATACGTCAATGGACTATCTAAAGATAGTTCGTTTTGACTCCAAGCCATCGCATTATTAGCAGAACTAGTCTAGACCGATTTCCACTCGAAACTCGGAGTGTGTTCGTGAAATTGCCAAGTTTCTAACGTAGTAGTAAATCTGTTTAACGTCCTCCGGTCTGGAACAGACACATATGGGAACATTAGTAGATATACAGATGGTGGGAACGATACTGGAGGCAATGCCCGAAGGCAGTGCAACACCAGTAAAGTCCCAGATAGTTTAAGTTTCTAACGTCCTGTGCCTGTATTATTAAATATACACGTTAAATCAAAACCAGCGGTCACACAGTAAATACCACAATCGCCTTCTAAGCTGAGGTCATGAATGGATTGTCGTTCTTTCCCTTTCTTCCGTCTCGTCAGATGGCGGGGCAGTCTTCCGGTGTCATTGGGGTACTTAATCGTGTCACCCTCGGAGGAGCGAGTTACACCACTGATCTCCCGGGTGGGACCTTACAAAGCTTCAAAGCGAGCATCAGACGACTTCATAGAAGCGAGTCCTCCTCTAATACACCCTGCCAAGACCTGGGGGGTTTGTCTGGAAGCTAGAAGACCACAAGTTTCAGGGCATTAGCGTTGTGGTCCAGAGGTGTGGAAATAATTAGTGGTTGAGTTTAGAGCCGCGTGTTGTTGGGTTTGTTTTAAGCACAGGGCCTTTCGCGAAGCTAGTTGCGTGGCTAAGCTGATTGCCTTGTAACGAGATGCAAATATATCCTAACGAACAAAGTATTAGCATTATTGAGCGACACACTCACCCCCAATACCCATGCCATGTCGTGATATTTCGGAAGTTTCCTTTTTCGAACTGCAACCATTGACTAATATCTAACTAGAAATGCACTGTGACAGCGTAAAAAAAATAGGGCCAGACGGAGGTATAACAAACACACTGACGGACACATGTGCAAACCTTGAAACCTGCCTGAGAAGCTCTTCTCCCCCCCCCTACCCCCACTCTCTCTTTCTCCCCTGAGCTTACACTACCCACCTTTCCCTGTCTCACTGTCCAGTCAGTAACTGGCCAACACATTGGCTTGACAGCACTGGCTAAAGGAGGGATTCCCTATAGCGCAGAGGTACATGTTAACAATACTTCGCGCCACACGTGACCTTGACCCAGTCTATCAACCAGCCAAATGTGAAGCCTGTAACTTCACAAAATGTGCAAACATATAAAGGACCCACTATCCTTGATCTTGACCTTCATCAGTACTCAATATTCAGACATACCGTAAGCCAATGCACCTACATACGAAGTTTGAACATCATAAGTATAATTATGTGAAACATTTTGGCCACAAGAAGAAATTTCGGTTTTCAAGATCACAGTATTTTTGGCGGGAACATCCCGGCACCGTGCTACACCATCACACAACATTTGAAGCGATTCTGTTCACTGGTTCACGTGATACAGCGTGGACATAAAATATATAGCTCAAAGAAGTACATTTCTATTAATCAAGGTCAAACGTCAAGGCCAATGCCAGAACGGTCATGAATATCAAAAGGAACCTTCCTTTTTAAGATGCCAACCCCTCTATACCAGATTTGATTAAAATCTGTCCAGTGGTTTTTGAAAAAAATATATACACAGACACACAGACAGACCACAAACAATACCCATCCAATGTCTGGGTAAACCTCTTAGGTCTTACAAATATTCACGTTGGCTACATGTCGAAAGATGTGTGCATCGTCGTTTTTCTGACACAAAGCCAGTGTTATGCCAGAATAGGGCATTTGCCACGAGTCGTTCTCTATACTAGACTACTAATTTGCCCGAGCTCATTCTGCCCGAGTTACGTTGATCTTTCTAATTCAACTCTCTAATTTCAACTCAAATTCAAGGTCGCCGGCACGCGGCAAATGCCCTATTAGCCTATGTGTTTACCATTCTAAAATTTAGACCAACTAATAATAACTTGCCAGTAAATAAATTGCGCTACGATAATAATTATGGCCGACCTTATGGCCACGACAGTCGTGGGGATAATGAAAACGGGTGAAAAACCTTATGGCCACGACAGTCGTGGGGATAATGAAATACTCAGAAGTGAAAGAAATTGCGAAAAGTGTAACGTACATGATGTGGCAGATGAGTTCCATTATTTGTTTGTCTGTCCCTTCTTTAATACTGAAAGAAATATATATTTTCCGCCGTACTTTTTTGTGCGACCAAATGCGTATAAATGTAATGCTTTGTTTTCCTCGAAAAATAAGAAACTTTTGATTCAACTTAAGCACTTTGTTACAGCTATACACAGTTCTTTTCGATGATTTGTATGGACAAAATGTAACATGTTTGTTTGTTGTTGTAATATGGTATAGGTATATTTGTTCTAGTTATCTACTTGTCGTTTTTCATAATACAGACATCTCGCTGTTTTGATGTTCGATTGTTTAACTATGTGTGTGCTTTGTTTTATATTTCTGTGCCCCAAGTGGGTATGAAATAAAACATTTGCCTTGCCAAAAAAAAGAAGAAAAAAAAGAAAAGATTGCCTTGCCTTGCCTTGTCTTGCCATAAACGTGGCTGGGGAAATATGGTTTTACGCCCTCTTCGGCCTTTCGGCCATGCGGGGCATTTGTAGATACAAAGATGGTGGGAACAATACTGGAGGCAATACCCGGAATCAGTGGTAAACCAGTAAAGTCCCGATTTAAAAAAAAATAATATAGATATGTGTAGCAGTAACCACGCCTCGGTTAAACCTCATTGGCTATGGTACCACCACAAGAATATAACAAAATTGGCTATCCACTGCTTGCCCTCTTTAGCGTTGAGAGTAGTCAACGAAATGCGTTCCCACGCTTAAAAGCAAGGCACACAAGTCTAGCATTCTGGATTTGATGAAACGCGTCTCACTCGTCTCCGGAAGACTTGGAATAAAGTCGCCACCAGTCA
>CM065703.1:40068454-40070954 GCA_017654935.2 Phymorhynchus buccinoides | reverse complement strand
ATTCCGAAGAAAAGAAAGCAACAAATTAAGTAAACCCAATAAATAAATAAAAGAAAGAGAAAAAAAATGACAAGTAACACACGGCATGAACACAGGCCATTGCTGGCCAAGTTGTCGATAGTTTCCCCTCTTGTGTTGAAAGTCTCCACGGGAACGGGAAAGACCGATGGCGGATGTGACGGAGGAAGACAAGTTCCTGTCACGTGATCCTTCCCAGAGGCCCTCTCGGTTTGCAAGCG
Organism: Phymorhynchus buccinoides; assembly: GCA_017654935.2. Taxonomy (NCBI): domain Eukaryota; kingdom Metazoa; phylum Mollusca; class Gastropoda; order Neogastropoda; family Raphitomidae; genus Phymorhynchus; species Phymorhynchus buccinoides. The sequence continues at coordinate 40,070,715 of CM065703.1, read as the reverse complement.
TGGCCATGACGGTAGCCTGTTCTGTGGATGTGGGGGGGATTTGGTTTAAACAAATCTTTATTCATTTCAAAAACATAGTCAGACAATAGAAAGACAATTGGAGCAACAACAAGCTCGAAGCTTATACCGTGCTCCTTAAGTTAACATCAATAATTGCACAATTGATTGAATAGATGGAGAGTGCATTTAAACCAAGTAATGTAATAATGAACAAAATTACACATAAAACGTATGAGGCGGATTTGAGTCGTTCTTTTTTTTGACACTCTTTTTTTGTTTTTGGATCACACTTTGTTTTACCACCTACCGCTAGTCCCACACACCGTTGCTTGTGCGTGTGTGCAACGCATATGCAGGCCTAGTTATATTATGGGTGGGCTTGTGTGTGTGAGTGCGCATATGTGTGTGCGAGCGCGCATGCATTTAATGTAGGTTTGACATAATTATACAAGCAGAGAGAGAGAGAGACATCTTGTGGGGAATAGCGGTGTGTGGTACTCGTTGTCATCATGGATGTAAAGTTACAGTGTGGTACTAGCGGTATGTGGTAACAGAATTATGCTTCCGTTTTGTCACCCCTCGAAGTTTCGTTGATGTTAAGTTGTTAACTAAATAGGGTAGACTATTTAAAAAGATGACATTCGTTAAGTATTCTGTATTCCGATCTTGTGCGGAAGAATACAAGCAAAGACACTGTAATGGCAATAAGACAGACAAGCGGCCATTTTCCCCTCTATAAGTAGTGAGGACAGAAACCCTGATTATGCCCCCCTTGAACCATGAACATCAGCAGTAATCTAACACTGGTTGTTACTGTTTCATATATTTTCTGGCCGTATTTGCAGCTTCCTTACCTTTCTTTGTCTTCAGGAAAACAGAAAAAGGTTTGCCCAAGCACTCAAATTTGAATCTGGTATTTTAAAAAACCCACGTCGATTCAAATTCCAGTCTTTGGATAGAGCCGCCATTGTTAATGGGATCACGAACGATAACCCTATCAGCCCTGCTCGCCGTAACTCTTTTATTCCCATTACAGTGTCTTTGATACAAGCATCGTTACGACTTAAAGTTTATCTTTCTTGTCGCAGCAAACAAAACAACAACAACAACAACAAACAAATGGTTAGTTGGTAAAGGTCAAGATGTACCATACATAAAGCTGTATTTTAGGAACATTTTTAGCTAATAACCTTTTTGGAATACTAACCCCCCTAGCCCTAGAACCCTACCCCCAACCAAATGGAAACGACGCAACGTCCTCTGTGACAAATCGCGGTGAACTGCAGTACATATATGGGGTGGGGGGTTTAGGGTTAGGTTTAGGGCTAGGTTTAGGGTAGGGTTAGTATTCCAAAAAGGTTATTAGCTAAAAATGTTCCTAAAATACAGCTTTATGTATGTTAAGAAAGGCAAAAACGAAAAAATACAATTAACCGAGAAATGCAGGGGGGTGGGGGGGGGTGGCACATCTTTACCTGGGCCGGTTAGGTTTACATATTCTGATCCTACACACTTAGTGGCAAGCATTCTGACAAATTTGTGTTTAAACAAAATAGCAAGCCGACACCTTTTGTTTGTGATTGGTTGAAATTGTGTTTTTTCCTTTTTATTGGCCACTGCAACGAGGGCTATTAACGCCCTTGACGGAAAGAGTTAATCCCTTGTTGGTCAGTATCCAAAAGGGCATTCACTCTTGCAAAAGGCAGCCATTCAGTGGTCTCAAATAGGGTTATTGGTGAGAGTTAATCCCTTGTTGGGTCAGTACTCAAGCATCTTCCCCCACCCACCAAGGTCATTCACTCTTGCAAAAGGTGGTCGTTGCAGTGGTCAATATGCTACTCTTATGTTGTTGTTGTTGTGGTTGTTGGCTTACCTTGGCTGAAAGACTCCAGGGATCATCCCAACAGGCGGAAACACGTGAACACTATGGTGCAAGTGCTTTAGCTGCGGTTGAGAACATTACGTGAGTGACCGGGTGTTTGTTTTTTATTACCCCGCCACGTGAGCAACCACACTCCGTCTTCGAGGTATTTTGGAGATCGATGATGCTATGCTAAGAGCTTGTTAAAGACAATCCCCACATAACTATGCATAGCATAACAACATTTTGATGTAGCCTTGGTGTTCTAGCCTATGTCCATTGGTATGATACATCCTTAATCCAAGGCGAGCTACTCTTACAGTTCATCAAGAACAATTCGCCTTGGCATGAGGTGTCTCAGACCAGTTAACATAAGCTGGAGCACCAAGGCTACATCAAA
>CM065703.1:40048454-40055954 GCA_017654935.2 Phymorhynchus buccinoides | reverse complement strand
ACAGAACACGTGATGACACACATACTATTATTATTATTATTATTATTATTAGAACATTTAGGACGCCGAATCAATGTAATGCCCTAGGGGTTTACAATATAAAAATATAATCTACACATATAACACCACATATAATAATATTTAACATATAGCATAAAGAATGGGAAATAAAAATTACACAAACACCCAATGACGGTCAGACAAACAAACAGACATAGAATTACACACGCGTGCGCGCAAGCGCACGCACACCACACACCCACACACGCGGACACCCACACACACAAATAATTATATGCGCTCACCAAGCACAGACGTTCACTCTCAGACATTCACACACCAAGTCATTGTGACGTAAGTGTCCCGCGCGACCCGCTTTCTTTATTTCTTATCTACACCCCCCCCCTTCTCCCCTCCCCACCCCCCACCCTCTCTCCTTTTCTTTTCTCGACCAGCCGCCAGCAGCTTCAAACAGAAGCCGATTAAGGCCGTTGTCTGTTTGAAGTTCGATTTGTCTCCCCGGTCAGCACGTAACACCTACCGAGGTTATCTCCCTTCACCCCCCCCCCCTCTTATCTACCCTCCTCACCATGAGAAAGTGACAACCACGGTCAATTCCCTTTGAAGACGGTTTTGCCTTTCCTATCATGAGCAAGGTTAGGAATGTCCGGCATGTGATAATGCTGTAATCGGCGCGTGATTGTTCTGTACATTTTGAACATCATCTTGTGATGTGTCAATTGCTATAAACCAATGACAGGCTTTCATTGTTTGAAAGTGAAGGCTATAATTGGAGTGGTGAGAAAAAGTTTTTACACAAAGCAGTTACTTACATATAGTACATATCTATATTGTTAAAAACTCGGGACTTTACTGGTGTTGCACTGCCTCCGGGCATTGCAGCCAGTATTGTTCCCACCATCTTTGTATTTACAAATGTCCCATATGTGTCTATGACCGAGAGGACGTAAAACACCATTTTTCATTCAGTTTTCACACAAGACGCTGAAACGTAGCTAGAGCAACACTCACACCCAGTCATACTAAGCCCACTAGTAAGTCTTAGTGAGGGCAGGTGATTGAGATCTTGTTTGGTTGACCCTAGTTTTGATCTAGATCCTATGTTCAATGATGAATAAGGAGTAGATAGATATGTTATTGAAAAGAAGTGGTAAACATTCTATTCTATTTATGTGCACTGATTATTTGTGTGTGTGTGTTTTTGACTTGAACACTTTTGGTACCAGAACCGGAGTTTATGCCTACTAACCCTTTTGTCTATTTTTAGTAGGAAACCTATGGGCCGCAATCTTGCACTTTATGATACCATTCCTTTCCAGGTGTTGGATGGAGAGTGATGTTGTCTTGATCACCTTTTATGTTTTACTGATCTCAGTTTGTTAACTGAAATTCAGTTTATTTATTAACTAGTGCTATTGTACAAGGGAAGCCTTCTAGCCGGTTGGGATTCACTAATTCCCTGCCGACTGAAGCCCCTTGTCTCTAAGCCATAGAGATCTACATCCACCTTCTCCTGTGATTATCAGCAGGGCATCGTGGGCCGGAAGATCATCCCGGACTCCACCAAGCACCAAGACGGGACCGCCGCCAAGACGACCCGCACCCAGAATCCGCGAGGAGACCACGCCTGAACCGTGCCATCCCGCGAAGCCGTAACCGGAACGACTGGGAGCTACTCTCACCTGACGAGCAAGCCCAGCCAACCCAGCACTCGCCGATCACCACGGAGGAACCTGACAACAGTTAAGTCCCCCGGACTGCGCCAATCATTTGAACTTTCCTCCGGACAATGAAGAGAATTAGTAACCCTTCCTGCTTGGGGCTAACCTTCTAGAAAGACAAAAGTCTTATAAATCCTTTCGGATTCCATTGTTTTTTTATCCATATTTTGTTTTGGCGCCATTGAGCTGCTTTATTATTATTGTCGCATAATCTCATGCAGATTTTGGGAGTAAATAAAATACAAGTGTCAAATAATCCTGAACCCTTTGGTCAGACTGATGAAAGTGGGAGTCTTGTAATTTCATGTAAAACCCTACTTCTCTCTGTCTGCCATTTAGAGCAATTCAACCACTTGTATTTCTTACAATCATACGAGCCAGAACCCGGGCACAAATATAAATTTATTAGATGAAAAGGGGCCGGGAAAGTTGCTCATCTCCTATACCCTAGAGAAGTGGGCTAAAGGCAAATTTTCTAAAGTCTTCCCTAGGGACTTAGCCTTTTAACCCATTACCTCGTCACAGTCATGAAGGAAGGGATTAGTAGTTATTTAGGAAACAGATGAGCTTTGCGATGGCGTTTGAATGTGGGTAGACACATAAGATGGACAAATAGAGTGGCTGGCAATATTTCTAAGTTTTAGATGTACTCTGCAGCTGCAGTTTGAAGTAGTGGGTTTTCAGAGCAGACTTAAACGTTACAAAGCATTTGACATGACGGAGGCTGAAAGGGAGTGAGTTCCAGAGTGTAGCAGCTGAAACTGAAAATGCTCTGGAGCCGTGTTGTTTCCGATGGTAAGAGGGAATTTAAAAAAAACTAAAAGGTCATCAGAGGAAGAACAAAGGCTACGGGCAGGAACGTAGATCTGGAAAAGGTTGCAAAGATAGGCTGGTGCGTCTTTTGTAACGATTTTGTAGCAGAGGCAGGCAGATTTGTATTTGATTCGGTATTCGATTTTGAGCCAGTGTAGTTTCATTAAAAGATCTGATGTATGGTGCCGTTTTGGTACTCTGAATACAAGGCGCGCAGCAGAATTTTGAACACGTTGAAGAGGTTGGAGAGAGGTTGTAGGAAGGCCTAGGAGGAGGGCATTGCAATAATCTAATCAAGACAGAATACAGGAAGTGACAAGTGTCTTTGTGGCATCTTCAGTCAGGATGGGTCTAATTGAACTAATGCGACGGATTTCGAGAAAGCAGGCTTGACATATTTTGGTAATGTGTTGTTTCAGAGATAACTCAGAGTCAATATGAAGGCCGAGATCACGAACGCACGACATAAACGTAATTTCGGTGGAACAAAGCTCTATAGAGGGTGGGATATTTGTAGCATGATTGTGTCGATCAAACTCCATAGCCTCTGTGTTATCATCATTTAACGTAAATATATGTGTACTTTCAGACTTGTGATTCTGTATGGTTTGAGGCAGATAGGTGGACACACAGAAAGACACGCAGACATAGTGTAGCGTGGCACAGAGGTAACGCACATCTTCATCTCTAGCGACTTTCGCGGTGAAAGGCTTAAAGAGAAAATCATTGGGCAAATCATGCCATAAAAAGAAGACAACTGACAGAGCCAACCTGGCAAAATGGTCTGGGGATATCACTCTCTTGGTTTAAACAAGATTTATTCAAATAAAGCACATACAGCAGCACATAATTTAAATAAGTAGAGCACAACAAGCTTAGAGCTTATGCAAGGCACTCCAACGTTTTTCAATTACATAGTATTGGCTGCCACAAGCATGGAAATAAACAGCACAACATCAATATTAGTGTACAATGGGAAGAAAAACAAATTAAACAATAACTTACCAACAAAAACATGAATCAAAACAACAGATTAGAAACGTATTATAATCACATACAACTCTCTAATCAAAATTTTGCCTTTGGATTGCAGGGGCAAGGCTGAGACGTGCACCGGTTGCAAACTGCATCAAATCAATAATTTCATCACAGAAACTATACCAACCAGGGCTTAACTGTAACGAGTCACAATAAGGACACACACTAGAGACAGTTATTCTGCCAAAAATCTGTTTGACAGTTGGATGAAATTACTAATAGACTCAAGTGTTGTTCTATTTTCACTTTGGTTTTTATCACAGCTTCCGAACAAAAGCAATGATACATTTGTTTTGACATCGTCAGGTAATAAGTCGATAGTCTGTCTACGGGCTTGTTGGAAAAGGGGACAGTGAAAGAGAAAGTGACATGCATCTTCTACAGGTGCGTTGCAAATACAAGCTGGGTTGTTCAGAATATGTCGTTGGAATAAATCATTACGCAAATCACTCATTTGGAGTCTTAATTTACAAATAATTATTTCAGACAGTCGATCTTGTAAGTAGTAATAAGGGGGAACTGTGCTATCTTCGCTACTGAGAAAACGCTTTAAGACACTGAGAGAATCGCACTGCTTGATATTCTCCGGAAGGCTATTCCAAAGGACAGTAGTGGGTGGAAAATAAGATGATTTATAAAGTTCTAATCTACATCTAGGCACTTGTCTCTCTAGGGGATATCGTCTATGGTAGGGATTGATTGATGCAACTAGTTGGGGGAGGCAATTGATTAAATATATAGGTACAGAACCGTTGACAATTTTGTAATACAAGACTGAGCCAGTATTTGTTCTGAGTGCATCCAGATGTATTTGTTCAAGATCTTCTGCTTGTTTTCGCGTGCAGTTGTCCCATACCACATCTGAAAAGTCTAAATGGGGCAAAATAAACGATTTATACATTGTTAAAGCGCTTTACGACTTAGTCGGTATTTGTATGACCTAAGGCAAGCAACAAGTGTGCGACACTTAGATAAAATATATTTGATATGGAGATTCCACTTGCAATTATTTTGAATGATAACTCCTAGATGTTTGTGGTTGTCTGTCTCTTGAAGTACTACATCGTTAAATATTAATGGTTGTGTGTGAGGAAGTGCTTTGTTAGAGATTGTCATCAAGTCAGTTTTGGTTTGATTAAATTTAACTTTCCATGTTGATGCCCATCTGTTAATCTTTTCTAAATCCGAATTTAAAATTTCTGTTCGTATGTCAGTATTTTCAAGGCCTAAATACATACTAGTATCATCAGCAAAAAGCTTGATGATAGATTCAATGTCATTTACAATATCAGTAATATAGACAAGAAAGAGTAGAGGTCCGAGGACAGAACCTTGAGGGACGCCTGCCGACACAGGGAGATAAGGGGATTTACTACCTTTTAGAACAACTGCTTGCGTGCGCTCCCTTAAATAGTCAGCAAACCACTCAAGCAACTGTCCACGAATACCAAGTGCAAAGAGTTTGTACAGCAAAGCTTGGTGCCACACTTTGTCAAACGCCTTAGATATGTCAAAGAAAACTACCTGCCCTGTTGTCTTATAATCTAAACATTTGCAAAAGTCGTCATAAATACCCAACAACTGATAGACGGTAGAGTCTTTGGGGATAAACCCAGATTGTGCTGTGGTTAAAAGGTTATTGTCGTTAAGGTATTTGAAGACATGTTTTTGCACACATTTTTCCATAACTTTGCCTATACAACTCAATAAAGATATGGGACGGTAGTTGTCACACTTTTGTTTATCTCCCTTTTTGAATATGGGAGTGACATGGGCCACCTTCCAAACAGATGGAAATGTGCTTTCTGTTAACGAACGATTAAACAGGCGTGTCAGGGGCTCACAAATAACATCAGCAGCAGCTATTAGTATTTTATTATGAATTAAGTCAGGGCCCACAGCTTTACCAGGGTAGAGATTTTTCAATGCATCAAGAACGACATCTGGTGTAAGAACTAATTGGTTTATGGAGCCTTGAAATTCGTTAAGTCTAGGAAATGTTTCATCTGTATTGTCCATGGAGCATTGAGCAGAACAATATTTATTGAATGCATTAGCCTTTTCCTTAGGAGTGTAATAGGTTGTGTTATTATCTTGAATTGGAGGAATTTCATCTTGTGGCATGTTTTTATTGGAAACGAATGTTTTTACAAGCTTCCACCACTCCTTAGAGCCAAAACGATTTGGGGAAGAAATACGGTTATCTAAATCCGACATATACTCAACTTTTCTTATTCTAATTTTATCTGTAAAGTCGTTACAGACACGACGAAACAGGGCCCAGGTCCTGTCAAAATTTAAAAGTTTTGCAAGTTTGTGGATTGTGTTTTTCTTTTTAATTAGTTTTTTTAATTTCTATCGTGATCCACGGAGCATCTCGCTCATCTATTGTAACAACTTTCATTGGCATACAGGTTTTTGCTATAGTCATTAGTTGATCTGATAATTTTTCAGCAACTTCATCAATTGATTCAATTGATAATATTTATTCCCAGGCAACATTTATTAGTTCTGTTATTAGTTTTAGGACATCTAATTTGGAGTAGTTAAATATTGTGCGTTTGTAACTGGTTCTAAGTGTATTTTGGTGTTTGAGAACAACATATGGGCATGAATGATCGCTACAAATTGGAGGTAATACATCTTTGGCTTGGATCAAGTCAGGACATGGTGTTAATATAAGATCAATTATTGTAGATGTATGTTCAGTGGTGCGGGTTGGCTTGTTGACTAACTGGAATAAGTTAGTAGTAAAAATGATGCGCTGAAGAGGAGGCGGGGGCTGGTTGGTACAATCAGCATTAAAATCTCCAAGAATTATGTATGGATGAGGAGTGTTTCCTGCGAGTTGGACTGATTGGTCAACTAAATTCCAGTAGTTTACAGCTGCATCAGGTGGCCTATAGAATGTTCCTAACAGTAAAGTGTTTTGGTCCAACTTAGTCTCCACCCACACTGCCTCTAGGTCCGGCACACACAGGTCAGGTCTAGGTTTACAAACTAAATTAAATTTCAAGTACACTGCAACACGCCTGTCACGCCTAATAGGGGGTTGGAAACCAGGGATTAGTATTTGGTTATCTGGAGTAGCTTCTGAAAACCACGTTTCAGATACAGTTATTATATCAAAGCAGCTTGCTTCGCATTGGACTAATGGGATCTTTCTAGTTAGACTACGTGCATTGATATGAATCGCAGATAATCCTTCTAATTTGATGTCAACTGGACCTGGATTGGGATGAACATTCCCCGACAGTTGCAGTAGTAACTGAACAACCAACATCACAAAGAAATAGACTGTCAAGCTGTTAAGTCCACCATGCACATGGGTACTAGTCACATTAAATGGAGTTGGAGTTAAAGAATCACTATACGACTGTTTGTATTTACTCAGTGTTATGCTAGGAATGAGATAGTCAAACATTATAAAAAGAAACAATGCAAAGGTCAGTGCCGAATGCCCGTGCATTACCAACAGAAGGACAGAGTTTACATTTCCAGTAGTAATAAAGGACAGTTTATGTGTTGACAGTTTGAGAGCCCTGGGGTAAAACACTCCGATTCCAGCTCTGAACTGTACTAAACAACAAGTCATGTCACAGCTCCAAGCAAAAAATCAAACAGTTCAGATGTTGGAACCGTAGTGTTGTCACTTGTGATGCCTAACACCACGTTCACATGACTGATGCACAACAGCCGCATCCCATATGCCCCTGCAAAAACAAATCGGAGAAAAACAGACAAAAAATAATAACAAGAAAAATACCGAAAAAAGTCTAGGTACGGATCCATAACAAGTGTGACCGGGAAGAACAAAAATACAATGTGTAAATGTGGGCATCCATGGTAAGAGAAGGAACATATTTAGAATAATAAACACAAGTTTTAGGAAAGAAAAAGCCGGTTA
>CM065703.1:40039642-40045454 GCA_017654935.2 Phymorhynchus buccinoides | reverse complement strand
GTAAATCGAGCTTCAAAGAGCCAAATGCCTTAATCGGCGTTTGTTTGATGGTGGATGGCAATTAAAGTGCCAGCTGGACAGATAAATGAAAAGGAGAGGGGGGGGGGGGGTGTAGATAAGAAAGAGGGGTCGCGCGGGACACTTACGTCACAGAGGCCCCCCGAAGAAAAGATTCTGGTACCGGAATCTTCCTGTGGAACGCCGACTCCACTTTCGACTTGGGTGACAGGGGCAAATTAGTGGGGAGACTGGGTCGGCTGGAATGCTGGAACGTCTGGTCGCAACACAGAGTTCAAAGGAGCAGGTGGGTTGGAAATCAGTGGGATGGATTCCGACTGAGGTTGTTGCGGCAATCCTGTGTTGAGTTGTCCCAAGGTTGATTGCAGGATAGCAAACACCTCTTGCCTGAGTTTCCCCTTTCTTCCTGAGGAAGCTGAACAAGTTTGGGGTGTGCCAGAGACTGCTCAGTCTGTTCTACGGAGCTACAGTGGAATCAGTCCTGACTTTCAACCTCCTCAGCCACTTCGGCAGCCTCAAGGAGCACGACAGAGCCAGGCTGACGAAGATCACCAAGACAGCTGGCAGGCTGATCGGTGCTCCTGTTGCCAGCCTTCAGGAGGTGTTTGAGAGGAGGGCAGCTAGGCGTCTGAGGGCCATCCAGGGTGACTCCAGTCACCCACTGTGCGAGCTACTACAGGCGCAGACTTCTGGCAGGTCAGGCAGGCTGATCAGTTTCAGTGCACGCACTGACAGACTGAGGCGGTCATACCTGCCGACGGTAGTGCGCCTCTTAAACAGGACATGATCGGCCTGCATCCTCACCTTCGAACAGAAAAAATGGCAGCAATGTGTGTGGGTGTGAGTGGGTGGGTGGTCGGATGTGGGTGTGAGTACATGTGCTGCATGGTTTGTGTGTGTGTGTGTGTGTGTGTGTGTGTGTGTGTGTGTGTGTGTGTGTGTGTGTGTGTGTGTGTGTGTGTGTGTGTGTGTGTGTGTGTGTGTGTGTGTGTGTGTGTGTTAAAAGGAAATGATTTTTCTCATGAGTTATGTGATATATTTCTTGTGATATGATACTGTCTTTTGTTGTTGTGATTTGCTCATGTGATATTATTGAGTAATTTAGTAGTGTGGTTGTGTGTGTGTGTGGGTGTATGGGTGTGTGTGTGGGGGGGGGGGGTGTGTGTGGGGGTGTGGGGGTGTGTGCGTGTGTGTGTGTGTGTGCGTGTGCATGTGTCTGTTTGGGGGTGGGTGAGAGAGAGAGAGAGAGGGGGGGGCGGGGAAGAGAGAGGGAGAGAGATGGGAGGTAGAGAGGGTAATTACGTAACTGTGTTGCTTTGTTGATTTTTAGCATACATTATTATAATATGATCTAGCATTTTATGATGTCTCTGTTTCTTTGCTATTGCTATTATATATATTGATTGTTTATCCTTTTTCTTATGTTTTCTAGACTTATGTGTATTATCCTATATTTTAAACAAATGATGGTTTAAGCTTTGTGTGCATGTGTCTGTGTGTGTGTGTCTGTGTCTGGGGAAATGAGAGAGAGAGGGGGGGGGATAGGGGATGGAGATTGGAGGAGGAAGGGAGGGGAGAGAGAGGAGAGAGAGAGAGAGAGAGAGAGAGAGAGAGAGAGAGAGAGAGAGAGAGAGAGAGAGAGAGAGAGAGAGAGAGAGAGAGAGAGAGAGAGAGAGAGAGAGAGAGAGAGAGAGAGAGAGAGAGAGAGAGAGAGAGAGAGAGAGAGAGAGAGAACTAGGGTGAATGTGTGTTGATTTTAGCATACCTTTTACCATTGTTCTAGTATTCAGTATTGGTTTTAATAATCTAAACTTTGTTTTTGTGTATTATGCTTGGGATATTATTCATTTTAATTTAGTTTTATGCATATTGTCCCATTATTGTTTGTTTAAGCTGTGTGTGTGTGTGAGAGAGAGGGGGGGGGGGAGGGAGAGAGATTGGGGGAAGGGGGGGAGGAGGGGAGAGAGAGAGAGGGGGGAGAGAGAGAGAGGGAGAGAGAGAGAGAGAGAGAGAGAGAGAGAGAGAGAGAGAGAGAGAGAGAGAGAGAGAGAGGAACAGAGAGAGAGAGGGGGAGAGAGAGAGCCAGGGTGAATGTGTGTTGACTTTGGCGGCCGGACAGAGAAATGAAAAGGAGAGGGGGGGGGGGGGGGGGTGTAGATAAGAAAGAGGGGTCGCGCGGGACACTTACGTCACAAATAAATGATCCATGTACCAGCAGAATTTGTGTACATTTGCTTTGATTGTTCTCTTCAGAGGAGTAGAGCTGGGATATGACAGTAATGATACATTAAATCTCTAATTTTCTCAAAAGCAAGAAACATGAAAGGGAAGAGGAGTAGAGCTGGGATATGACAGTAATGATACATTAAATCTCTAATTTTCTCAAAAGCAAGAAACATGAAAGGGAAGAGGAGTAGAGCAGGGATATGACAGTAATGATACATTTATATTGTTGTGTATATATATAGACTAATTATGTATTTCGAACAAGACTCATGTTTTATTGAGATGCACTTTGTTTGTTAACTAAACAACACTGCCAATCATGAACTCAATGTGTACATGCGTGCAAACCAAGGCTCATGTACACATGTTTCAGCACACTACATAAGTATTGCTTTGTGGCTATACATACACACTTGTGAATGTTTTGTTACAGTTAGCAGTAATGAGATATTCATTGAGTAAAATTAACAACAAAATATTTCATTAAAAATTTGGAGAGATGCATATATATCCCAGTAATGGTGGAACAAAAATGAGTGCAAGGAAACATGGTGTGAGTCAAACAAACAATTTAAACCTTTTACTTTTACTTTCTATGGTGAAGAGAGAAAAAGTAGGAGGTGGGAGGAAGGAACACAGAAGTACAGACTTACTGGATACAACTACATGTATTCTAGTATGCAAAAACAAGGCTAATTTAATTAATCAAAATGGTGAAGACCAAGCAAGAAACAGTATCAAAGTATGAATAAATTTAGTACTTGTAACAATGTCATGAGAGAGAATATGAGTGGACAGAGAGACTTGGCACATTCTCTATGTTCTGTATGCCAGGCATGGTAATGGAGGGAAATAATTTTTCTCTGAAAATATAGGTTTTGAGGAGATGTGTCTTGGTGTAATCAGTGGATTAAAAGCCCTTTATGGTGATCAAAAAGCAGTTGCTCTTGAAAAGAACACGTAGAACTGTTCAAACTTGGGGAAAGAGCATTTTCTTCAAACTTAAAGCCCATGCTGATATTTGTTTTTTGCATTCACTTTTCTCAAAATTCAGAGAATTCTCTGAAAAGTACAATGTATAGTGTATAATTATGTTGTTGTTATGAGCTGTCAATCACTTTCTAATAGTAGCAGGGTTTTTTTTATTTAAAAAAGTTGTTTAGACTAGTGGATAATGGTGTGTGTGTGCGCGCATGTATGTCTGTGTGCATGCGCGTGTGTGTGTGTGTTTAGTAATGTACCGAGGATCAAAAGGTGATATGACAAAATGCCCTGAGACCAGAGAAACCAATAGGACAATGTCATGCCCTTGCAGAAATCAATAAGACAAAGTTCATAGATCTTTGTTATAAAAAAAAGAAGACATTTTGTCCTGACAGTGAAAAACACAACATGACATTTCAATTTTAATCAGTCAATGTTTATGACCAGGGCCTTGGAACATCACAGGTATGTGTATGTGTGCGTGTATGTGTGTGTGTGTGTGTGTGTCAGTGTGTGTGTGTGTGTGTCAGTGTGCGTGTGTGTGAGTGTATGTGTATGTCAGTGTGTGTGTGTGTGTGTGTGTGTGTGTGTGTGTGTGTGTGTGTGTGTGTGTGTGTTGTTGCACGTGCAGACAAACTGTCAACTGTTTCATTGTTGTTGTTTTTGTGTGTGTGTGGTTGTAAATTCTTGACATTACAAAACAACCATAACTTAAGATTCTCAAGAACAAATCCGAATTCAAAAATACAAATTATTTATTGGTATCACATAACATTAGGGCACATGTTGATCAGTGCAATATAAACTGAGTGATTGATTGACATGGTCACAATTTTTACTTAAATGTCATTTCTTCCCCATTGTGGGTAAGCACTACAGCTGTTCGGTAGGAATACTTCTGCTGATAATTGTTAATTAGCTGCACACTATGTCAATCACTGGTTGTCAGTATGTTAATGTGCAATCTTGCATTGTTTTGTGTCAATACAAGTCAATGTCAACACACTATCTTTCATTCCCCCCTGCATAATAAACATAGCTTTGATGTAGGCTTATTATAGTGTAGTAGTACAGCACTGTAGCTTTTATTTGTACCCTTCAAAATAAATGTAGGCCTATACCTTATTTTGTGCAAGAACACACATTATGCCAATATTTAGATTACATCCACAGTGGATGATCCACACCCAAACACCAGAGAGAGAGAGAGAGAGAGAGAGAGAGAGAGAGAGAGAGAGCACTGATATAGGCCTAGATTTGACAACTCCATGCACAGCCTACCATTCACAAACTGACAAAGTTGTCAGAATACATTATCTGTAGGCATAGTTTGTGTTAGAATCAAAGGTAGACCTAATAAATATCTTTCAGCCGAAGCTGTGTTCCTTTCTTTTCCACACGATCCTCTAGTATCTCCTGCCTCCTGTGTGTTTCTCGGTTCATCCTTGCACACACGTGTCTTTCACACCATCTTAAACTTATTTTGATCGCTGATCATTAATATTTTTCCCAGTCTGGTGTTTGATCTAGCGATAACGCGGTAGGCCTAGGCCTAAGCCGAAGAGAAAGTGAGAAAGTCAAGAACGAACATATTACATAGGCCTGCTGACGGTAAACCCGAAACTCATCATGTCGAGTGTTCTCACGGAAACAGTCGAGGATACCGAATTCAAGCAACGATAACTCCTCCCGGCAACTTGTGACGTCAAGTGATTCTTTTCCATAGCTGACGTCGAAGACAAGCTTGTATATCAATATATCAGTTTAAATGATCGTTGAAATCCATATAATCGCGCTGTTGTGTGCAGCCATCTTGAATAATCTGACCTGACGACCAAGACAACTTCCGCTGAGTTCGTGGTGACTTATGCATCTCATTATAATTTGGTTAAGAAGTAGGACAAAAGTTTGTCAAATCATCCAAACCTCCGAACTTGACCGTAATGATCGTAATGGTTTGACCTTCCTATTCGTACACGATCACTTGTCCGGCGAACCAGGGTTGACGAACTAGAGTTCGCTCAGTTAAGAACGGGCTTTACTGTTTCTGCTTTCCTGCATTTCTCTTTCTGTGTTTTTCATATTTCTGTATTTCTGTGTTTCTTCATGATTTTTATATTTTATTATAAAAAATTATCTAAAAAAAGAAAGTATTTTGATTCTAAAAGTTCTTAATCCATCATGCTTAACACGTTTATTGCAATCGGTGTATGAATAGTACATGAATAGTATGAATAGTACATGTACGCATTATTGTGTAGTTTAAGACTGTACATGACTGTCTATATATGACTGTACGAGTCGTATATATATATATAACTAATATGCATGCATATTGTGTAGCCTCTGTGTGCTCTTCTGTACGTGCATATTTTGACTATGTGTGTGTGTGTGTGTGTGACGTGGTATATAATGTGTGTGAATGCGGATACGTGCCTGTGTGTTTGTGTTTTGTGTATGTTGTGTTTGTGTCTGGGTGTGTTTATATACACGTGTGTGCGTTTGTGTGTACGTGTGTGTGTGTGTGTGTGTGTGTGTGTGTGTGTGTGTGTGTGTGTGTGTGTGTGTATGCATGCGCGTGCGT
>CM065703.1:40032142-40034642 GCA_017654935.2 Phymorhynchus buccinoides | reverse complement strand
CCAATTAGTTCTTACACCAGATGTCGTTCTTGATGTATTGAAAAATCTCGACCCTGGTAAAGCTGTGGGCCCTGACTTAATTCATAATAAAATACTAATAGCTGCTGCTGATGTTATTTGTGAGCCCCTGACACGCCTGTTTAATCGTTCGTTAACAGAAAGCACATTTCCATCTGTTTGGAAGGTGGCCCATGTCACTCCCATATTCAAAAAGGGAGATAAACAAAAGTGTGACAACTACCGTCCCATATCTTTATTGAGTTGTATAGGCAAAGTTATGGAAAAATGTGTGCAAAAACATGTCTTCAAATACCTTAACGACAATAACCTTTTAACCACAGCACAATCTGGGTTTATCCCCAAAGACTCTACCGTCTATCAGTTGTTGGGTATTTATGACGACTTTTGCAAATGTTTAGATTATAAGACAACAGGGCAGGTAGTTTTCTTTGACATATCTAAGGCGTTTGACAAAGTGTGGCACCAAGCTTTGCTGTACAAACTCTTTGCACTTGGTATTCGTGGACAGTTGCTTGAGTGGTTTGCTGACTATTTAAGGGAGCGCACGCAAGCAGTTGTTCTAAAAGGTAGTAAATCCCCTTATCTCCCTGTGTCGGCAGGCGTCCCTCAAGGTTCTGTCCTCGGACCTCTACTCTTTCTTGTCTATATTACTGATATTGTAAATGACATTGAATCTATCATCAAGCTTTTTGCTGATGATACTAGTATGTATTTAGGCCTTGAAAATACTGACATACGAACAGAAATTTTAAATTCGGATTTAGAAAAGATTAACAGATGGGCATCAACATGGAAAGTTAAATTTAATCAAACCAAAACTGACTTGATGACAATCTCTAACAAAGCACTTCCTCACACACAACCATTAATATTTAACGATGTAGTACTTCAGAGACAGACAACCACAAACATCTAGGAGTTATCATTCAAAATAATTGCAAGTGGAATCTCCATATCAAATCTATTCTATCTAAGTGTCGCACACTTGTTGCTTGCCTTAGGTCATACAAATACCGACTAAGTCGTAAAGCGCTTTTAACAATGTATAAATCGTTTATTTTGCCCCATTTAGACTTTTCAGATGTGGTATGGGACAACTGCACGCAAAAACAAGCAGAAGATCTTGAACAAATACATCTGGATGCACTCAGAACAATTACTGGCTCAGTCTGAGGGACTAGCCATCAAAAGCTGTATACTGAAACAGGATTCACATTTTTAAAAGAAAGGCGGCGTCGTCATAAAATAATTTTGTATTACAAAATTGTCAACGGTTCTGTACCTATATATTTAATCAATTGCCTCCCCCAACTAGTTGCATCAATCAATCCCTACCATAGACGATATCCCCTAGAGAGACAAGTGCCTAGATGTAGATTAGAACTTTATAAATCCTCTTATTTTCCACCCACTACTGTCCTTTGGAATAGCCTTCCGGAGAATATCAAGCAGTGCGATTCTCTCAGTGTCTTAAAGCGTTTTCTCAGTAGCGAAGATAGCACAGTTCCCCCTTATTACTACTTACAAGATCGACTGTCTGAAATAATTATTTGTAAATTAAGACTCCAAATGAGTGATTTGCGTAATGATTTATTCCAACGACATATTCTGAACAACCCAGCTTGTATTTGCAACGCACCTGTAGAAGATGCATGTCACTTTCTCTTTCACTGTCCCCTTTTCCAACAAGCCCGTAGACAGACTATCGACTTATTACCTGACGATGTCAAAACAAATGTATCATTGCTTTTGTTCGGAAGCTGTGATAAAAACCAAAGTGAAAATAGAACAACACTTGAGTCTATTAGTAATTTCATCCAACTGTCAAACAGATTTTTGGCAGAATAACTGTCTCTAGTGTGTGTCCTTATTGTGACTCGTTACAGTTAAGCCCTGGTTGGTATAGTTTATGTGATGAAATTATTGATTTGATGCAGTTTGCAACCGGTGCGCGTCTCAGCCTTGCCCCTGCAATCCAAAGGCAAAATTTTGATTAGAGAGTTGTATGTGATTATAATACGTTTCTAATCTGTTGTTTTGATTCATGTTTTTGTTGGTAAGTTATTGTTTTATTTGCTTTTCTTCCCATTATACACTAATATTGATGTTGTGCTGTTTATTTCCATGCTTGTGGCAGCCAATACTATGTAATTGAAAAACGTTGGAGTGCCTTGCATAAGCTCTAAGCTTGTTGTGCTCTACTTATTTAAATTATGTGCTGCTGTATGTGCTTTATTTGAATAAATCTTGTTTAAACCAAGAGAGTGATATCCCCAGACCATTTTGCCAGGTTGGCTCTGTCAGTTGTCTTTTTTTTATGGCATGATTTGCCCAATGATTTTTTCTCTTTAAAAGTCCCACTTTAACTACACTATGTCTGCGTGTCTCTTCTGTGTGTCCACCTATCTGCCTCAAACCATACAGAATCACAAGTCTGAAAGTACACATATATTTACGTTAAATGATGATAACACAGAGG
>CM065703.1:40017142-40019642 GCA_017654935.2 Phymorhynchus buccinoides | reverse complement strand
TTTTAAAGAGCGGCCAGAAGTGTAGCCTCGATTTGAAGTGCGACAATTTTGTCAAAATGTGCGACAATTTTGGAACGACAGACCGACAGACCGACCGACCGACCGACAAAGTGAGTTATAGATTTGTGGCTTGAGCCACAAACAAAAACATCTATGCATAATTGTATTGCACCTGGCGCTGTAGTGTTATTAATGGCAACGCAGACTACGCTTATAGGTACTATTTCTGCAAGATGATACATTTATATTTCTGTACCCCAGGTGGGTAGGAAATAAAGTATTTTGTTTAGATGATTTTTATTTACCAAAACGCAAATTACGTAAATAATAAGCAAACATAACGGCAACAACAAGCTTGAAGCTTACACTGCGCCAACGTATTAAGCATGAATTTATGAATGGCGGCTGGTAAGTACATAACTAAACATCCGATTTAAACATTATCAGAGGAAATAAAGACAGGAACATTTCAAATCCTTTATGAGGAAACCAACAAAAAATATAAGACAAAACAAAAGATAAATCCAAGCTTTGTGACATACACAAAACAGAAAATAGATTGAACAGATGTATGAACAAAAAATCACATTCAGAATATGAAAGAGACATGAAGAGGATGGGGAATACAAAAGATGTGAAGTGAATTAATTGCTAATTACAGTGGTTGAGGTCTCTGTGCTCTTCAGAGCACCATTCACAAAACATCTCCATCTCCCCACAGCGTTAGGCCACTCGTTATAATAACCCAACAACTCACTGTGCCGCCAAAACTAAATAAAGTATTTCCCTTGCCTTGCCTTGCCAATGCTGTGCCTAATTGTGCAAAACAAAATAAATGCAAAGCCTAATCAGTTCTAACATTAAAAATCACACAGATTGTACAATCCATGAATTCCCCTCATTCTGGCTCCTTTCAGTTTTCCACAGAGAGCTATTTGTTTCAACTTATTTCCTTTAACAGCGGCAAATATTCTTATCATTGATTGTGGTGAGGGATAGGAAAAGACATTACAAGTGGTATGCCACCATAAAACAATGTAAGCCTAATGGATAAAACACTTTAAATTGGTTTATGCTGGTGACTAGTGTTAGCAAAAGGCATGAACTGAAAGGAGCTGAGAAAAGCTATATTGGTGTGTAAGTGTTCTTAGTTGTTGTCTTTCCCTGGCTTAATTACATACTCCAGGGATCCTCCCAACAGCCGAAGCACTTCGCTTGAACACTATGGTACAAATGCACCAGCTAGGGATGAGAACATTACGTGTGTGACCGTCTTGGACGACCCGGCCACGTGGGCAGCCACACTCCGACTTCGGAGGATTATAGACTGATTATGTTATGCTAGGAGCTTGTCATTGCATAAAGACAATCCCCGCACAACTATGCAGAACATAGCAAAATTTTGATGTAGCCTTGGTGTTCCAGCTTATGTCAACTGGTCTGACACAGGCGAATTGTTCTTGATAAACTGTAAGAGTATCTCGCCTTGGATTAAGGCTGTGTCAGACCAATGGACATAGGCTAGAACACCAAGGCTACATCAAAATGTTGTTATGCTATGCATAGTTATGTGGGGATTTGTCTTTAGCCATGTCAAGCTCTTAGCATAACATCATCAGTCTCCAAAATGCCTCGAAGACGGAGTGTGGTTGCTCACGTGGCGGGGTAATAAAAAACAAACACCCGGTCACACACGTAGTGTTCTCAATCGTAGCTGAAGCACTTGTACCATAGTGCTCACGTGCTTACGCTGTTGGGATGATCCCTGGAGTCTTTTAGCCAAGGTAAGCCAACAACCACAACAACAACAACATAAGAGTAGCATATTGACCACTGCAACGACCACCTTTTGAAAGAGTGAATGACCTTGGTGGGTGGGGGAAGATGGTTGAGTACTGACCAAACAAGGGATTAACTCTCGCCAATAACGCAATTTGAGGCCACTGGATGGCTGCCTTTTGCAAGAGTGAATGCCCTTTTGGATACTGACCAACAAGGGATTAACTCTTTCTGTCAAGGGCGTTAATAACCCTCGTTGCAGTGGCCAATAAAAAGGAAACAACACAATTTCAACCAATCACAAAGCTTGATCAAGGTGTCGGCTTGCGGTAAAGGTAAATATGTGCCACCCCCCCCCCACCCACCCCCTGCATTTCTCGGTTAATTGTATTTTTCCGTTTTTGCCTTTCTTATCATACATAAAGCTGTATTTTAGGAACAGTTTTAGCTAATAACCTTTTTGGAATACTAACCCTATCCCTAACCCTAACCCTAAACCTAACCCTACCCCCCACCCCCCCACTATGTACTGCAGTACACCGCGATTTGTCACAGTTGTGGTTCGTTGCGTGTTTCCGTCTTATAGGGTGGGGGGTAGGGTTAGGGTTAGGGCTAGGGTTAGTATTCCAAAAAGGTTATTAGCTAAAAATGTTCCTAAAATACAGCTTTATGTATGGTACATCTTGACCTTTACCAACTAACCATTTGTTGTTGTTGTTGT
>CM065703.1:40004642-40012142 GCA_017654935.2 Phymorhynchus buccinoides | reverse complement strand
TTTGATTTCTAGGAAACCAGAGCAAAGTGAGTGTTGCGATCTCTGTAAAGGGTGTTTTCCTGGTGATCTCTACGTGTTTCTTGCAAAAACTCATCCGTCAGTGTACCCCTTTAATTAAGCCAGTATGCCTTTCAGTCCATTTTAGAACAGCATCTGTAAGCAGCAATAAACAACCGATCGGTGATGATGAGGTTGACGTCCTGTTAGCACGAGCTCTTGGGGACAGTAACAACCAATCGGTTGCAGTGTCGTTAAATAGGATGGATAGGAAGGGAAGCCGAGGATGGAACCAGAAGAAAAACAGAGAAAGACAGAGTGGAGGGTGGAACAGAGGGGAAATGAGGGGGGGGGGGGGGAGCGAAGCACAGACTATTATGTGACGCAGCACCACGAAAGGGACATTAAGTCGCTGGGCTAGTTTCTCACAACAGTCTTGGAAAGTCAAAAAAATGTTTGTTTTTAAATTTTGAGTTATGGGTATTTTTGTGTTAAGTAACATCTTAGCTTTCATATTCATAAAGGTTGATCTTTAATATGGTCTCTAAATGGTCTTTTAAGTATTTTAAATTGAATAGGTCAATGCATTTCCTTAAGCTAGGCTAGACTTTTCTCAAAATGGCCGACGTTCACCCTACTAACTTTAAATGCTCGTAACTCTGGAACGGGAAAAAAGATACAAGAATGGTTCTTGTATCATTAGAAAGAGACTTGTCTGACGCTTTCAAATGTATAATGTTCTCAGAATGGTCAGTTTGACACTTAATGTCCCTTTCGTGGTGCTGGGTCACATATGGCTTCACATACATTCTCTTCCGGGCGGAAGGAAAAAGAAGAAAAAACTTTAGAGGGGACGGGGAGAATTATATGACATCCAAGGTTTCCAACGAAACATGATTCATTACGAAAGGGATTTGACGCAGGAGGGGTTGTTGTCTCGACGTAAAGCCTCAACTATTGACCAGTGTCACCCTCAATGCCAGCCCATCGATCAACACCACCACCCCACCAGCCAGACAGTCCTTTGATCCGGGGTGGGGTGGGGTGGGAGGGGGGACTTAAGACGTTGCCTTGTTTCTACCCCGCCCTACCCTGACCTTTCTGTGGCCCTTTAATTGAGACCTGACGACCAATTAATCCCCATGATTTCGACCTCGATGATCCAGTGACTGGTGGCGACTTTATTCCAAGTCTTCCGGAGACGAGTGAGACGCGTTTCAACAAATCCAGAATGCTAGACTTGTGTGCCTTGCTTTCAGGCATGGGAACGCGTTTCGTTGACTACTCTCAACGCTAAAGGGCTTCGCACACTAGCATCAGGCGTCAATTGTTTCTCAGAGCAACGCCTTGACGCGTTGACGCCTGCATCACAGCACACATTGTAGCGAGGCAGTGGTGTTCTCACACACGACTCTTCGCCTCTTGTCGCTCGAACTTCCTTATTTGGAAAGCAAGGAAAGATTACTCTAGCGTCAAACCTCCTCTTAGAAACAACAGTATTTTTTTTCTTCAATCTGAGTTATGGTCCTTCCGTCCGTTGTGATTGGCTAGTTTCACGATCTCTGCGATCTTGAGCATCAAAATTAGAGCCGCATCTATTCTCGAGCAACACAAAATCGCGCAGCTACGCATCAAAAATCCTGCTGCGCCGCGAATCTCTCACACACAAGCAGCGCATCAAACTGCGCCTTGTAGCAAAAAATCGCTGAGATCTTGACGCTAGTGTGGGAAGCCCTTAAAGAGTATGGGAGGCGAGACGGCTCATTCATTCGACCAAAACCGTCGACCAAAATGTTCGACCATTTTCCAAATTTGTGGATCAAAATGCCTCGTTTTCGAAATGGTCGACCAAAATGCCTCGTTTTCGACGAAAACTATCGACCAATTTCGGAATGGTCCATCAAAATGCCTCGTTTTCGAAATTGGTCGACCAAAACTGTGCACGAGAAAAACTGATGCATCAAAATCACGCCATGAATTATTCATCGCTTCCTTCCGAGTTTTAATGAGTGGTTGAGTAAACAAAACTTGCAGCGGAAACTAGCATTGAAACAATGGCATCGGAGGAACTGTTCCTAATTACTGTGCAAAAAGTACCTATCAACCCTTCCAGTTCCATGAGCAGGGTGTAGTGCTTGCCGGCGTTCGTCGATCAATTGCAACGCATCTGTTAGAAGGCCCTCAGCATCCATCTTTGAAAACTTCCCGCCACAGACTGGATTCTGGCACTGTTCTGGCACTGTTCTTGTGCCCGATTCCAGTTTTTGTTCAACCACTCGGGTCTCTCCGGTAAAAATCGGAATTTGTGGACCCAAAATCCGTCGACCAATTTGGAAAATGGTCGATCATTTTGGTCGACGGTTTTGGTCGAATGAATGAGCCGTCTCGCCCTCCATAAAAGAGGGCAAACAGTGGATAGCCACTGTTGTTATTATATTCTTGGGGCGGTACCATAGCCAATGAGGTTTATCCAAGGCGTGGTTACTGCTACACATATCTAATTAAAACAAAACGGGACTTTACTCGTTTAGCACTGCCTCCGGGTATTGCCTCCAGTATGGCTTGTACCCACGTGTCGTCATATCCGGCCACAAGGAGCGCACCATATTATGGGAGACCGTCATCTTAGTCAGTAACTTTGTTTAAAAAATGCCAGATCGATGCTGTTTACACACAAATAAGGACTAAGATGGCGACACTTCCGTTGGAAGGGTCGAGATGCGCACGCAGGTGGGGGGGGGGGCATTGTTCCCACCATCTTTGTATCTACAAATGCCCCACATGGCCGAAAGGCCGAAGAGGGCGTAAAACCATATTTTCCCAGCCACTTTTGTGGCAAGGCAAGGCAAAACAATCTTTTCTTTTTTGTTTTTGTTTTTTTGGCAAGGCAAATGTTTTATTTCATACCCACTTGGGGCACATCATCATATAGTAAAAAGCCAACTGTCCGTGTGTGTGTGTGTGTGTGTGTGTGTCTGTGTGTGTGTCTGTCTGAAACACGAAACGGGCCTTATAACTCCGCCGTTTTTCGACCGAATCGCTTCAAATTTGCTGTGAGCCCTCACGGGGCGATGGCAACGGCAACCGAGGCGGCCGTGTCATTTGCGCGGTATCGCAAATGCGCGAAACGCACATCCACCGGCCTCTCGGCGCCCGTATCTCCGGCGTTTCTGAACCGATTTGGCAGGTACATGACCGGGTACGGTGCCTATCGGTGTGCCAAATCGGAAGCAAATCGGTTCAGAAACGCGTGCGCTATACGCTGCTTTACATGTTCACCAATAACTCAGCCGTTTCTTAACCGAATCGCCTCAAATTTGCTGTCAGCCTTGCTATGGCCCGGGCAAAGCCTAGCAGCAAATTGGAAGACAATCGGGAGAGCGCGTCACTCTCACAGCAGCGCCAACGTGAAACGGGGCCTTATAACTCCGCCGTTTCTTAACCGAATCGCTTCAAATTTGCTGTACTCAGCGTTACCAGTACTTGGCTTTGCCGTTACTAGGCGTTACCAGTACGGTGCATTGCCAGTACTAGGCGTTGCGCTAGTAAATATAAAACAAAGCACACACATAGTTAAACAATCGAACATCAAAACAGAGTGATGTCTGTATTATGAAAAACGACAAGTAGATATGTAAGACAAAAATACCTATACCATATTACAACAACAAAAAATGTGTGACATTTTGTCCATGCAAATCATCCAAAAGAGCTGTGCATAGCTGTAACAAAGTGCTTAAGTTGAATGAAAAGTTTCTTATTTTTCGAGGAAAACAAAGCATTACATTTATACGCATTTTGGTCGCACAAAACGTACCGTGGAAGATATCTATTTCTTTCAGTATTAAAGAAGGGACAGACAAACAAATAATGGAACTCGTCTGCCACATGCTGTACGTTATACTTTTCACAATTTCTTTAATTTCTGGGTATAATTATTATCGTAGCGCAATTATCGTAACTGGCAAGTTATTATTAGTTGGTCTAAATTTTAGAATGGTAAACACATAGGCTAATAGGGCATTTGCCGCGTACCTTGAATTCGAGTTGAAATTAGAGAGTTGAATTAGAAAGGTCAACGTAACTCGGGCAGAACGAGCTCGGGCAAGTTAGTAGTCTAGTATAGAGAACGAACATTCGTGGCAAATGCCCTATTCTGGCTTAACACTGTCTTTGTGTCAGAAAAACGACAATGCACACATCTTTCGACATGTAGCCAACGTGAATATTTGTAAGCCCTAAGAGGTTTACCCAGACATTGGATGGGTATTGTTTTTGGTCTGTCTGTGTGTCTGTGTATATATTCTTTTCAAAATCCACTGGACAGATTTTAATCAAATCTGGTAGAGGGGTTGGCATCTTAAAAAGGAAGGTTCCTTTTGATATTCATGACGGTTCTGACCTCGGCCTTGACGTTGGACCTTGACTAATAGAAATGTGCTTCTTTGAGCTATATATTTTATGTCCAATCTGTATCTCGTGAACCAGTGAACAGCATCCCTTCAAATTGTGTGTGGTGGTGTATCACGGTGCCAAAAATACTGTGATCTTGAAAACCGAAATTTCTTCTTGTGGCCAAAACGCTTGACATAATTAGACTTATGATGTTCAAACTTCGTATGTAGGTGCATTGGCTTACGGTATGTCTGAATATTGAGTACTGGTGAAGGTCAAGATCAAGGATAGTGGGTCCTTTATATGTTTGCACATTTTGTGAAGTTACAGGCTTCACATTTGGCAGGTTGATAGACTGGGTCAAGGTCATGTGTGGCGCGAAGTATTGTTAACGTGTACCTCTGCGCTATAGGGAATCCCTCCTTTAGTCACTGCTGTCATTTTTCCAAGCCAATGTGTTGGCCAGTTACTGACTGGACAGTGAGACAGGGCCAGGTGGAGTAAGCTTAGGGGAAAGGGAAGTGGGGTAGGGGGGGTGGGGTGAGAAGAGCTTCTCGGGCAGGTTTGAAGATTTGCACATGTGTCCGTCAGTGTGTTTGTTATACATCCGTCTGGCCCTTTTTGACGCTGTCAAAGTGCATTTCTAGTTAGATATTAGTCAATGGTTGCAGTGCGAAAAAGGAAACATCCGAAATATCACGACATGGCATTTCTACATAGGCATTGGGGGTGAGTTGTCTTCTAATATTATTATTGTTCAATTGGTAGGGGATAAACGTCAGTGTTACGCCTTGGCATAAGGCTGTCAGATCAATTGACATGTAGCACCAAGGCTACATCAAAATGTTGCTATGTTCTGTATAGTTATGCAGGGATTGTCTTTAGCCATGGCAAGCTCCTAGCATATTAACATCATCAGTCCAAAATCCACCGAAATCGGAGTGTGGCTGCCCACGTGGCGGGGTAATCAAAAACGATCAAACACGTAATGCTCTCATCCCTAGCTGGTGCATTAGTACCGTAGTGTTCAACTGCTTCGGCTGTTCGGATGATCCCTGGAGTCTTTAAGCCAACCAACCAACTAAAACGTCAGTGTCGCTCAATAATGCTAATACTTTGTTCGTTAAGGATATGTTTGCATCTCATTACAAGGCAAGCTCAGCCACGCAAATAGCTTCGCGAAAGGCCCTTTGCTTAAAAAAACCCAAACAACACGCGGCTCTAAACTCAACCACTAATTCTTTCCACACCTCTGGACCACAACGCTAATGCCCTGAAACTTGCGGTCTTCTAGCTTCCAGACAAACCCCCCAGGTCTTGGCAGGGTGTATTAGAGGAGGACTCGCTTCTATGAAGTCGTCTGATGCTCGCTTTGAAGCTTTGTAAGGTCTCACCCGGGAGATCAGTGGTGTAACTCGCTCCTCCGAGGGTGACACGATTAAGTACCCCAATGACACCGGAAGACTGCCCCGCCATCTGACGAGACGGAAGAAAGGGAAAGAACGACAATCCATTCATGACCTCAGCTTAGAAGGCGATTGCGGTATTTACTGTGTGACCGCTGGTTTTGATTTAACGTGTATATTTAATAATACAGGCAGAGGACGTTAGAAACTTAAACTATCTGGGACTTTACTGGTGTTGCACTGCCTTCGTGCATTGCCTCCAGTATCGTTCCCACCATCTTTATATCTACTAATGTTCCATACGTGTCTGTTCCAGACCGGAGGACGTTAAACAGATTTACTACTACGTTAGAAACTTGGGAATTTCACGAACACACTCCGAGTTTCGAGTGGAAATCGGTCTAGACTAGCTCTGTTCATAATGCGATGACTTGGAGTCAAAACGGACTATCTTTAGATAGTCTATTGACGTATTATTGGATTAATTACAAAAACTAATCACTTGTATCAAACAATGGCTGTAGAAATAAAAAAAAGGGGTTTTTGCTTTTTATAATTCAGCATTCTTTTTTGTATACAAGTTATTAGTTTTTGTAATAAGTTGAATCATATGTCAATAGACTATCTAAAGATAGTCCGCTTTGACTCCAAGCCATCGATTATTTAATTTATGACCCATAATGTCTGATCATTGTTTCATTGTACGTGTAGAAATAAAATTAAAACAACCAAACCGTTTGGGGATGTTCAACGATTCCGAAACGTCTGCCTAGTTAGTTTGTTTGTTTGTTTTTGAATGTAAAGAAATAGTCTTAAAAACTAGCTCAGAAAACAGCAGTTGAGAGGCTCCACAGAAAACGATGAAGATTAACATTAAAAACTACACATCTCGTCGTGATCTGTACTCCTTTATTTGCCTTACATAATAAGTTGCCATTTATACCAACTTACACACCACTTCGGCATGCTTCCATAAAGACAATAGAGTGAACCGAATTGGTGGTCCTTAGCTTTTGTTGAATACTATACGAAGAACATGTTCATAGTTACGTACGTCGGTCTATCGTTTCCGACAATGACTGCCTGATAGTATGTGAAGCAGCTGATATGCTGGATGGCTGGGCTTTCATTCGTTTGTAGTGGGGATGCCTTCTTGGCTCAGGGTACAACCCCGTTCTCTCGGCGAAAATGATTTGAGGATTGCTGGCGACGGGGAAGGTCCCCCAAGGGTCACCCAAGGGTCACCCAATCCCTTTGGCTGCAGCACAAAAAACCGTCCCATATTCAGTCATCAAAACGGTAAACTTCACAACTGATTAATCAAACCAATGGCACCCCCCATAGCAAACTTCAAAACGGAACCGCTACAAAGCTGGTCGTTTTTTTGTTTTTTTTGTTTTAAGAGTTTTAAATGAAGTTAATTCCGCTGCACTACTTCGTGATATGGTTGTACCGGGTGCATTTCTATTCCCTCGACGGTAATAAGGCGGGTATGTTTCCGTATCAATGCGCGCCTCTACTCAAAATGGCCGCCCATTGAGAGCCGCGTGAAATTGAGTGTGAAATGTGTGGTCTTTGCGCGCCCTTTAATGGCGCAATAAAAAACAGGGACCTGATCGCGACCAAACCGTTTGTGATTTCTATGACGTGCAGAGATGGGCTATAATACGGTTGGAGAAAACCGAAGAGGGGAATTAACTGG
>CM065703.1:39982142-39999642 GCA_017654935.2 Phymorhynchus buccinoides | reverse complement strand
TTTTCTTCTTCTTTTTTTTTTTTTTGGGGGGGCCAAAAAGTCAGAAAGATAGTAGAAAGCACAAAGCAAGGGAAAAGGCAGAGTCAAAGAGAGAGAGAGAGAGAGAGAGAGAGAGAGAGAGAGAGAGAGAGAGAGATTAGAGGAAGTTACAAGCACATGACTTCCAGAAGGTGGGGAACTATTTGTACGGAAGAACCCCCCCCCCCCCCCTCCCGGTATCCTCACAGGAGGGGGGGGGGGGACAAGACCAAACCGTGACATTTCCACTTGCAAAACTTGTAGGGTAGATTGAAAGGAAGGAGGAGACACAGCTGCCAATGTTGGGACAGACACACAAAGCGGGCCTTGGTGGCCTTGGTTGGATCACATTGATCACTAGAAACACCAGAGAAGAAGAAGAATTAGAAGAAGAAGAAGAAGAAGAAGAAGAAGTGGAAGAAGAAGAAGAAGAAGAAGAAGAAGTGGAAGAAGAAGAAGAAGAAGAAGAAGAAGAAGAAGAAGAAGAAGAAGAAGAAGAAGAAGAAGAAGAAGAAGAAGAAGAAGAAGAAGAAGAAGAAGAAAAAGAAGAAGAAGAAGAAGAAGAAGAAGAAAAAGAAAAAGAAGAAGAAGAAAAGGAAAGAAGAAGAAGAAGAGAGAAGAAGAGAGAAGAAGAAGAAGAAGAAGAAGAAGAAGAAGGAAGAGAAGAAGAAGAAGAAGAAGAAGAATGGAAGAAGAAGAAGAAGAAGAAGAAGAAGAAGAACAAGAAGAAGAAGGAGTAAAAGAAAAAGTGGAAGAAGAGGGATAGGGTTAGTATTCCAAAAGGTTATTAAGCTAAAAATGTTCCTAAAATACAGTATTGCAGTACATCCAGGATCGTCTCACCATCTTCATAGTTATTAATTTTCCCATATGTGTCATGCCGGAGGACGTTAAACGAACATGCATCACGAGAGAGAGAGAGAGAGAGAGAGAGAGAGAGAGAGAGAGAGAGAGAGAGAGAGAGAGAGAGGCTTGCAGAAGAGAGAGAGAGAGAGAGAGAGAGAGAGAGAGAGATGAGACACACCACACACAGAGAGAGAGAACAGTTTCAATCATGGTCGAGAGAAGAGTTAGCTATCTTGATTATTAGTATAATATTAAACACAATCGGGACTTTCCTGGTATTGCATTACCTCCAGGATCGTCCCACCATCTTCATAGTAATTAATGTACCATATGTGCCAGCCGGAGGACGTTAAGCGAACTTGCATCACGAGAGAGGAGAGAGAGAGAGAGAGAGAGAGAGAGAGAGAGAGAGAGAGAGAGAGAGAGAGAGAGAGAGAGAGAGAGAGAGAGAGAGAGAGAGAGAGAGAGAGAGAGAGAGACCGAACATTTAGTTGTCATTACCCTCAAGGGGAGAGAGAGAGAGAAGAGGAGAGAGAGAGAGAGAGGAGAGAGAGAGAGAGAGAGAGAGAGAGAGAGAGGAGAGAGAGAGAGAGAGAGAGAGAGAGAGAGAGAGAGCACTGAACACTGAAAAGACCTTTTTTGTTTTTTTTCGTAGGTATAGTAGATGACCACGCAAAAAGCCTTTGTGGCTATACAAGGATAACTATTTTAGGCGATGACTATTCTTACAATCTGTCCTTGGCAGAGGATCAGATAGTAGTATGACGAATCACGGATCATGTTTGTAGGATTCCAATCAAAAAGCCTTTGTGGCTTTGTCTGGCTCAGCATCGATGAAATGAAACGACCACAGCAACGAGGAAACGAAAGATGGACGCGACAGCATCAGCTCAAAACAGCAGGCTGTCATATAATGTGGCAGTAAATGTTGCACTTTAGGACCCAGAAAATCCCGTGTCCGATTTGAATGGAAATGAAGCCTAAAGCTTGTTTTGTAGGCCTTACACCTCAAGAGAAGAGAAAAGGGTGGGGGAGAGAGAGATTTGAGAGAGAGAGGCGAGAGAGCGAGAGAAGAGAGAGAGAGAGAGACACGGAACACTGGGGATAACTATTTTAGGGATGGGGGGGGAGGAGGATCAGATTGACACATTTGTTTGTAATTTTTTTTTTCTGGCTCAGAAAAACCAATGGACGCGACCAGCATCAGCTCAAAACAGGTCAAGAGTGGCAGAGAGAGAAAATCCCGTGTCCGATATTGATAGAGAGAGGCCAGGAGAGAGAGAGAGGAGAGAGAGAGAGAGAGAGAGAGAGAGAGAGAGAGAGAGAGAGAGAGAGAGAGAGAGAGACAGACAGACAGAGAGACAGAGAGAGATAAACAGACAAATAGACAGATTACGTTGGGTCAACAGACAGTCGGGCTTTACGAAATGAAACAAAATTACATTCATACGATTTTCCAACAAATGAGCAAAGCCAATCCCGGCACCACCCCACACCCCCAAATCCCCAACAATGATTATGCCATCCTACTTACCCCCCCCCCCCCTCCTCCCCCCTCCCCCCACCCCCACCCCCCACCCTCAACTCTGTCCAATCAGCCCCCGGGGGGGAATATCGGAGGAAAGCTTTAGGCTCAGGAAACCACCTCGCTTTTCCCTTAACAAGGAAACAAGCACGGGCGGGATGAACCGGGAACGAAACTGTTCAATTTACGTGGTTTGATTCCAGCTCTCATCCCGGGTGATTCAATTTACTTTGCTTTCTCGTTTGCCTCCGACACACAATCATATCCATCATTCTCTTTTGAAACTCGCGGCCGAGGAAGAACTAACTAACAAACAGCAAAGCTCCGCCGGTTCGTCCCCGCTATCGGCGAAGGACTTTCAATATCGGCGATCCCCCCCCCCCCCCCCCCCCCCCCCCCCCCCCCCCCCCCCCTCCCCCCCCCCCCCCCCCCACCACCCCGTCTCTCCCCGTTTGTAATTACAAGACAAGCTGAAGAGCGATCACTCATTCATTTTGCTGTTTTTCCATGGGCGGATTTGGAATGGAAAAAACAAAAAGTTCGTTTGAGTAGCAAATGAGTGGAACGGGTGGGGCGACCTTGCTTGGAAACAAAAGCGGGACACCAACAGCCGGGTTCTTTTTGCCGCGTGCGCTGGACTGAAAGCGAGAGTGAAGCTCTCCTCTACTCCTCCCTCCCTCCCTCCCCCCCCCCTCTCTGTGGACTGGTCGAGGGAGATATCGAAAAGGCCATCAATTTCACCTCGCTTAAGCCCCGCCCCCAGCTGTCTGTCAAAAGCCACGTTCCCCCGTCTCTCAGCGGGGGCTCGTGGCACGCCCTGGCTCAGCTGTCAGTCAACAAATCATTGGGCTCTTCTTTCCTAAGCCAGGCTGTTTCGAGTGCTGCGATTGGTCAGAGGCTAATTACCCCCCCTCCTACCCCCCCACCCCCCGCAAGCGCCAGGCTGGAGACAAGGGCTTCACGCAGACTAAACAGCACGGCTTCTGCACGGAATTGTTCCAACGATTTGGCAGAGCAATCCATAGTAATCCCTACACACAGCTCTTCCACCTCCCTCCTCCATTTCTTGCCTCTACACAACTCCCCTCTTATCCCCATCTTCCCCCCCCCCCCCCCCCCCCCCCCCCCCCCCCCCCCCCCCCCCCCCCCCCCCCCCCCCCCCCCCCCCCCCCCCCCCCCCCCCCCCCCCCCCCCCCCCCCCCCCCCCCCCCCCCCCCCCCCCCCCCCCCCCCCCCCCCCCCCGTGGAGAAAAAAAAAATGGTATCCATGACTTACGGCTCCAGCGATAGGCGAGAGACAAGAGACAGAACAACTAACTGCCCACCGCTAAAACCTTTGTGACGTAGAGCACTCACTGCGTATCTGTTGTAGCACAAGTCATTGTTGAGTCTAAAGAGTTCGCAACAACGTCGTTTTCGACTGGACACAATCTACCTACCGTAACCTTTTTGTTGAGGTACTTTCGTCGAAGTTTCGGCCATTTTTCTGAGCCCCTTCCATTCCAGAAGCTTCCTGTCGTCTGCAAAGGTCCGAAGCCGACGATTCTAGTAGTAGAGGCAGTGACGTTATCTGCAGGGCCGGGCTGGGTGGGGGAGATTTACAGCGGAGAGCGGTGAGTTTTATGGGTGTTGTATTGACGTTTTCATTCCCGTCTTAACGGCCCTGTTATGGAGCGGAATGGCCCCCAAAAGAAAGCAGTATGGCCGAGTCTTGTCGGAGAGCTTGCTTTATGTTTCTGCCATCCTCGCCTAGGGCAAGGCGCTTGCGGGGTCATAAACCAAAAAAAGAAGAAGAAAAAAGGAACGTCGATCTGTTTTTAAACGGGTTTATTTTTGAACGACAGGAAAAGGTTTACGAGGTGGGGGGCGACAATAGGGGGTGATTTGTTGGTGATCGGTGAAGAAAACGCTCTGTTTAGCAGCAGCCGTTGGGGGGATGATGGCTGAATGATGGAGCGAGATTCCAGGTATAAAAGCTGTGAGAAGGGCTTGTCAAATTAACGTCCCTTTTTTTCTTTTCTTTTTTTAAAGCTTACGACAGATTTTTTGTGCGGTGTTGGCAAAAACGAAAGTCATAGAAATATTGAGCCCAACATCGTTACTTGTTCTATATTTCTGCTTTCTGAAAGGGGGTGGTGGTGGTGTTTTTGATGATGCTGATTTCTCTGTCAGTAAGCACACTTCATTTTGTTTCAAATCTATCATTCCAAAGTACAAAGCTTTTGGAATTAACGTTCCTTTTTTTTTCTTGACTTTCTTGTGGTGTTGGCAAAAACGAAAGTCATATAAATATTGAGCCCCAAATCGTTGTTTGCTCTGTATTTCCGCTTTCTGAAAGAGGGGTGTGTGGGTTTTTTGATGATGCTGATTTCTCTGTCGGTAAACAACTCATTTTGTTTCAAATCTATCATTCCAAAGTACAAAGCTTTAGGGGCTATTGAAACAAACATCAACGGAAGTAAAGAATCACTTTTTTTTTTTTAAAGCGCGTAAAACAAAGATGTCTCAATTAAATAACTTCAATTTTGGAAGGTTCAGGTACATGCATTTGCCTTAAACGAATTTTATTGAAAATCAGTATAGCTGCAACATAAACAAATGCAAATGAGCACAACAAGCTTAACCCTTTCACCGCCCAGCCATATTCCAGCCAAAATGTTCCAATAAATTTGCCTGGATAGAGAATAAAATCCATCTGCAGTATTTGGAATTCTCCTGTAACATCTCTATATAAAATAAAGTCTATCCTTACTTCCCAAAACTAAGACAACAGGGTCTTTGGATAATAGACCCCAATCTGATGCCTTTTTAGTGACATAGGTGTTACATCACTGTGGTGCAAAAATGCGATTTTGGCGGTGAAAGAGTTGAAGCGTATACAAGGCGCTCAAACACATATGCATTTGTGTGTACAGATGGCGAGTTTCTTGCATCCATAAGAATTACATTCGAAACGATGGCTAAAACAACAATGCCACCCCACCACATAAACAAATTAAATAATACAATAAAAACATGTTTTTTAAGTGTCACAATTCGATGTGTCCACCGCTCTTGACTGTGGTGGTCTGTTTGGAAAGGCAATCAAAGGAAAAGATGTACCATAAACACCCCCTACCTCTCCCCCTTATTTGTCAAGGAAGCCCTGAGGAAAAGCTGTTTACTCCTGCTAATCAGGGCTCCCAGGGACCCCCATTTGGGGGTCTATGAAGTACTATAATTCTAAAGGGCCCTCTAAACGAATATGCAGGGGGTCCCAGGGATGCACTAGACAAAAATATTTTTTATCATTCGCAATGCCACTGGGACCCTCTTTCCCGCCTCTAGGATCCTTTATAGCGTAAGTGAAGGAGTCCCTGGGACCCCTTGTTTTGCGGGACGATTGGGAGCCCTATACTAATGTCCACAATTTCACCAACAATGGACACATAACCATTGTATAATATTCTAATGTACAACTTACTGTTTAGGAGCCATTTGCACTGGCTCCCATACTGTTAGTTCTGCAGCTTTGGGTATTAGTTGGCCTTCCTCAACGTCGACTGTCCTGGTCCCTGTAATCATGAGTGCGAATTAGACATTCAAAACGGGGATTTGTGTGTAAGTTAGGCTATTAAACAGCCAACCGTTTTGGGTGAGTTTAGTCTGATTTACATACTATTCCCCGTGTTTGTTGACTGTCTAATTCGCACTCATGACTCCAGAGCCTCAAGTCCTATTGATTGACCAAGGGAGTGGAAGTGTCTGATCGGTGAGGCTTCTTCACTGCAGACACATTTTGTTCCAGCTTTCCAGAAATGCACTTGCCTTCCATGTCATCTGAAGGCCATTGTCTCGAACGAGAGTGGCCCGTGGCACCGGCTCTGGTGCTGCAGCCAAAGGGATGGGCTGGCCCTTTGAGGGGACCTTCCTCAACACCAGCTGTGTTCTCAAATCCCTTGGGCCGAGAGAGTGTGGATGTACCCTGGGCAAGGCTGTACGCAAATTATCGCCCAGCCCGCCAGAATAGTATCTGCCCCCCCCCCCCCTGCTTTCTGGCAGTCATTGTCGGAAACGACAGACTAGCATACAATTATCGGAAGCAATTGATTACCACACTCTCAATTTCACTAATTAGTTTTTTTAAGAAATTCACCGAAATAAGAGGTTCGATTTTAAAAAAAGTGTTTTGTGTTCTGATGACAATCGAGACTAGCTCCAACATTAATTTATTGTTTGGAAAAAAAAAATTGAAATAAAAATGTGAAAATGAGTATTAACAATTTAGACATTTAAATTCATAAAACGATCGATGAATAGATCAGTGTCGCCTTGGCGAAAACGGAACAAGAAACTACTGCAGGCATCAGACTAGTCTGAAGTCCAATCCTCTGAAAACCGCGGTGAAAGGGCCATCACCAAGGCCCCACAGACTGAAGATGGACAACACTAAAATGAGTTCTCAACACCACCACAAAGCCTTAATTAATATAGTGAGAAATCAATTGGAAATGCTATTCAGAACAGAAACCAAAAAAACTGAAAAGGGCAACACCTCTGACAAGAGAAGCCATTCCTCTGTACGGAATTATTAAACGACGACTTTGTTGTTTATTTACTCGCTTGTTGTGCAACCCAAATGCTTGATGTTTGGGGTGGTCATGCTCGAATCGTTCATTGACAAAGTCATAAAATGTCATCAAGATTCAATGAACCGTTTTGAAAATATGAAGCAAAACGTAAACGTGTGGGGTACGGGGTACGGGAAGGGTTAATCCTCCGAAATTTGCAGATCCTCTGACATTTCTGATGCCTGTAATATTGTAATACTTCTGGGAGAGAACAGAAATGAATGCATAGCAATGGAGACTTCAAAGGGACATGTAATGCTTTATTTTCCATTAAAACAATTTTTTTTATTATTGATCTTTGGTGGTAAAGTTAAAATTAAAACGTATCCAGTCCTCGGCAGCATTTCCCTGATGCGTTTTCGCCATAAACATATAGTACAAATATAAAACTACACTGATGTATTCGCCCCCCCCCCTACCACCCACCCCCGCCGAAGGAAGTAAGAATTACTTCTCAGGAGTTAATTTTATGAAGTTCTACTAAAGCTTAAGTGGGAAACTAAACGTTGTTACTTTCTAAGTTAATTTAGAAAGTAACAACGTTAGTAGAACTTCATAAAAAGTGGGAAACTAAACGTTGTTACTTTCTAAGTTAATTATTTAGAAAGTAACAACGTTAGTAGAACTTCATAAAAAGTGGGAAACTAAACGTTGTTACTTTCTAAGTTAATTTAGAAAGTAACGTTTAGTTTCCCACTTATGCTTTAGTAGAACTTCATAAAATTAAGGGCTGATCAATTATTTCTATTGGTTGGTCTGCATGTCAGAAACATTTAAAAACCTCACAGTCATGGGCGAAATTGTATATTGTTATGCAGGGATCTACAGAATCAAACACAAAAGTCCCCTGAAGTCGGAGTGTGGCTGCGCACATGGCGGGGTAATCAAAAACAGTCACACGCATTTTGTACCATAGTGTTCAAATGATTCGGCTGTTGGTATGATCCCTGGAGTCTTTTAGCTAGGGTACAACAACAACAACAACAACAACAACAGCAAAATATATATAAATGCGATCATTGACTGGACTGAATTACTGGGAACTGAACGTTTTGGGAAAAGTTAAGCAGTACTTTATAGTAAAACCGTCAAAAATCATTGCGGAATTTTTATGATAAAACTAGATGTTTTATGACATCGTTTGAACAGAATGTCATCATCACGTACTTTGGTGTTCCCCATCATCCTTACTATTGTTGTTGTTGTTGTTTGCTCTTCTCTCTTTAACTGTCATATCTTGATTGAGATTCCATCAGTTTGCTGTAAGAGATAGGCCGTGTACACACATAAGCGGATATTCCATGCGGAAACCCGTGCGCAATTCATAAATAAGTGAAACAAAGAAGGGAACAGATTTGCGCACGTGTCCGAATTTCCCCTATATGCGTAAATTTGTATCCTTCTTTCTTCCACTTATTGTCAAAATCGCGCATACTTGTGGCGGTACCATAGCCGATGAGGTTTAACCGAGGCGTGGTTACCGCTACACCTATCTACATTGTTAAAAACTCGGGACTTTACTGGTGTTGCACTGCCTCCGGGCATTGCAGCCAGTATTGTTCCCACCATCTTTGTATTTACAAATGTCCCATATGTGTCTATGACCGAGAGGACGTAAAACGCCATTTTTCATTCTTCATTCCACTTATTGAGGGTTTTCCGTACGGAACTTACGCGTCTAATGTGAACCCGGCCTTATTCGCTTATGTTTAACTACTTTCTGTCAACAACGCGCATGAATATATCTTGTTTTGTTTTCCTGTTGTTCCTCTTAATATTGAAAATTGACTTTTGTTTATTTTCTTAAATATGTTAATAATTATGTATTTGTCTGTGTTTGCCAGCCGCCATGTTAATAATAATAATAATAATAATAGTACATTTATTTAGCGCTTTACCTCAGATGAGCCCAAAGCGCTTTACAATCAATTATTCACCAATAGACAACAAAAACAACATTCAAGAGTGACACCAACCAGCAACAGCGCATATGCAAAGCAACTCTCTCTCTCTCTCTCTCTCTCTCTCTCTCTCTCTCTCTCTCTCTCTCTCTCTCTCTCTCTCTCTCTCTCTCTCTCTCTCTCTAACACACACACACACACACACACACACACACACACACACACACGCACACACACACACACACGCACACACACACACACACACAAAAACAACAACCAACCACACACAATTATTGACGCCAACTCGTTCATACCCCATTCGGTAAGCCACAGCAACCGAGCCGTATGGACTGACCACATACACCAACACACATACACAAACACCCTCACACACAACGTACACACGCAGACAGACACGCACACAGACACACACACACACATGCGTGCACACACAACCCACAAAACTCAATACTACAAAGAAGGGAACATATTTGCGCACGTGTCCGAATGTTAGAGACTACATTTTGAGTAGGCACGCAATAAGCTTCCAGCTTGTTGCTGCCATTATTTCTGGTCATCTCATTTGGATGTATATATGTTGTTGGTCCCAAAAAAAAAAAAAAAAAAATGTAAACCAAAAAAGATAGAACAAAATAAAGGACAATACAAAGAACGCAAGAAAAACAATTTGTCAAACGTATGACTTGTCATTGAAATAAAGATTTATAATTCCTTGGAATCAAAACGGACTATCTTTAGATAGCCCATTGGTTTAAATGATTTTGTATTGACAAGCAAAACATATACACCAAATAAAATGAACATGAATGACGGCAGCAACAAGCTTAAAGCTTATAGTGTGCCTACTCAAAACAAGTCACAGATATGGCGGCTGGCAATCACAGACTGAACAATCACACAGTTGAATAGTCCATTGACGTATTATTGGATTTATTACAAAAACTAATCACTTGTATCAAACAATGACTGCAGAAATATATAAAGGGGATTTTGCTTTTTATATTTCAGCAGTCTTTTTTGTTTATGCAAATTATTAGTTTTCGTAATAAGTTCAATAATATGTCAATGGACTATCTAAAGATAGTCCGTTTTGACTCCAAGCCATCGTTATTTGTTTTCATTATTTTTAGTTAGCAGGAATGTTCAACATTCCTCAGACGGAATGTAGTAACACGTTATCCGAGGAGAAAAGAGAAAAAAAAGCCAAAAAAAAAGCACATGTTATCCGAGGCTGGATAAGCATCCTTTCAGATAATACAGTGTAATGTTAGAGTATAAAAAGAAAA
Organism: Phymorhynchus buccinoides; assembly: GCA_017654935.2. Taxonomy (NCBI): domain Eukaryota; kingdom Metazoa; phylum Mollusca; class Gastropoda; order Neogastropoda; family Raphitomidae; genus Phymorhynchus; species Phymorhynchus buccinoides. The sequence goes on along the minus strand of CM065703.1, from coordinate 39,989,436 downwards.
AGAAAAAAGAAAGATATAATTATAATGTCCTTCTGAACCTGATAAGGGATTATTGAATCCTTGTGCGACTTGAAAAGTATAATTATTCGAAGCGGTCTAGAGAAAGGCAGTGTGGAAGCTTTGGTGTTGGTGGTTCTTTATTCGTTTTAAACCCTTTTCGCCGCCAGCCAATTTTCAGCCAAAAAATACCATTAAACTTACCTGGGTAGAGAACAACAAAATCCTGCAATACTGCAAATTCCTCTGTGACATATATCACATTAGGCCTATCCTTACCTCCCAAAATTATGAAATAGGGTCTTCAGATAACAGGTCCTGATTTGATACTTTTTAGTGACCATTGTGGTGCAAAAATGCGGGAGGGTCCCGATTCGCCGTTTCTCTACTCGCCGTATAGGTGTCTACTCGCCGTCGTTAGTCCAAGCCGCATAGCAGTGTCAAATCGCCGGGGTTTTTCCGTGCTATTTCGCCTTATTCACTGTTTACTGAATTGATGCCATGAATTGTGTTCTTGCTTTTGGCCGTATGGCCGGCGTGGCGTTCTCAAAATGGATTTGCTCTCAACATGTCTGCGCATGTGCGAAGGGATAGGTTTAGGGATAGGGATAGGTTTAGGGTTACGGTTGGGTTAGGGATAGGTTTAGGGTCAATTTAGTGTCGAATACACAAAAGATAAAATTTTACTACTGCTTCTTATCCCTGGTCTATGCGGCGAAATGCAACGGATTGTAACATTGAAAAACTTATCCGGCGAGCTAGAAAACGGCGAGTTGGGAGACGGCGATTCAGTACCTCGCCAAAAATGCGACTTTGGCGGTGAAAGGGTTAACACTTTCTGTTCAACGATTGATGGTGATTGGTTCGAATGAATAACGATGCAGCCAATCTCCATCAAAAGCATGCTGCTAGGAGAACTTACTTTTGATACTCAGTCCATGAAGTGGAGACATTTACTCCTCAGTAGAGCCTGACCAGTAAAGGGGATGGACAGATTGAAAGACTGTCTGTGTCCCGACCATTTAACTCATCCAAGTCGTTCCAGTGCGGAATTAATAGATAGCTGTCAATTTGATGCATTTGCTTCCATGGAAGTAAATATGTGTGCACGCCATACCTTGGTCACTTCTAAACTCGCTTTGCTCCCTCAGACCACAATTGTGCCTCTGACTTTGCTTCTGTAGTGGGTTTTTGTGGGGTAACCAATTGGTGTGGAGAGATGTTCAATATAAAGTCTATATATATAAACACAAATGTCTGATCTACCACTTCCCTGTGTCTAAACCTGAAGTAAAAACCTGTAATCTTCTTTCATTTCTCCTTTTGTTTGTGTATGTTTTGTTTGTGTGTATGGCTGGAGTGATTTGTGAGTTTTTTGAATAATTCAAAATCATTGCTATGCGAATGGGTTAATCAATTAATTTAATCAGTCATTCAGTCTGAGTCAGCCAATCAACTAATGTTGCTTGTGTGCAGTTTTTGTTTTGTTTTACACTATGGTGTTTAAACTCAAAAATAAAATCTTTATTGGTTTGGACATTTGGGGTGTGTGTGTGTGTATGTGAGGGGGGGAGTTCATGAGCAAGGCCAGTAAATTATGTTGGTTTAAGCAACTTTATTCAAATACCAATACAAGGAATTAAACTATAATGAGGTTGAGGGGGGCAACAAGCAAATGCTTAGCCCCTCCTACATAATACATACTCAGAAGGTGATCAATTATCACCAAAGAAAAAACAAAACCGCATTGACCTCAACGTAAAAAATAATTCATGCAAGACAAGCTAACAAAAAGAAAACAACGATTAATACCCTTCCCGCACCCCGTGGGTGTGTTTGCACCCATACTTGTACTTTTTGCTTCATATTTTCAAAACCCTTCATTGAATCTTGCTGACATTTTGCGACTTTATCAATGAAAGATTCGAGCATGTGCACCCCAACATTCAAGCATTTGTGTTCAAATACCAGCGAGTAAAATAAACAACAAAGACGTCGTTTAAACAACCTTATTCAAATACCAATGCAAGGAATTAAAACAATAATGAGGTTGAGGGGGTAGCAACAAGAACATGCTTGTGACGTACCCCTACCAAATACATTGTATCTAAGCTTTCTGCCCCTACACAATACATAAACAGAAAGTGATCAATTCTCACCAAAGAAGAAATAAAAACAAACCGCATTGACATCAACGTAATCAATAATTCATGCAAGACAAACGAACAAAAAGAAAACAACGATTCAAATAAAGAGTTGTAAGATATCAATTATGTAAATTATGTTCTTTATTTTGAACGTTTTAGTAATAATATTAACAGTATTACCATACACCCTCCCCTAACCCCTCTCCCCTCCTCCCCCCCAAAAAAAAAAAAAAAGAGAAAAAAAAGAATAAATCGTTGACCGAACCGACCCGCATCCTGCGTCTTACGTTGGCATGCCGACAGCGCCAGACATATTCTGATAAGCTTTGAATGGGCGATAGAATATCTTGTGCAGAATTATACAAAGATGAAACATTTGCCTTCAGAAGGGCGGGACAGCAACATTGCGGTAGGCAATTGGGAGGGAGGGTTAAAGGGGCACCCTGACGGATGACGTTTTACAAGAAACACGTCGAGGTCACCAGAAAGACAGCCGTTTTATTTTTATTTTTTTACTTCTATTGTTTGTTTTGTCTAGTTATAAATTGGTGCATGATGTATTGCTATCTTTGCTTAGTTTATTTTTTTCTTATTCCAATTGTATTTTTCTCATAGCTATTCAAGTACATTCATGATGCAGCCTTATGTTTGTAACTGAAACGTTTTTGAGTGCGCTTATAAGCTTATAGCTTGTTGTGGTCATACAATAATTTGCGTACACTGCAATGCATTATGTTAATAAACTTTGTTTAAGCCAAAGACGGCCGTTTCAAGGATCGGAACACTCACCTTGCTCTGGTTTCCTACAAATCAAACCGTCAAAACGGCGATTCCTCCTTAGCGGATTTGCCGGAGAGAGAAGCCATTTTGACGGGGTGGGTGCAGGTCACTCAGAGTGGTTGTATGAAGCTTTTTCTTCTTTGAAGTGCAGTAAAAAAAAAATTTAAAAAAGGAGCTATTTCCTTTGTTGTGAGCGAAACTCATTTTAGTAAATTGTATAAAATGGCTTGTGTTGTGGAAATTTCGTGCAAACGATTTGGTCTAACTCAGGCGGCCATTAGAAAAGAGAAGGCACATGCCTTCTCTTTCACTGAAAGCATCTGACTTCCAGCACCTCCGCCACAGGACGAATCGCCGATTTGACGGTTTGATTTCTAGGAAACCAGAGCAAAGTGAGTGTTGCGATCTCTGTAAAGGGTGTTTTCCTGGTGATCTCGACGTGTTTCTTGCAACAACAACAAAACTCATCCGTCAGGGTGCCCCTTTAAAAATAAGACTCGGAACAAAACTAAGCACACCAAAAAAAACATCGTCCTTGGAAGGCTATGACAGAAATAGTTTGAACACGCATCATATGCGCAAATTAACATAAGTTGCGCATTCCGTTCCAAAGCGGAATTCATCATCGACTGCATTTGCATACGGTTCTCGTTCGTTTCAAAGGCTTTTTTTTGTTTTTTGTATTTGTCTTTTTGCCTTTTTGTTGATTTGCTTCTCTAGGGTAACAGGGGAGAAAAAAAGAGATGATCTTTGTTTAATATGGAGCTTGGCCTTTTAATGCATTTGAAATGTAGTTGGGGGGTGGGTGGATATTGCACGGGGGAAGCTATGACAATGATGCATCATGTTGTTTTAAATAATAATAATAATAATAATAATAATAAATAAATAATAATAATAATAATATAATGGAGCTTGGCCTTTGATGCATTTTAAAAGTAGTTGGGGGGTGTATATTGCACGCATGGCGGGGGGGGGAAGCTATGACAATGATGCATCAGTTTAATATAAATTAATAATAATAATAATAATAATTTTCGCTTTCATTTTCACTCTTTTTTTTCTTTTTTTCTTTTTTCTTTCGTTCCCTCCTTTTATTATTACAACAACAAAAAGCAATACATTAATGCATGTAAGAAATTGATGATATATATGTGTGTACAATATGTATTGTAAAAAAAGAAGTCAATAAAAAATTAAATTAAAAAAAAAAAAATAATCATATAATAATAGTAATAATAATAATAATAATAATAAAAACGGACACATATAGGGCTTTTTATTGAGCACAATGCCCTTTAGAATCAGCATTGAAACACTCACAGACATACACACACTCACAGACACACACACACACACACACACACACACCACACACACGCACACAACACAGACACCCACACACGTACGTGCTAGGTAGCCTGGGGAAGAGAGAGAGAGAGAGAGAGAGAGACGAGAGAGAGAGAGAGAGAGAGAGAGAGAGAGAGAGAGAGAGAGAGAACACTGGACACTGGAAAACTTTAACAGAGAGAGAGAGAGAGAGAGAGAGAGAGTGAGTGTGTGTGTGTGTGTGTGTGTGAGAGAGAGAGAGAGAGAGAGAGAGAGAGAGAGAGAGAGAGAGAGAGAGAGAGAGAGAGAGAGAGAGAGAGAGACAGAGACAGAGAGAGAGAGACAGACAGACAGAGAGACAGAGAGAGAAAGAGAGTTTAAAGCGTGATTTGTTGTTGTGGTTGTATACCATTTTTAAAGCTATTTGTCACACCCACGTTTTGTTGGAGGTGAAAAGCGCCATAAGGTGAACCCTTTCACCACCAGCCATTTTTTAGCCCAAAAATACAATTAAACTTAACTGGGCAGATACAAAATGTTTTTATCTGCAATATTACGAGGGTGTTATTGAGAATACACATCTGTATTGTTGCAAATTCGGGACTTTCATGGTGTTGCACTGCCTCCGGGCGTTGCCTCCAGGATCGTTCCCACCATCCTTATATCTACCAATGTCCCATAATTCCAGACCGGAACTGTGTGTGACAGTTAAGCAGAATTTCGTCATTTACGCCCCTTCTCAATGAATTGATTTCTGACGTATTGTTTCGTGGCTTGCGTCTCCTTAAGCTAAAAGTAATCAATTTATAAAAACAAAATTAAGCCCGCCCTTAACTCGGAATTTCGCCTCTGTGGAAACAGTCGAATTGCTGCTATGGTATTTGACAGAGTAATTAAAGTAAACAACTCTAATTTTCAGGAAGTTGCTCTCCCCTAGTTCTTTTTTTTCAATCTAAAAATCGTCTGTTACATTGATGACATTTCGCAAAATGAATGATTCGCCACAGTGTGGTTCCCGTTTTTTTAAATGAAATGAGCAACCCCCCCAGTCTTGTTTGTATGTTACCTAGGGTTAAGGGAATTAAAATAATGAAATGATTGAAATACTTAAAATTTATGTTGAGGTGTGCAACCATGAAGTCTTATTCTTACGTAATTATATTGAACATTCGGATCGTTCCATTAGCCATGTAACAACAGCAGCAGCAGCAACAACAACAACAATAACGACGATCACAAAACATGCCTTTTTCTGCTGCTTTTAACGACGACTTTGTTGTTTATTTACTCGCTTGTTTTTCAATAAAAATGCTTGCGTTTTGGCGTGCACATGTTCGAATCTGTCATCGACAACGTCATAACATTTCAGCAATATTCAATGAACGGTTTTGAAAATAGGAAGCAAAAAGTAAACGTATTGGTGCAAACACACCCACGGGGTACGGGAAGGGTTACAGACACACTGGACGCACCACGATTAAGCCCCTTGGTGTGTTTTTCTGGGTATAGCTGTGACCCACATACAAATGTCCCCAACTTCAAATTGAGGCTGCTCTTTAAAATGATGTTTCCTTTTCAATTTGGGGACATTTGTAATGGGAGTCAGACCTGGTCACAACAAAAATTTCTTACCAGCTATAAGAGGGAAAACACGTGAAACCCGTTTATTTTGACGCGTGACCTGGTGGGTCTTTAACCAAAAAAACCCGTTGCTTTTAGCTACACCTAATAAAACGCGGAAAAGCGAGAGTCACTGATACATCCGTGGCTATGTTTGTCTTGGCATTCAGTGACAATGGCTACTACTACTACTACTACTACTACTACTACTACTACTACTATTATTGCCATGTGCTCAATTCTATTCCAGCATTAGGCGTTACGACGGGGGGGGGGGGGGGGGGGGGGGGGGAGGGAAACACTGGATTAAAATAAAAAAGGAACGTTGTTTGTCTATGACGCCTCCCGAGCGACGGGCGACCTTGCCGTTTGAACGCGGCCCGTGTATGTGACGCGTTTCCGGTAGCGGTGTTGGCTCAAATTCGTTCCCCCCTGTTGTCTGTTGTTTTTTGTGGGATTTTTTTTGTGGGGGGGGGGGGGTGGGGGTGGGGTGGGGGGTTGGGGAGCAGTCTCGTGGGAATTACGTGTGAATTTTATGTGGTTTGTTGCCGATTCGATTGTCCTGTCTTCAGGTCTGTTTTTCACGTTCAGAGATGTCACGTTCAGAGATGTCTGTGTTTTCACGTTCAGAGATGTCTGTGTTTTCACGTTCAGAGATGTCTGTGTTTTCACGTTCAGAGATGTCTCTGTTTTCACGTTCAGAGATGTCTGTGTTTTCACGTTCAGAGATGTCTCTGTTTTCACGTTCAGAGATGTCTGTGTTTTCACGTTCAGAGATGTCTCTGTTTTCACGTTCAGAGATGTCTGTGTTTTCACGTTCAGAGATGTCTGTGTTTTCACGTTCAGAGATGTCTGTGTTTTCACGTTCAGAGATGTCTGTGTTTTCACGTTCAGAGATGTCTGTGTTTTCACGTTCAGAGATGTCTCTGTTTTCACGTTCAGAGATGTCTGTGTTTTCACGTTCAGAGATGTCTGTGTTTTCACGTTCAGAGATGTCTCTGTTTTCACGTGTTTTCACGTTCAGAGATGTCTGTGTTTTCACGTTCAGAGATGTCTCTGTTTTCACGTTCAGAGATGTCTCTGTTTTCACGTTCAGAGATGTCTGTGTTTTCACGTTCAGAGATGTCTCTGTTTTCACGTTCAGAGATGTCTCTGTTTTCACGTTCAGAGATGTCTGTGTTTTCACGTTCAGAGATGTCTGTGTTTTCACGTTCAGAGATGTCTGTGTTTTCACGTTCAGAGATGTCTGTGTTTTCACGTTCAGAGATGTCTGTGTTTTCACGTTCAGAGATGTCTCTGTTTTCACGTTCAGAGATGTCTCTGTTTTCACGTTCAGAGATGTCTGTGTTTTCACGTTCAGAGATGTCTCTGTTTTCACGTTCAGAGATGTCTGTGTTTTCACGTTCAGAGATGTCTCTGTT
>CM065703.1:39972142-39977142 GCA_017654935.2 Phymorhynchus buccinoides | reverse complement strand
ATCTGCTGAGCATACCCAGTCTTCTGTACCATCGAGCAAGGTTCGTGTTCTGGCAGGTGCTGTGACTGTCGGCCACGGTTTGCCGCCTCCTGCAGAGTAGAATGCTGCTTGTGGGGCTGCTGCTGGCAATGGTTTTTCCTTTGGCGGCACTTACTGCATGGGCGATCTCCTTGAGGACTTGATTGTGCCTCCATGTTTATGTTCCATGCTATATTGTACAAGTGCATAACAGCACAAGGTGGCAGAACTATTTCAACTCTCTCTCTGTGTTCCTTCGCTGGATTTTTTTTTTTTTTTTTTTTTTTTTGGGGGGGGTGTTTTGCGAGGTGGTTACTGTTTCATGATGAGCGGTTTATTATTTGTGTAAGGCGGGCAGAACGGAAGGCCATAACGGGCTGTTAACACTAACTGTGATCCTTGATCTTATATAAAGACACTTCTAATCGTCTCTTTAATCCGAAACAAGAGAGAGAGAGAGAGAGAGAGAGAGAGAGAGAGAGAGAGAGAGAGAGAGAGAGAGAGAGAGAGAGAGAGAGAGAGAGTTCACAAGCAATCAATTAGGGGTGGATCGGGGGGGGGGGGGGGGGGGGCAGGGTTTCTGGAACCCCACCACACCCCTTTGCCCCAAGCATGTACTTTACACAAAGTTAAAGAGTAGTAACATGGCTCCATGTTTACTTTAATAATTACTAATTTCCAATATGTTCGGGGTGGGTGGGGGGGGGGGGGGGGGGGGGGGGCCCTGGGCCCCCTGGGCCCCCACAAGGCCGGTACAACTTAACCCAGGAGCTATTCAGCTCCCTGGCCTCACGCGGACCCCCCCCCCCTCCACCCCCTTACGAATTATTTGATCCGCTTCTGCCAATACGGTATTATGTTCCCCCGATCCTATAGATAAACCTTTAATTTATAACCGCAAACAAGGCGTTTCCAACACCAAATCACGTATGATGAACACTTAATTGAAAAATGTTCCCCTGAATATCCACTATTTGATCTCCTTTGGTTCACAAGGCGGGTCACTGCCATCTTTCTTCAGTTACACCGGCCACGTGATCCGTCGTCACCCAATATGGCGTCGGCAGCACGCGCGAGTCGTCATCTCAACGACACCGCAACCCTCCAATCAACAATGGCGCACAGTTCAATGCTTCGCTGCGCGCCCCATCATGAGCAAATTAGAAACGGGGGGAAAGAAACAACCCGTTATCACTTCAGTATCAAATAACCCGCAAATGACTGCTCGGTTCCTAGGTTACCTGAAGTAGGCCTACGATCTCTTGATATATCACTACCGCTTAAGGGAAAAGAAGAAGAAGAAGAAGAAAAGAGTTATATATAAAAACAAGTTCGATTGTTTGGCCTTAATGAGGTTTATTTCGTGTGCGCGTGCGCTACGCCAATCAGCACGCACGTGCTTTCAATACTGTAACAATTAGTAGCGCGTGCGTATAGTCTTGCGGCCTCCAGGATTCTCAAATCTGGCGAGGCTTCCGTTAGTAGCAGTCAGTCTTGCCCCACCACGCCTCCCCTTACCACGCTTATAAATTCAAAGCTTTGTTCTCTACAAAAAATAAGAAACTATTACTCAAACTAAAGCACTTTATTACAGTTGTTAACGGTTCTTTCAGATAAATGTTATCAATCATGTCTTTTCCCCATTTTGTTTTTAATTTAGTAATACATTACATTATTTGTAATATTGTGATATGGGTTTTCTTTGAAATGATTTTGGACATCACTCTTGGGTTGATTCTATAAAATGTATTTATGTGTGTATGTTTTTATATTTCTGTGCCCAAATGGGGTATGAAATAAATTTCTTGCCTTGCCTTGCCTAGCCACCACCGAGGGATTGTCGATTTGTAGCCACGAAGAAGCTCCTAGCATAACATCCGAAGTCGGAGTGTGGCTGCCCACGTGGCGGGGTAATCAAACACGGTTACACCAGGTCACGTTCTCATCCCCGGCTGGTGCGTTTGTAGCATAGTGTGGTGAAAGTGCTTCGGCTGTTGGGATGATCCCTGGAGTCTTTTAGCCAGGGTACGACGACAACGACGACAACAACCACTACCCAGAGTCGGCGACGGGAGCCGTTTTATACCGTAAATTGAACCTGTAGTGTAGGTGGACCCAAAAAACAAATATTACAAAATGAACCCACAAAACTACTAATGATTCTTGTTAGAACTGAAGGTATAAATTTGACTTTCAAGTTTATTAAAGGGCCACCCTGACGGATGAGTTTTTTGCAAGAAACAAGACGGGACATCAAGATCACTGGAGGCAATGAAAACACAGCCTTTTCAAGGATAAGGAACACTCACTTTATATACTCTGGTTTCCTGGTTTCCTAGAAATCAAACCGTTATAACGGCGACTCCCCCTTGGCGGAGTTGCCGGAGAGAGAAACCATTTTGGACGGGGTGGGTGGAGGCGACTGAAGAGTGGTTGAAGCTTGTTCTTCTTTGTAGTGCAGTCAAAAACAACACCATTGGAGCTATGTCCTTTGTTGTGAGCGAAACTCCTGTTGGTAAAAAAGAAAGAAAAAAGGCTTGTGTTGTGTGCATTTTGTGACTGTTGTCTAAGCGACTCTGGCGGCTGAAAGAATTTGACTTCCAGCCAAGGAGTAATCGCCGATTTGACGGTTTGATTTCTAGGAAAGAGTGTTGTTTCTGGTGATCTCGACGTGTTTCTTGCAACAACGCACCCGTCAGGGTGCCCCTTTAAGAACATTTTTCAATGCATGAAACAGTCCCACAGTGTGGTTTTCCAAGTTGCTTTGGGGACAGGAGAGCTAAAAAATAAAAAATAAACCCACCCACTGTTGCCCATCATTTTCATAAAACCGCTTTCGCCACACAAAAAAAGAAAAAAAAAGTTGTTTTAGCAAACTGTCTGTTATGTTGGGTCGTAAAATGACTGGGTGTTTTTTTTCCCTTAACATTTAAATCTAAATAATTGAATCAAACAAATTTCAGGCGAATGTTGCTCCGCACAAGGGCTCATATTTCTGGATTTTGCTTTTGGTGGTTTAAGCAATGCTATTCCAAATGCCACAACAAAGCAGCAAGAACATTTCTATAAGAGTCCAACAAGCAAAAATACTCATACATGGTTACTCACTAAATATTATTTCATTATGCTACACAGAATTGGCTACAACACAAATTACACTAAGCGTGGAAAAGGAACAACAATAATGATTATTTTGCTTTGTGGGGGAAGGAGGGGGTAAAGAGGAGGGGTGGGGAGGGTGTTTTTCTTTGCATTTTTGTTTTGTTTGTGCCTTCCCACCCACCACCACCCCCACCCCCACCCCACACCCCCACCCCTACCCCTAAGCACATGCCAAAAGAAAAACGACTCGGCAGCCGACTCGCAGAATCAAATAACAAGCTGTATCGGTGAAGCACCGCTAACTAAAATGTTTACCTGCGGCCGTCGGCGGCCTCTGGGAAACTTATGAGAGGGCGGGGCCGCGGGTCGCGATAACGAGAGGAGAGCTGTAGTAGTATTCTCCCTTGGTGGGCCCCGTTGTCTTGGGAACGCCACGACTGTTAGAAGCACGACTCTCGGAATCTTTGATCTGTGTCGGTTCCGTATCGGTGGCGTCAATAATGCCCAAACTACCGTATCACGTCTGTTAGGCTCGGTGTCCATCTGTGTTCTACCCAGGACCCAGCATGTTTGACAATCGTGTGGAAGGTAGCACACGCCTTGTTGCTTTTGACTCGCTGACAGGTTATGCACACAAAGCGGGTCTGCTTCTTTTGGTCTCCCTCCCTTCCCCAAGACCCAAACAACATGGGCGACAGCGGACCAAATGCCGTACACAACGCACTACGCCAGTCGGTGTGAATGACATGGCAGCGGGTGTGAGAAAAAACACAGAATGAAACAAAACGGATGCTTTGTATTAGCCAGGGCACGAGATGTACACCGAGCCTTAGAAGGATAGCCTCGAATCACAGCTGTCAGAATGGGATAATCTGGCGTTTGCAGTGTGTGTATGTTTGTATGTATGGACCATGGTGTGTTTAAATGCGCATCTTCATCATCATTGAGAGAGAGACGGAGAGAGAGAGAGAGAGCGAGAGAGCGAGAGAGAGAGAGAGAGAGAGAGAGAGAGAGAGAGAGAGAGAGAGAGAGAGAGAGAGAGAGAGAGAGAGAGAGAGAGAGAGAGAGAGAGAGAGAGAGAGAGAGAGAGAGAGAGAGAGAGAGCTCGGAACTCGGAAGTTTATTTGTACATTTGGCCTTAGGCCACAATACAACATTGGGAGGAAGGGGAGAAGGGGCGTGCCAAAATAATACGAAACGTAAGGACAATAACTGACAACATTTGTTTGTTTGTTTTTTCAAAATCGAGCATATATATCAGCCGATCAGTGAGATCATGAAATAAATATTTATGCTACTGCTATCTCTCTGGGAGAATGATACATACATTTTAGAACCGTCACATCACACATTTAATCAGAATTATTTCAACGATATTCTCTTACGTCTGTTGATCGCATGGAAGATATACCTGGATAAGTTATGCATATCGGTTGGACTTCTAGCTTTAAGTAATTTTTGGATAGAAAGTCTAGCCATCTAGAGAGAGGGAGAGAGAGAGAGAGAGAGAGAGAGAGAGAGAGAGAGAGAGAGAGAGAGTGTGTGTCTATATGCCTGCCTGTCTTTTTAAATTCTGACAGTCTTTCATCTGAGAGCCGTGATTCTGAGAGTCGTGGTGCCCCGATTTTCTTGCCAATTTAAACGCATACGGGCCCTTTCATATGAGCTTTAAATTGGAAAGTTTCTTGATTATATAACGGTGTGCGTGTGAGAGCGTGCGTGCGTATGCATGCGTGTGTTTATCTTCATGTCTGCCTATCGTTCTAAATTCTAACAGCCGTGATTCTGACTGTCATGATTCTGAGAGTCGTGATTCCGACAGTCGTGATTCTGACTGCCGTGATTCTGAGAGTCGTGATTCTGACAGTCGTGGCGCCCCG
>CM065703.1:39949642-39954642 GCA_017654935.2 Phymorhynchus buccinoides | reverse complement strand
ATTTTCAGTCAGTCATGGAGAGTTCTTTTACTGCGATATTTACTTCACGGGCAAGGAAGCTTTAGAGGACATTGCATAGTAGGCAGAAGGACAAGGAAGACCAGCGGATTTGTGACTTTGCTGTCCGTTTTACGGCTTAACATTATAAAGTTAACCCTACTCGCTGTACCAGTCTGTCGCGTCTGACGATGACGGAAGCAGAAGTATCTTCTACTATTCCAGAGTTTAGACCGAGATTTGTTTATCATTCAGGTACCTTGCCCACGGTATCTGCATCTGCATCTGAATCCGCATTGTGGTAGGTCGGCAGAAACCAATTCTAGCACGTATTATACTGTCGGAAGACTTTGGGAAGAGCATACACATAAAATAAAAATAATAATAAGTAAATGTATAAACTAGAAAGCACCGATACAGAACTCCAACTTCCCCTGTCTTGTCAAAGGGGCAATACTCTGTATTGCTTTTGTTTTTGTCAATTACCTGGAGTTGCTTCCCTTGGACCCTTTTGGCAACATTTGAATGTTAGTACTTGAACAAACAAACACAAACGAACACAAAAAAACCTTCAAGGTCAAAGTCAGTATTGTGTTTACAGAACCCTCCCTGAATGATACACCACCACACAAAATTTGAAGCGATTCTGTTCACTGGTTCATGGAACACGAAGAATATTTGTTTTACGTCTTCTCGACCTAACTCATATGAGACATTACTTTAAATTTAGTTGGGGACATGAAACACAGCTCAGAAATGAAATATATAGCCCAAAGAAGGAAAGTTCGGTTCTCAAGGTCAAAACTTCAATATTATGTTGCCGTTTCGGCACCAGAATAAGTTGTATTTTGTGTGTGGTAATAATGACTTGCTGGTTGAGACGGTTAGGGTTAGGGTTCTTGAAAGCCTCGGTCGTCTCAGACGTCACTATTTCTTCCTTGACGCTGTTCCATTCTCTAACCGTTCGCGGGAAGAACGAACGAAAATGGTGTTTTACGTCCTCTTGGTCTGATTCAGACACATATGGGACATTTGTAAATACAAATATGGTGGGAACAATACTAGAGGCAATGCCCGGAGGCAGTACGAAACCAGTAAAGTCCCGATTTGTTATTAATACAGATAGGTGTAGCGGTAGCCACGCCTCGGTTAAACCTCATCGGCTATGGCACCGCTACAAGTATTTAATTCGCGGGAAGCTCTTCTTATGGACTTCAGTGTTGCTGAATTCGATGCTGTATAACAGCGGCTGTTGTTCAGTCTTGCGAACTGCCAGACGATGCTTAGAGGCTCTGTTCCTTCACCTCTTGTTTGTTGGTCTCACTTGCCTCTTGTTTATGGTAGGCGTGATGTAGTCATAACATAACATACAGTATTCATATACGGTGCTGAATCTTGATATAAATCAAATCAAAGCGCACACACACGTTAGCATTCATAAACGCATTCAAACAAAAATGCAATACAAAGCGAACACACACGTATGACATACATGGCATGCAACAGAAACAGACCTAAAGGCAAGAGTGAGAAAAATAAAGAGAGCAAGAGCCTCACCGACGGGGGAACAGGTGGGTTTTGAGGTTAGATTTGAAAGGAGAGAGGGTCGGTCGCTGACGGAGGGAAAGAGGAAGTTTGAGGAAAAGTTTCTGTTCCAAGATGTCGGTCCTGAGACAGCAAAAGAGCGCCGACCCGGCCCCCCCGCCCCCCCCCCCCCCCCCCCCCCACCCCGACAGCTGAAAGCTTATGCCTAGGGATCTGGAGAGAAAGCGGGTCAGAAACTGAACGTAGTGTTCGAGCTGGCGTAGAGATGGAAATATATTGTCGCAGAGGTAAGATGGAGCAGCTTTATGGAGTCATCGGCCTTGGGTACATCCGAAGGTCAACCACAAGCCCGTGGCTGCAGCAGTAAGAGGCCAGTGCAAATGCCTCCTAGTTTAAAGACCCACCAGGTCAGGTGTCAAAATCACGGGTTTCACGTGTTTTTCCCTCTTAATAGCTGCCAATAAATCTTGTTTTTGACCAGGTTTGACTCCCATGCAAATGTCCCCCCCCCCCCCCCCCCCCCCCCCCCAAATGAAAGAGAAAACATAATTTTAAAGAGCAGCCTCAGTTTGAAGTTAGGGACAATTGTATGTGAGTCACAGGTACCCAGAAAAAAACACCAAGGGACTTTATTGTGGTGGGTCAGTGGGTCTTTAAAGACTTTTGTACTGTTTTATATTGAGCTAACCCCACTTCCAGCGTGAAACACGACGTGATATAATCATCATGAGTTCGTGCACCCGTCTCCCCCCCGCCCACCCCCCCCCCCTGTCCACTCTCTCTCTCTCTCTCTCTCTCTCTCTCTCTCTCTCTCTCTCTCTCTTATTTCTCTCTCTCTCTCTTTCTCTCTCTCTCCCTCTTCTCATCTCTGTCTCTCTCTCTCTCCCTCTACTCTCCTCTCTCCCTCCCTCTCTCTCTCGTCTCGCTCTCTCTCTCTCTCTCTCCTCTCTCTCTCTCTCTCTCTCTCTCTCTATCTCTCTCTCTCTCTCTCTCAAATGTGCGTGAGTGAGTGTACGCGTGCGTGCGTGCACGTGCGAGCGCGCGCGAACGCGCTCAGACGCTCTTCCCCCATTGATTCAGTCCCAAGTGATTCCCTTTCAGACAAATGGAAAATGGGGAAGCAACCCAAACCGTAATCAATGTCATGAATATTCATATTTTCTCGTCTCCGTGTTTTCTCTTCGCTCCTTCCTCTCACTCCCTACACCCAGACAGTTAGTCGTCTCTAAACCATCGGGTTAAGACCAGGGGCAGTTTCTCTAGATAGCGCTCGCCGCGCGAATAACGCTTACGCCAAACGGGGCCTACGAAACACGGTAGAAAACGTTTGCGGGAAGAATATTACAAGCTCTTGTCTGATTGGTCCCCCCAAAAAGTATTATATTAAACAAACTTTAATGGACCAATCAACAACAAGAAATGCATTCACCCCCTACTAGTTCCGGATAGTTCGCCGCTTGCTCGGTGTTTGGCAAGAACAAAACGGGCCACGCGAACTATCGGCAAACGAAGGGTGTTTCTTAGACCGTTTTTGCCGATTTGAGCGAGCGCAACGTAACGTTAGCCCTTGTGAAACGGCCCCCTGAAGGCGCCATTACCAAAAAAGCATGAATATACAAAGAGCTCGCACTCCGCGGCTGACTGAAGCCGGGGTTTTATGTACTCCCACCCTTTCACCTACACTACAGCTGGGGATCATTGTGAACTCACTCACTGCCTACAACAACATTAAAGCTGGGTTTAAACGACTTTATTGTATTTATTAGATAACCTAACGCTTTCCACCTTAACAATAAGTAATAATTGATAGCATTTCTATAGCGCCTTTCTGTAATTAGTTTACACTCAAGGCGCTTCCATTCACTGATACACACCACGCAATCACACAAAACATTATCACCCATTCATTCACCCAGGTACAAGATCAAGAAGGAAACAAATTGCAAACCGAATGAGCTTTGAAAGTAGTGAGTCGTGAGTTTAGCTTTGAAAGTAGCGACAGTTGGTTCATGGCGGAGATCGACTGGGAGGGATTTCCAAACAGCAGGGGCACTGAAGCTGAAACTGCGGTCACCAAATGGTTTTAGATTTGTTTTTTGGAACTTTCAGAAGTGTTGTCAGTGTTTGAGGACCTGAGTGACCTTCCACAGTTTCACCTTCCAGGTGTAGGAGAAAGTGAGAACAAAAAGTTGGCTTCACTCTTTGCAAGGTTTGTAGGCTGTGACGTTATCACTCTTTGTAACATTTAGGCTCTTTGGCTTTTTGCTTGATACTACCTTTTGGTTTTCATCCAACGAAATGTTCCTTCAGTGTTACTGCTTAGTGTTTATTCAGTAGCCACTCGGTGCTGGAAAAAGAATAGGGACATCAGCAGAGTTCAGGCGTTGTCGCGCGTGCGCGCACTCGCACACACACATATACACACGCGCGCGCGCGCGCGCGCGCGCGCACGCATACACAACACGGCAATCTTGTACTTTTGTTACGACATACACACACCCACACACACACACACACACACACACACACACACACACACACACACACGCACACACACACACACGCACACACACACACACACCACACACACACACACACATACACACACACACACACACACACAGTCTTCTCACTTTGGTGAACTTGGAAGTACCGCGAATGTGTCTGGAATCTTGAGGGAATTCGAATTTCGGAAGGGGTCAGGATCTCTTTTAAAGATTTCGGTACCAGCTAAGAGGCAGAAGGAGAGAAGAGGGGGGGGGGGGGTGAATCCGGATGGGGTGAGGAGAGGCGGATCAGTGTTTGATAGTGCGAAAGTGAACCAAAGGGGATGTGGGGGAATTGGGGGGGGGGGGGGGGGGGGTGTATCATAATTAATATTGTGCGGGAATTATTGGTAATAAGAGCAAGGTCGGGGCTAGGAAAAAGGGTGTGCAATTTCGGGGTAGGGTGAGTATATTTTTTCTTCTTTCTTTCTTTCGGGTGTTTTTTTCCCAACTCTTTTTTCTTTCTTTTATTAAATGCAAGGGACATTGTGGACGAGTGGCGGATCACAGTTAAATGGGGTTTTTTATACTGCGAAAGAGAGAGGGAGAGAGAGAGACTTCAGACTTCAGACACTTTATTTTACAAGGATAAGAATTTAGGCTGGGCCTAGTCTTCCATTATGTCATTGGTTCTAAGCATGCAATATAGAACTAATAGTATGAAAGGACATTGAGACACAGGAAAATCACCAACAACGCTTAACAGTAATATAGCAACGACATGGACAGTTAGAGAGAGAGAGAGAGAGAGAGAGAGAGAGAGAGAGAGAGAGAGAGAGAGAGAGAGAGAGAGAGAGAGAGGTTCATTTTCTTTAGGCCACTAGCCCCTAGAAACTAGGTCAAGAGAGAGAGAGAGAGAGAGAGAGAGAGAGAGAGAGAGAGAGAGAGAGAGAGAGAGAGAGAGAGATGGAC
>CM065703.1:39933790-39938790 GCA_017654935.2 Phymorhynchus buccinoides | reverse complement strand
GAGGACGTTATTAAGCAGATGTTCACTCAGCCGATTTCACCGCTAGGTAGCAACCAAGTCAATAGGAGCTTATCTCGAGATACTCTTAGATGGGGAGAGAGAGAGAGAGAGAGAGGAGAGAGAGAGAGAGAGAGAGAGAGAGAGAGAGAGAGAGAGAGACCCCCCGATAGAGAGAAGGCGGGGAGGAGAGAGATAGAGAGAGGAGAGAGAGAGAGAGAGACCGAGGGCGGGGAATCGGAGGTGGACCGACGCCGTCCTAGGTTGACCAATGGAACAAAATATAAAAGGTTGCTGAGGATTATTACTGGTTATCCACATCTGTATTGTTAAAAAATTCGGGACTTTCCTGGTGTTGCACTGCCTCCGGGCATTGCCTCCAGGATCGTCCCCACCATCTTTGTATCTACTAATGTCCCACCCATATTATGTGTCTGTTCCAGACCGGAGGACGTTAAACAGATTTTCTTCTTAGTGGTTATCCCCCCTCGCCCCAACCGTTTTTGTTGTTTTGTTTTGTTTTTTTACTAAAAAAGAAGAAACTAAAAGACATGAAATGCGTGTGTTTTTTGTAGTCGGCCGAGCGGACGTCAAACCAGTCTTTCATTCGAATGAAATACCAGGACAATTAAAAATATAAGATTAAAAAAACACATTAAGATTATAATGCATGTTTTCAACAACAACAAAATAATTTTGAAACAACCATGACGATTGAAAAACACCCCCAAAAACCCACATTAAGGTTATAATGCATGCTATGTGCATTTTTTAGAATGTTGTGAAAGAGCGCTTTCAACAAACAACAACAACAACAAACAACAAAATAATATTGAAAATAATTTCTAATTGTATCCAGAGGATCAGTTTCCGAAAACTTCTGGACCTATTGAAGACTATTGTCTAAAGTCAGGCGCAGTTTGTGAACAATGTCATGTTTGTGGGAGCGTTTTTGTGAAAATGTATGGTGGTCAAAATGTCAATGGTGAGGTTCCCATTCATTCAGATAGAGAGAGGGGGGGGGGGGGGGAGGGAGAGGAGAGAGAGAGATGAGAGAGACCGAGACCGAGAGAGAGAGAGACGAGAGAGAGAGAGAGAGAGAGAGAGACGAGAGAGAGAGAGAGAGAGAGAGAGATTTATCCGCCATTGGTCTTTCACTATAGTCATTGTACTGATGAAATGGAGAACTTGATAACTGTTACTGTCATTTGAAACCAAACCACCAAAAAACACTGTTACTGTCATTTTTGCTTCTTGTATAGTATCTTTGGTCCCCCCCCCCCCCCCCCCCCCCCCCCCTTTCATCCCAGTTTTCTTTTTCTCTTTTGTTCTTTTATTCTACTAGTGTTACCTTTTTTAGTTGCTCACTTTTATTGTTTTCTGTTATTGTTTCCCCCCCTACTTTACGACTTCTACTACTATTACGTAAGCCCTAAACCATTCAACAAGAATAAATGATATGAAAGAATGAATACATGAGAGAAAGGTAGAAGTCAAGAAGTATTAACACAAAAATAATGTCCAATTCAGTTCGAATGCAATACCAAAGACACTGTAATGGGAATAAGACAGACAAGCGGCCATTTTCCTCCTATATAAATTGTGAGGACAAAAACCTTGATTATGCCCCCCTTGAACCATGAACACCAGCAGTAATCTAATACTGGTTGTTACTGTTTCATATACTTTCTGGCCGTATTTGCAGATTCCTTACCTTTCTTTGTCTTCAGGAAAACAGACAAAGGTTTGGCCAAGCACTCAAATTTGAATGGTGGGGTGTTTTTTTAAACGTCGATTCAAATTCCAGTCTTTGGATAGAGCCGCCATTGTTAACGGGATCACGAACGATAACCCTATCAGCCCGGCTCGCCGTAACTCTCCAGTTGTCTGTCTTATTCCCATTACAGTGTCCTTGGAAATACCAAAGAAACTGGTGACAAAACGACGGCTTGGGAGAAAAAACAAAACACCCCTCAAACAAACAAAGAACACAGTGAGAAAGAGAAGGGAACAACAGAGGTGAACATGATATTGCATGCAGCAACGCTTTTCCACCAACAGAGAAATTGTCAGGGAGAGAAAAGAGATCGCCGTAGCTTTTTGTCATGCTTGTTGCTGAAAAGGACAAAACAGAGGGAACAATTTGTTTTTGCAAAAAGTGAAGAAGACAAAGAAGAAGAAGGATACCTAAAAGAAGAAGAAGAAAAAGAAGAAAAAAAAAGAAGAAGAAGAAGAAAGAAGAAGAAGAAGAAGAAGAAGAAGAAGAAGAAGAAGAAGAAAACTACAAAAATGGAAGAACAAGCAGAAGGAAAAGACGAAGAAAGAAGGAGGAGGAGGAGGAGGAGGAGTAGGAGTTATGAGGAGAGGAGGAGGATTCTTAGCAAGAAGAAAAAGACGAAAAAGAACAAAGAGGAAGAAGAAGAAGAAGAAGAAGAAGAAGAAGAAGAAGAAGAAGTAAACTACAAAACTGGAAGAACAAGCAGAAGGAAAAGACGAAGAAGAAGAATGAGGAGAAGAAGAAGAAGAAGAAGAAGAAGAAGAAGAAGAAGAAGAAAAAGAAAGATAAGAAGAAGAAGAAGAAGAAGAAGGAAAACTAAAAAAATACAAGAACCAAGCAGAAGGAAAAGACGAAAAAGAAGGAGGAGGAGAAGAAGAAGAAGAAGAAGAAGAAGAAGAAAGAAGAAGAAAGAAAAGAAGAAGAAGAAGAAGAAGAAGAAGAGAAAGAAGAAGAAGACTTCAAAACAAAGAAGAAGAAAAAGAAGAAGAAGAAGGAGAAGGAAGAGAAGAAGAAGAAAAGGAGGAGGGAAAACCCTTCAGGCTACAGTATTGTTGCAACCTCCTGACTTTTGTTGCCTTCTCTTGATTTATGATGTGTAATTGTTCTGGAACTAGCTAAAAGAGAGTTTGCGTTTTTATTCTGAAATAATAGAACCGAGAAGCTCCCGGAGAGAAGAAGTAAACACATTCAATAGATGGCGAAATGAGTATTATAAGTGAATATGTTGTACTAGTTTCAAAACAGGGAGACAACCACACACACAAATATAAAGAAGAAGAAAACCGAAGAAAAATAGTAAAACATACAGGTGTAAACCATACAAAACAAATAATTTATGGTATGCTAATAATTTAAACCCAGTTATCAAAACGCAAACAGCATGAAAGAGAGAGAGAGAGAGAGAGAGAGAGAGAGTGAGAGAGAGAGAGAGAGAGAGAGAGAGAGAGAGAGCACAATTAAACAATGGTTTATTTTCTTTAGGCCACTAGCCCCTAGAGAGAAGGTCAAGGGAGGGAGAGAGAGAGAGAGAGAGAGAGAGAGAGAGAGAGAGAGAGAGATAGACGGAGAGAGAGAGAAGAGAGAGAGAGAGAGAGAGAGAGAGATTTGTATGCTCATACAATTTTACAATATTCTTTTTTGTCATAACAATGGCTTTGTTGATTCGGGGCTTGCAAATCAGCGAGTGTTGATGAATGACATCGGTCTGGGGATATTGCTTTAAAAGCTTTGGTTTCAGGTATTGTAGACTTGCACTGAACTTTTTTTTTTTTCATTTCTTTGATTCAAAATATTATAATGTTTCAAATATAATAAACATTGACGGTAAAGATACAGATCTACCCCACCCCCACCCCCCATTTCTCTGTTCTTTCCGATTTTTCAGTCTTGCCTTTCTTACTGCAGATTAAGCACTTAAATCTCCATCGTTTTTTTATATTTAACGATAATTTCCATCCATTTACACAATTAAAGGTGGACTCGAGTCTTTGGGCAAGAAACACGTCGAGATCACCAGAAAGACAGCATTTTCAAGGATACGGAAACACTCACTTTGCTCTGGTTTCCTAGAAATTAAACCGTCAAAACGGCGATTCTTCCTTGGCGGAGATGCCGGAGAGAGTAGCCATTTTGGATGGGGTGGGTGGAGGCCACTCATTGTGGTTGAAGCGTTTTCTTTTTTTTTTGTAGTACAGTAAAATAAAAAAATAAAAAAAGGAGCTATTTTCTTTGTTGTTGGAGCGAAACTCCTTTAGATAAACTGTATAACATTTTAAAAAAAAAAAAGAAAGAAAAAAAAAGCTGTGTATTGCGAAAAGTTCGTGCAAACGATTTGGTCTAAAAAAACACAGGCGGCCATTCAAAAGGAGACGGACAACACGCCTTCTCTTTGGGTGAAATAATTTGACTTCCAGCACCTCCGCCAAGGAGGAATCGCCGTTTTGATGGTTTGATTTTTTGGGAAACCAGAGCAAAGTGAGTGTTTGCGATCTCTGTAAAAGGGTGTTTTCCTGCTGATCTCGACGTGTTTCTTTGCAACACTCATCCGTCAGGGTGCCCCTTTAAAAACATGCATTCAATACTAGTAGAAGATAAAAAGGCAAGACGGAAAGAAGGCTGTTACCCACATCAAAAATGTGTTCATTTTGAAAGTCCTAAATACACTAATTGCAGGGGTTTTTTTCAAACAGTGAAAATAGGCCAAAGTGAAGGACCACTGGTTCAGTAACACTGACCCACTGGTCAACCCCACATTAAAAATTGTTCATTTTAACTCCTAATACACTAATGCAGCTGTTATTTAAAACAGATGAAAATATGGCCAAAGTGGAGACCACTGGTCAGTGACACTGACCACTAGGGTCAACCACATCAACAATTGTTCATATTGTCTCCTAATACACTAATTAGCATTTGATTTTTTTTTTTAAACGGTTAAATTAGGCCAAAGTGACGCAGTGTCAGTGGTCAGCTTGTTATTCAGTTTATCTAACAAAGATTTTTTTTTTAAATGAGAACTTGTCAAGAATGAGTTTTTATAACTCCCAACTTTCATTTGGACAAAACGGCGGTTCAAAATCGGGCGCCGTTTTGGGTCCCAACCCGCCGTTTTGTCTATAGAAAATTTGGACAAAAAAAACGGCGGATCTATGGCCACCGCCGTTTTTGTCTATAGAAAAAAACGGCGGAATTTGGACAAAACGGCGGTTTACAAGGGCCATGAACC
>CM065703.1:39909641-39915790 GCA_017654935.2 Phymorhynchus buccinoides | reverse complement strand
TTGGATTCATCTGTTTTTAAATTCTGTTATGGCCGATTCAAAACATACCCATAACACACGTTTAAAATCCTCTGGTTGAACATTGTATTCCTTCTTCACACATTTACAACAGTATGCATACACAGAAATGAGAACAAAAACAACAACAAACAAATGTTTGTGAATAAAGTTGATAACGACAAAATAATTTTCAGTCTTGCCTTTATTTCTCATTAACAAGTATTAATTATTATTATTATTATTATTTATTATTATTGTTATTATTATTATTATTATGTTTAAACGGGTGTTTTTTTTTATTCAACAATGTCAAATTATAAACAATAATAACGAGGTAACTGGGTAACAACAAGCATATAGCTTATAACGTACCCGCCGTACACAATACATTACATATGATTCAAATGACGGAAGGTGTGTTCTCACCAATTAGAAAAAATATTATTTCTATATATTTAGAAACATTATTCACAAACTAACAAACAAAGTGAACAAAATAGAAAAACAGAAAAGAAATGTCACATTTTGGAAAAATCACCACCCAAAAAAAAAAGAAAACAAAAAAGAAAGGAAGGAGGAAAACAAAGGGGGATTGAGAGACAAATAATCAACATTTTGATGACTCAATATTTAATTAGTATTATTATTAATTATGATTATTATTAGTAGTAGTAGTAGTAGTAGTAGTAGTAGTAGTAGTAGTAGTAGTCTTAGTAGTAGTAGTAGTAGTAGTAGTACTCACTCACACACAATATTACACATACAAATCCAAACCCACATAGACATAAATAACATAGAGGAAAAAGAGAAAAAAGAGTGTGAGAGTAACGGGGAGGGAGAGAGAGAGAGGGGGAGAGAAGAGAGAGAGAGAGAGAGAGAGAGAGAGGGTGGGGGGGAGAGAGAGAGAGAGAGAGAGAGAGAGAGAGAGAGAGAGAGGATGAGAGAAAAGAGAGAGAAGAGAGAGAGAGAGAGAGAGAGAGAGAGAGAGAGCGAGAGAGAGAGAAAAATGACCCAGACCTTTTCCTTGAGGATCTCTCGCTCGTATGCAGAGAGCGGTAGAGGGAGATATGAGAGATAGATAGAGCAGATATAGAGAGCCAGAGAGAGTATATGTCCCTCCGCTTATATATATGATATAGGGGGGGGATGAGAAAGTGAAAATATAATGAACACACTATGCATCACTATTTACAAAAGTATTATACAAGTGTTATTTATTTTATTTATTTTAAAACTGAGGGGGGAGGGGGGGGTCCAATAACATAAAACACGACGACTATTATAAACATTATCAAGATGAAACCAGTGTTAATCCATTTTAATAGTTCATCCTTGCTGAAAATCTCTATAAGGTAAAAATAGGAGAAAAAAAAGATAACAGACAGTATTATAAATTCCTTTGCACATACATAAACAGCGGTGATGTAAATAAGGTATGTATATATATTACATTTTTGGCAGTAATTCTATGTCACAAGGTTTTAATAAGGAAACCAGTCTTCTTGGAAGTTGTGGTATTTACCCTGAATAAGTACCTTTCAAGTACGTATCTGTCTTTTTAAAAAGTGAAACAAATCATTTACCAGAGGAATGTTGTTGTTTTTCTTCTCCATTTGCATTTAACCCCTTGACTGCCAGAGAAAATTAAAGACAAAATCATTAGGAAAATCTTGACATGAAAAAGACAACTGATTGAGTCCAATCTGAGAAAATGGTCTGGGGATATTACTCTCTTGACTGTGTTTAGAGCAAACGCCAGCATATCAGGGTTGTTCCTCTTCATCTGATGACATCATCAGTGATGTCATCAGGTCAGTACGTAATACGTTGGTGGCAGTCAAGGGGTTAAGAATGCATAACTTTGCTAATAGTACAATCACGTCCATTATTGTATCGGTCACTGCATGCTGTTGAACGCCAATTAAAACCAGTCTCTCAGAGAATTTCACATTTGTAGTTTTCACACAACAGGAAGCTGTAACAGGACAACTCCATAATATACATGTCCAATAACATCCTCTTCAGTATTACACACACAAACAACAACTAAAGGTGAATCAATAATTTTACGAATAAAATATATCGGTTTGTTGGTAAGATTATATGGGTAATTCTGGTTTGTAACCATTTCAACTGTCTACATCCGGATATGTATGCATACAGATTTTGATAATGATGTTCCAAAGTTTTCATATTTATTTATACCTGTGGCAGTGTAACGACTGGAGTTGAGCACTTGACTTACATCTTTGTTACCTTTATATATATTATTCTCCAAGTCAAGTTCTCCTGCAGTTTATAGCGCACAATAGACAGCAAGCCTCTTTTAGTCTTACCCTGAAAATGTGTTATTTGTTATTGCTTGGATAACTCCATTATAAGTTAAAAAGTCTGTGTTTATTTCAGGATATCTAATCCTACGGCGCGGGTTTTTTTCAATGTTGTAGTATACTGCTTGGATAACTCCATTACAAGTTAAAAAGTCTGTGTTTATTTCAATATATTTAATCCTACGGTTAATTTTATTCAATTGTGAAGTATACTGCTTGGATAACTCCATCATATTAAGTTAAAAAGTATGCGTTTATTTCAATATATTTAATCCTACGGTTAATTTTATTCAATTGTGCAATATACTCCTTGGATAACTCCATCATAAACTAAAAAGTCTTGTGCTTATTTCAGGATATATAATCATACGGTGCGGTTTTATTTAATATTGTAGTATACTGCTTAGATAGCTCCATTATAAGTTAAAAAGTCTTCTGTTTATTTCAGAATATGTAATCATACGGTGTGGTTTTATTCAGGTTTGTAGTTTACTGCTTGGATAACTCCATAATAATAATAATAATAACGAGGACAATTTATATAGCGCCCATCCAACTATGTAGGCTACAGGGCGCTTTACACAGAATTGAAATGGAATAAAAACATGAAACAAAAATCCAATAACATGAGCAGACAAAAACAATACCGGTCAGACTTCGTTTGGCCGGTAAAAATGCACATAACAATCAGCAACAACAACAACTGCTGTGACGACGACGACTACTACTACTACTACTACTACTACTACTACTACTACTACTACTACCCTACTACTACTACAACAATTACTTTTTATAGGCCTAATACACGTATGTATTGTCACACAATTCGCAAGCATGAAATAACAGTATCTATTCACGAACAACATACACCACATAAACAACACACACACACACACACACACACACACACACACACCATGTCACACACACACACCATGTATACATACACTCATATAGGGGCCTACATGAACGCACCACACCACACACACACACACACACACACACACCACACACACCACACACACACACACACACCACACACACACACACATACACACACGCCACGTATACATACACTCATATAGGGGCCTACATGAACACACACACACACACCACAAACACACACACACACACACACACACCACACACACACACACACACACACACACACACACAAACATGCGCACGCACACAGTACACCATACACACACGTTACAAAAGTCTGTGATTATTTCAGGATATATAATCCTACGGTGCGGTTGTATTCAATTTTGTAGTATACTGCTAATTCTCTAGACGGCAGTTTGCCACATACGCAGTTGTACAATTATCTAATGGTAAAGGAAGTCTACGATAAATGTGTCAACATTGTCATTGCATAATGTATTTCCTCACTTTTAAGATACATTCAAATGTCACTTTAGTGTTGTCAAATTTGCGTTAAAAAATGTCACCGTAATAAATCACATTTTAAACCGCGTCGACAACATTGTAAGCTTTATTTGTGCAATAGGCCTAGCTACAGTTGGTAAAACATGTCATAATTATCATTCTTAAGTTACTTAATCATCAACGAAATAAGCTTGCATTACTCAATCATCTTTGTTGCGCAAAATTAAAAAAATCATCTCTCGAAAGAGATTCCAGCCAACAGCTTGGAATGTGCATTACAATAATAATTATTATTTTTAAAAAGAAGAAAATATTAACCAACAAAATATTCGCATACTTATCTTTATTTGTCCCTGCTAAACATACCCTGATCGTGTGTGTGTGTGTGTGTGGTGTGTGTGTGTGTGTGTGTGTGTGTGTGTGTGTGTGTGTGTGGTGTGTGTGTGTTGTCATTGTTGTTGTTTTTGTTACAATGTCACGTTCACGTCAGATATATAATTTTTTTGTGAAGCGCCTAGAGCCCCCACGGGAGATTAGGCGCTATAGAAATGATCATTATTATTATTATTATTATTATCATTATTATTATTATTATTATTATTATTCTCGATAAACTATACTATGATGTATTCAACACTGTCAATTAACATTCAATTAACAGGTTTATTAACAATCATAATTTGATCATTGGCTATTCCACTACGACGCATAGAATATTTTTCGTATTTTTTAAAAATTTTAATTTGATGAAATGATGAAATTCTGCTTAACGTCCTCCGGTCTAGAACACACAAATATGCGACATGCGTAGATATAAAGATGGTGGGAACGATCCTGGAGGCAATGCCCGGAGGCAGTGCGACACCAGCAAAGCCCCGATTTATTTTGTAAATACAGATCTGTGTTAAGTAAATCAGATGCTGGTTAAGCAGAGACAATATTATTATACCTTTTTGAATTAAATCCAAATGCCGAAACAGCAAACAAAATCCACCGCCTTACGGTGGTAACCCTTCCCGTACCCCGTGGGTGTGTTGGCACCCATACTTTCACCTTTTGCTTCATATTTTCGAAACCGTTCATTGAATCTTGCTGAAAGTGTACGACGTTGTCAATGAAAGATTCGAGCATGTGCACGCCAAAACGCAAGCATTTGTGTTGAACAACAAGCGAGTAAATAAACAACAAAGTCGTCGTCAAGGGGGAATCCCTACCCAGATTTCGGTACCCAAATTGTAATGGCATGTGTTTATTTTCTAGTGGTTCAATCACCATGAAATTTGGCAAGAATGTGCCAAAGACACCACACTCGTAATGCAATGTTCCTTGTAAGTCTGTGATGAACAGAAATAGGAGGGGGGAAAAAATTGTTTAAAAATGTTGCGGAAAGCAAATAAAAATTACTACCGACTCTCTTGAAAACATTTTTTAACCTTTTTTTAAACAAAGTGTTTCATCTTTTATGTGCATGCATGTAAACACAGTAAAAATGGCTGCTACTAAAATCTTAGAACTACTGTCAAAAGTAAGTCCACAGCTCGCGCACAGATTGTTAAATTTTTTTTTAATGATCATTGATAAACAAAGTTATTTTCAGCAGAATTGAACAATGTTAGTACCAGCCATTGGCATTGGCTCATGCAATCTGCATGCCAAATTTCAAAGCAATAGGAAACCCTACCTAGATTTTCACAAAAAATCGGGTTTTTTAAACTTAAAACACTACATTTTAAAACAAAAATTCCCCCTCCTATTTCTGTTTATTACAGACTTGGTGTCTTTGGCACATTCCTGCCAAATTTCATGGTGATTGGACCACTAGAAAATAAACACATGCCATTACAATTTGGGTACCGAAATCTGGGTAGGGATTCTGGGATTCTGCCGTGAAGCCGTCATTTTCCGTGCCATTTCTGAGATACGTTTCCCGCGATAGCTGTCAGTGTCAGCAACCAACAAGTCAAACTCCTAAATCCCCCCGTGGGGATACCGGGGGCTCTTTTGTATAAATAGTTCCCCCCCACCTTCTGGAAGTTCTGTGCTTGTAACTTCCTCTAAACTGTCACTCTCTTTGATTCTTGCCTTCTCCCTTTTGCTTTACTGTCATCTACTATCTGTCTGCCTTACCGGTCCATCCATTCTCCTGCCATTTTTTTTTCTTCAAGAAACCTTTTTCAAAAAGATTTCCTCCAGCCGAAGTCGGACATGCTGGGCCTAATAATTATTTCTTACTTAGGCGCATAACGGCGGCATGATGCCTCTGCGCTCATAACTGACAGGAACCTGGCTGAGCGAACGAAGAAGAAGAAGAAGAAGAAGAAGAAGAAGAAGAAGAAGAAGAAGAAGAAGTGTAAAAGAAGAAGAAGAAGAAGAAGAAGAAGAAGAAGAAGAAGAAGAAGAAGAAGAAGGAAAAAAAAAAAGAAG
>CM065703.1:39894641-39907141 GCA_017654935.2 Phymorhynchus buccinoides | reverse complement strand
TTGTCATTGTCGTCCTCATTGTCGAGGTTATTGTTGTTGTTGTTGGGACTGCTGGGCAGGGGTTTACTACTACTACTACTACTACTGTTGTGCGCGGAGGAGGGGGGTTGCTGATGCGCGGGCTGCGGGCTGCTGGGGTTCTGCTTGATCTGGATGGGCGGCGACACCTTCCCGGCACCGGCGCTCCCGGAATGAGCCGAGGACGGTCTCGGAGGACTTCCGGAGGTGTCTCCGACACCGGAGACTCCTCCGGAAACGTAGTACCCTTCCTCGGAACCGCTGGCGTTCCCCGCGGACCCGTGCTGACTCCTGACTCCTCCCGAGGCAGACCCTGAGGTTGAGCACAAGCCGTTCCCTCGCGTGGAACCCCCGCCTCCTCCGCCGCTCAAGGCGCTCAGGGAGGTCGGGGACATGTTGTCCGCCTCAGCCCCGCCGGGGCTCCCGCAAGGACTGGCCACTCCTTGGTGAAGGGAGTGGTGAGGGGGGGGGTGGTGGTTGGTGGTGGGAAAGGGGAGTGATGGTTGTTGTTGCTTGCTGTGGTGGTGGTGGGGGTGGTGGTGGGGGGGGAGACTGGTGGTGATGCACGGAGGGGAGGTGGGACAACCTGGAACTGGAACTGCCCCCGTAGTAATCCTCGGCCACCATGCTCCTCGGGTAGCTCCTCGGGTAGCCTCCTCCTCCACCTCCTCCTCCTCCAGGGTAGCGACCACCCGCACCCGACGAAGACGCCGCCCCGCCGCCGCCGCCGCTTCCGTAGCCCGAGTACATCCCAGCATGGTGGTGATGATGGTGACCGTAACCCAGCGACGAACCACCTCCTCCAGCTCCAGTGGCGCGGTCATAGGCCACAGCAGCGGCAGGGTCCAGGCAATGGCCATCCGTGGCCAGAGAGGCCGGCCCGTAGCAGGCCGAAATGGAGTTGACAAAGTAGGAGCTCATTGTTGAAGTAGTAGAAGTAGTAGAGGGTGGGGGGTGGTTGGATAGCCACAGCAATAAACCCTCGTAAAACTGTCGCAGCTAGCTAGCCCCCCTCTTTAGGCTGCTTTAGAGCCGTGTCTCTCTCTCTCTCCCGTCCGTGTTCTTCGTTTCTTTTCACGTCTCCTTTCTCTTTTACTGGAGCTCTCTCTCTCTCTCTCTCTCTCTCTCACTCCCGGAGTCGTCTGGCTCCCGAATGAATTATGAAGATAGCGAGGCCGTTACAACTCTTCATGAAACACCGTTAACCTCCCCCCCCCTCCTCCCCTCACCTCACCTCACCTCGCCTCCTCGCTGTCTCTCTCCCCCCTCTCTTTTGTTCCTCCCTCCCTCCCTCTCCGTGTCTCTGTTTAGTCTCTTCCTCCGTTGTTTGGTGTATAGCGTGCTGTGGAAGCTTCTTGCCACTCAAACCTTGCCCCTGTGTTCTACTGCTCTACCTCCCACTCTCTCTCTCCCGCCCTCCTTCCTCCAACTCACTCCAGTTCGGGGGCTGTCTGTCTCCTCGAGAGGCAGTCTCGAGCTTTTGCGGAAAGCCCCGCCCCCTTTTCCTCTCTTCTCTCTCTCCGTTCCGCCTCTTCCTGCAAAACATAACCGTATGCAAATGTCATTTGCATACGGTTATGTTTGCAGGAAGAGGCGGAACGGAGAGAGAGAAGAGAGGAACAAGGGGCGGGGCTTTCCGCAAAAGCTCGAGACTGCTCGAGGAGACAGACAGCCCCCGACTGGAGTGAGTTGGAGAAGGAAGGAGGGCGAGAGAGAGTGGGAGGTAGAGCAGTAGAACACAGGGGCAAGGTTTGAGTGGCAAGAAGCTTCCACAGCACGCTATACACCAAACAACGGAGGAAGAGACTAAACAGAGACACGGAGAGGGAGGGAGGGACGAACAAAAGAGAGGGGGGAGAGAGAGACAGCGAGGAGGCGAGGTGAGGTGAGGGGAGGGGAGGAGGGGGGGAGGTTAACGGTGTTTCATGAAGAGTTGTAACGGCCTCGCTATCTTCATAATTCATACGGGAGCCAGACGACTCCGGGAGTGAGAGAGAGAGAGAGAGAGAGAGAGAGAGCTCCAGTAAAAGAGAAAGGAGACGTGAAAAGAAACGAAGAACACGGACGGGAGAGAGAGAGACACGGCTCTAAAGCAGCCTAAAGAGGGGGGCTAGCTAGCTGCGACAGTTTTACGAGGGTTTATTGCTGTGGCTATCCAACCACCCCCCACCCTCTACTACTTCTACTACTTCAACAATGAGCTCCTACTTTGTCAACTCCATTTCGGCCTGCTACGGGCCGGCCTCTCTGGCCACGGATGGCCATTGCTTGGACCCTGCCGCTGCTGTGGCCTATGACCGCGCCACTGGAGCTGGAGGAGGTGGTTCGTCGCTGGGTTACGGTCACCATCATCACCACCATGCTGGGATGTACTCGGGCTACGGAAGCGGCGGCGGCGGCGGGGCGGCGTCTTCGTCGGGTGCGGGTGGTCGCTACCCCGGAGGAGGAGGAGGTGGAGGAGGAGGCTACCCGAGGAGCATGGTGGCCGAGGATTACTACGGGGGCAGTTCCAGTTCCAGGTTGTCCCACCTCCCCTCCGTGCATCACCACCAGTCTTCCCACCCCCACCACCACCCCCACCACCACCACAGCAGCAACAACAACCATCACTCCCTTTCCCACCACCACCACCACCCCCCCCCTCACCACTCCCTTCACCAAGGAGTGGCCAGTCCTTGCGGGAGCCCCGGCGGGGCTGAGGCGGACAACATGTCCCCGACCTCCCTGAGCGCCTTGAGCGGCGGAGGAGGCGGGGGTTCCACGCGAGGGAACGGCATGTGCGCAACCTCGGGGTCCGCCTCGGGAGGAGTCAGGAGTCAGCACGGGTCCGCGGGGAACGCCAGCGGTTCCGAGGAAGGGTACTACGTTTCCGGAGGAGTCTCCGGTGTCGGAGACACCTCCGGAAGTCCTCCGAGACCGTCCTCGGCTCATTCTGGGAGTGCCGGTGCCGGGAAGGTGTCGCCGCCCATCCAGATCAAGCAGAACCCCAGCAGCCCGCAGCCCGCGCATCAGCAACCCCCCTCCTCCGCGCACAACAGTAGTAGTAGTAGTAGTAAACCCCTGCCCAGCAGTCCCAACAACAACAACAATAACCTCGACAATGAGGACGACAATGACAATGACAACAACAGCGACAGCAACAACAAGTCTTCCTCGTCAACATCATCAGGGAATCACAACAACAACAACAACAACAACAATGACAAGAAGAGTGAGTCCGGTGCGGAGTCCAAATTCCCCCCGCCTCAGATCTACCCCTGGATGAGACGGATGCAGTACAGCGGAGGTAAGTGAGATGGGGATGGGGGGGGGGGGGGTGGGGGGGTCTTTATTATATTTTTGTTGCTCATTTTTTTTTTTTTTTTTTACGTGGTAAATTTTTAACGTGGTGACAGCCCTGACCTGACCTGGCCTTAGTTGTCGACGGGGGCTATAATGTTAATCTTAATCTTGTTTTTATTTATTGATGTATTGTCTGCTATATTCCATTTATGTTACTGTGTGTGTTTCGCTTTGTAATTGCGTTTTTGTTTGAATGCGCCTTGAATGCTAACGTGTGTGTGCGCTTTGATTTGATTTCTATCAAGATTCAGCGCCGTATAAATACTGTATGTTGTTGTTGTTGTTGTTGTTGTTGTTTACCATTTATGTCATACGTGTGTGCTCGCTTTTGTTTGAATGCGTTGTGAATGCTAACGTGTGTGCGCGCTTTGATTTGATTTCTATCAAGATTCAGCGCCGTGTAAATACTGTGTGTTGTTGTTGTTGTTGTTGTTGTTGTTGTTGTTGTTGTTGTTGTTGTTGTTGTTGTGTTTTGTTGTTTTTTGTTCTGCCTGGTTCTATAAGTAGTCGTTCGGGTACTATCAGATCAGATTAGTTGTATGCTTTGCTCAAGAAACCCGGTACCCGTTTTTGTATGTGTGTGTGTGTGTGTGTATGTGCGTGTGTGTGTGTGTGTCTGTGTGTGTGTGTGTGTGTGTGTGTGTGTGTGTGTGTGTGTGTGTGTGAGAGAGAGAGAGAGAGAGAGAGAGAGAGAGAGAGAGAGAGAGAGACATTTGAAAACATTTGTTTATTGAGGGAAAAGAATAGGCATTGAGGGAAAAGAGAGAGAGAGAGAGAGAGAGAGAGAGAGAGAGAGAGAGAGAGAGAGAGAGAGAGAGAGAGAGAGAGAGAGAGAGAGAAACATTTGAAACATTTGTTTATTTAGGGAAAAGAATAGGCATTGAGGGAAAGAGAGAGAGAGAGAGAGAGAGAGAGAGAGAGAGAGAGAGAGAGAGAGAGAGAGAGAGAGAGAGAGATGCCAGTATGCATTAAACTATATTTGTTTTCATGCCCTTCTGTTGATTGCTTTCCTTGCAAATTGGCTTTTCATCTTTGGTCTTTTGACATTTAAAATAAGCTCACCGGTTTTGGACAGTCATAATGCGGGCATAGAATCAAAATCACACACACACACACACACACACACACACACACACACACACACACACACACACACACACACACACACACACACACAACACACACACACACACAAACAAAAAAAACCCAAATAGAAAAAACAAACACACACACAAGAAAAAAAGACAACAAAAACCAAAGTGCAATTTTTATAATAAATTATGTAAACCCACAAATGAAGTTATTGTTCCGTATCCAACTACGCAACGGTCATATCACGCACAAAACACGTGAGGGAAATATGTTATCCTTAATTATTGTTCACACACACACACACAGAAAAGGGAAGAAAATATGTTATATTTAATTAAGTGAATACTATGTAAGAGTATTGACCGATTGAACATGGTCATTACAAATATAAAAAAAAACGACACAGGAAGAGAATAATACACAGCTGTTTCGGGAGGAACATTTAGTTTATCTATATTTTCATAAGTTTTTTCAAGCCAACTTTAGTTAACTATAAGTAACTTTTCATAAATAACAGGCGAGAATATGTTGTAGTATGTGACTAGATTACTTATAGTCAGTGAATATTGCTAGATTTTCACTCATAGGCAATCTTATTTATGTTTGTGATACTAAGTATATTATTTCTACTAGATATGTTGATTGATACTGCTCACAAAAATAAGTTTTTACCATAAATCTGAGGGAAGAAATATATTTGAAATACTATGTAGAGCATACAGTCAAAATATCTTTACAGACAAAAGCTTGGTACAGTTTTTATGTAAGATTTCTAGATTCAGGCTTTTAACTAAATAGCTTGATTTTGTGTGGGCCGGAACATCTGTGAATAGGAAAGAGGTGGGGTTTTTTTTAAAATTAATTCTTTTTTTTGGGGGGGTTCTTCAATTTTTAAAGAGAGGCTTTTTGTGTGTGTTTCGGTGTAATGATAGCCACAGTATGTATTTCTCAGGTTACGCTATGCGGGGATATGTCCTCTGTCAATGTTAGTGTAATATGTCTGTCATTGCTTTTCCAATGTTACAAGGTCCAACAAAAAACCCACCCCCACTAAGTGCGAAAGAAAGAAAAGTACGGAGAGAGAGAAAGAGAAAAAAAAACAGAGAGAGAGAGAGAGAGAGAGAGAGAGAGAGAGAGAGAGAGAGAGAGAGAGAGAGAGAGAGAGAAGAGAGAGAGAGAGAGAGAAGGAAGTAGGAGTGAGAGGAATATAAGTGAGGGGATAGGACACTAATTTAGGACTTTCTTCTTCTTCTTCTTCTTCTTCTTCTTCTTCTTCTTCTTCTTCTTCTTCTTCTTCTTCTTCTTCGTCTTCTTCTTCTTCTTCTTCTTCTTCTTCTCTTCTTCTTCTTCTTCTTCTTCTTCTTCTTCTTCTTCTTCTTCTTCTCTTTTTTTTTGTCCTTCTTCTTCTTCTTTCTTCTTCTTCTTCTTCTTCTTCTTCTTTCTTCGCTCAACCAGGTTTCTGTCAATTATGAGCGCAGAGGCATCATGCTGCCGTTATGCGCCTAAGTAAGAAATTATGAGCGCAGAGGCATCATGCTGCCGTTATGCGCCTAAGTAAGAAATAATTATTAGGCCCAGCATGTCCGACTTCAGGCTGGAGGAAATCTTTTTGAAAACCGTTTCTTGAAGAAAAAAAAAGGGCAGGAGAATGGATGGACCGGTAAGGCAGAAGATAGTAGATGACAGTAAGCAAAGGGAAAAGGCAAGAGTCAAAGAGAGTGACAGTTTAGAGGAAGTTACAAGCACAGAACTTCCAGAAGGTGGGGGGGAACTATTTATACAAAAGAGCCCCCCGGTATCCCCACGGGGGGATTTAGGAGTTTGACTTGTTGGTTGCTGACACTACCTACAGCTATCGCGGGAAACGTATCTCAGAAATGGCACGGAAAATGACGGCTTCACGGCAGAATCTTTTAAACGACGACTGTGTTGTTTATTTACTCGCTTGTTTGTCAAAGAACACAAATGCTTGAGGTTTGGGTTGCACATGCTCGAATCTTTCATTGACAAAGTCATACAATTTCAGCAAGATTCAAATGAAAACAGTTTCGAAAATATGAAGCAAAAAGTAAAAGTATGGGTGCAAACACACCCACGGGGTACGGGAAGGGTTGCATGCACATAAAAGATGAAACACTTTGTTTAAAAAAAGGTTAACCGAAAGGCGGTGGATTTTGTTCGCTGTTTCGACATTTGGATTTAATTCAAAAAGGTATGCATTACGAATATTGTCTCTGATTAACCAGCATCTGATTTACCTTAAAAACAATCTGTATTTTTACAAATTCCCCCTTAAATCGGGGCTTTGCTTGGTGTCGCACAAATGCTTGAGGTTTGGGGTGCACATGCTGCCTCCGGGCATTGCCTCCAGGATCGTTCCCACCATCATTGATGGTTCTACGCATGAAGCATATTTGTGTGTTCTAGACCGGAGGACGTTAAGCAGAATTTTCATCATGTCTGATTTTTTAATTCAAAAAAAAAAATTTTTTTTTAAAATATCTGATTTATCGAAAAATATTCTATGCGTCGTAGTGGAATAGCCAATGATCAAATTATGATTGTTAATAAACCTGTTAATTGAATGTTAATTGACAGTGTTGAATACATCATAGTATAGTTTATCGAGAATAATAATAATAATAATGTTGAATAATCATAGTATAATAATCGAGAATAATAATAATAATAATAATAATAATAATAATGATAATAATAATAATAATGATCATTTTTATAGCGCCTAATCTCCCGTGGGGGCTCTAGGCGCTTCACAAAAAATAATATATCTGACGTGAACGTGACATTGTAACAAAAACAACAACAATGACAACACACACACACACACACACACACACACACACACACACACACACACACACACACACACACACACACACGATCAGGGTATGTTTAGCAGACAAATAAAGATAAGTATGCGAATATTTTTTTGGTTAATATTTTCTTCTTTTTAAAAATAATAATTATTATTGTAATGCACATTCCAAGCTGTTGGCTGGAATCTCTTTCGAGAGATGATTTTTTTAATTTTGCGCAAGAAAGATGATTGAGTAATGCAAGCTTATTTCGTTGATGATTAAGTAACTTAAGTGATAATTATGACGTGTTTTACCAACTGTAGCTAGGCCTATTGCACAAATAAAGCTTACAATGTTGTCGACGCGGTTTAAAATGTGATTTATTACGGTGACATTTTTTTAACGCAAATTTGACAACACTAAAGTGACATTTGAATGTATCTTAAAAGTGAGGAAATACATTATGCAATGACAATGTTGACACATTTATCGTATACTTCCTTTACCATTAGAGAATCGTACAACTGTGTATGTGGCAAACTGCCGTCTAGAGAATTAGCAGTATACTACAACATTGAATACAACCGCACCGTAGGATTATATTATCCTGAAATAATTACTTTTGTAATGTGTGTGTATGGTGTATGTGTGTGTGCGTGTGTGTGTGTGTGTGTGTGTGTGTGTGTGTGTGTGTGTGTGTGTGTGTGTGTGTGTGTGTGTGTTTGTGTGTGTGTGTGTGTGTTCATGTAGGCCCCTATATGAGTGTATGTATACGTGTGTGTGTGTGTGTGTGTGTGTGTGTGTGTGTGTGTGTGTGTGTGTGTGTGTGTGTGTGTGTGTGTGTGTGTGTGTGTGTGTGTGTGTGGTGCGTTCATGTAGGCCCCTATATGAGTGTATGTATACATGGTGTGTGTGTGTGTGTGTGTGTGTGTGTGTGTGTGTGTGTGTGTGTGTGTGTGTGTTGTTTATGTGTGTATGTTGTTGTGAATATATACTGTTATTTCATGCTTGCGAATTGTGTGACAATACATACGTGTATTAGGCCTATAAAATAATGTTGTAGTAGTAGTAGTAGTAGTAGTAGTAGTAGTAGTAGTAGTAGTAGTAGTAGTAGTAGTAGTAGTAGTAGTAGTCGTCGTCGTCACAGCAGTTGTTGTTGTTGCTGATTGTTATGTGCATTGTTACCGGCCAAACGAAGTCTGACCGGTATTGTTTTGTCTGCTCATGTTATTGGATTTTTGTTTCATGTTTTTATTCCATCAAGTCTGTGTAAAGCGCCCTGTAGCCTACATAGTAGGATGGGCGCTATATAAATTGTCCTCGTTATTATTATTATTATTATGGAGTTATCCAAGCAGTAAACTACAAACCTGAATAAAACCACACCGTATGATTACATATTCTGAAATAAACAGAAGACTTTTTAACTTATAATGGAGCTATCTAAGCAGTATACTACAATATTAAATAAAACCGCACCGTATGATTATATATCCTGAAATAAGCACAAGACTTTTTAGTTTATGATGGAGTTATCCAAGGAGTATATTGCACAATTGAATAAAATTAACCGTAGGATTAAATATATTGAAATAAACGCATACTTTTTAACTTATGATGGAGTTATCCAAGCAGTATACTACACAATTGAATAAAATTAACCGTAGGATTAAATGTCTTGAAATAAACACAGACTTTTTAACTTGTAATGGAGTTATCCAAGCAGTATACTACAACATTGAAAAACCCCCGCGCCGTAGGATTAGATATCCTGAAATAAACACAGACTTTTTAACTTATAATGGAGTTATCCAAGCAATAACAAATAACACATTTTCAGGGTAAGACTAAAAGAGGCTTGCTGTCTATTGTGCGCTATAAACTGCAGGAGAACTTGACTTGGAGAATAATATATATAAAGGTAACAAAGATGTAAGTCAAGTGCTCAACTCCAGTCGTTACACTGCCACAGGTATAAATAAATATGAAAACTTTGGAACATCATTATCAAAATCTGTATGCATACATATCCGGATGTAGACAGTTGAAATGGTTACAAACCAGCATTACCCATATAATCTTACCAACAAACCGATATATATTTATTCGTAAAATTATTGATTCACCTTTAGTTGGGTTTTTTGTGTGTAATGCTGAAGAGGATATTATTGTACATGTATTATGAAGTTGTCCTATTACAGCTTCCTTTTGTGTGAAAACTACAAATGTGAAATTCTCTGAGAGACTGGTTTTAATTGGCGTTCAACAGCATGCAGTGACCGATACAATAATGGACGTGATTGTACTATTAGCAAAGTTATGCATTCTTAACCCCTTGACTGCCACCAACGTGTTACGTACTGACCTGATGACATCACTGATGATGTCATCAGATGAAGAGGAACAACCCTGATATGCTGGCGTTTGCTCTAACATAATCAAGAGAGTAATATCCCCAGACCATTTTTCTCAGATTGTCTCTATTAGTTGTCTTTTTCATGTCATGATTTGCCCAATGATTTTTGCTTTCATTTTCTCTGGCAGTCAAGGGGTTAAATGCAAATGGAGAAGAAAAACAACAACATTCCTCTGGTAAATGATTTGTTTCACTTTTTAAAAAGACAGATACGTACTTGAAAGGTACTTATTCAGGGTAAATACCACAACTTCCAAGAAGACTGGTTTCCTTATTAAAACCTTGTGACATAGAATTACTGCCAAAAATGTAATATATATACATACCTTATTTACATCACCGCTGTTTATGTATGTGCAAAGGAATTTATAATACTGTCTGTTATCTTTTTTTTCTCCTATTTTTACCTTATAGAGATTTTCAGCAAGGATGAACTATTAAAATGGATTAACACTGGTTTCATCTTGATAATGTTTATAATAGTCGTCGTGTTTTATGTTATTGGACCCCCCCCCCCCCCCCCTCCCCAGTTTTAAAATAAATAAATAAATAACACTTGTATAATACTTTTGTTAAATAGTGATGCATAGTGTGTTCCATATATTTTCCTTTCTCATCCCCCCCCTCTCTCTCTCTCTCTCTCTCTCTCTCTCTCTCTCTCTCTCTCTCTCTCTCTCTCTCTCTCTCTCTCTCTCTCTCTCTCTCTCCCCTTTTCTCTCTCATCTCTCTCTCTCTCTCTCTCTCTCTCTCTCTCTCTCTCTCTCTCTCTCTCTCTCTCTCTCTCCTCTCTCTCTCTCTCTCTCTCTCCTCTCTCTCTCTCTCTCTCTCTCTCTCTCTCTCTCTCTCTCTCTCTCTCTCTCTCTCTCTCCCCCCCCTCTCTCTCTCTCTCTCTCTCTCTCTCTCTCTTCCTCCCCCTCTCTCTCTCCCTCCCCTTTACTCTCACCCTCTTTTTTCTCTTTCTCCTCTATGTTATTTATGTCTATGTGTGTTTGGATTTGTATGTGTAATATTGTGTGTGAGTGAGTACTACTACTACTACTACTACTACTACTACTACTACTACTACTACTACTACTACTACTAATAATAATAATAATAATAATAATAATAATAATAAATATTGAGTCATCAAATTGTTGATTAATTTGTCTCTCAATCCCCCTTTTTGTTTTCCTCCTTCCTTTTTTTTTTTTTTTTTTTTTTTTTTTGGGTGGTGGTGATTTTTCCAAAATGTGACATTTCTTTTCTGGTTTTTTCTATTTTGTTCACTTTGTTTGTTAGTTTGTGAATAATGTTTCTAAATATTGAAATAATATTTTCTAATTGGTGAGAACACACCTTCCGTCATTTGAATCATATGTAATGTATTGTGTACGGCGGGTACGTTATAAGCTATATGCTTGTTGTTACCCAGTTACCTCGTTATTATTGTTTATAATTTGACATTGTTGAATAAAAAAAAACACCCGTTTAAACCAATAATAATAATAATAATAACAATAATAATAATAATAATAATAATAATAATAATACTTGTTAATGAGAAATAAAGGCAAGACTGAAAATTATTTTGTCGTTATCAACTTTATTCACAAACATTTGTTTGTTGTTGTTTTTGTTCTCATTTCTGTGTATGCATACTGTTGTAAATGTGTGAAGAAGGAATACAATGTTCAACCAGAGGATTTTAAACGTGTGTTATGGGTATGTTTTGAATCGGCCATAACAGAATTTAAAAACAGATGAATCCAAATGTATATTCCAAGATGCCGTATCTCTTTTGAATGTTGTACACACTTTAATGTTAAGTCCAGTTGGCTCGCTTCTATGATTGCTGTTTCTTAGAATGTCTGCATTTTGATTTTGTAATAGTTTAATTCTGGAGGTTTTTGTTGTTGTTGTCGTTTAGCATGTATCCCCTAATGTTAATACAAATATGCACTTTGAGCAATAACACACACAGATGCACATGCACATATCCGCACACTCACACACACACTTTCATGTCCAATATCAAGAACAACACGCACACACTCTCTCTCTATATATATATCACACACACACACACACACACACGCACACGCACACACGCACACACACACACACACACACACACACACACACACACACACACACACACACACACACACACACACACACACACACGCACGCACACGCACACGCACACACACGCGCACACACACACACACACACACACGCACACACACACACACACACACACACACACACACATACACGCACGCACGCACGCACGCCACGCCACACACACACACACACACACACACACACACACACACACACACACACACACACACACACACACACACACACACACACACATAAAGTCTTAGGTGTTGTTATAGACAATAATTTATCATGGTCCAATCATATATCTAATCTTGGCAAACGCATTTCAAAAAGAATATATCAACTTGCAAGAATAAAAAGATGTTTTGAATCGTGACGCACGAAAAAGCTTTTTTCATGCACATATCTTATCCCTTATAAATTATGCATCAACTCTTTGGGACAATAGCAGCGAAACAAATCTGAAACAATTAAATCGTTTACACAAACGAGCAATAAAATTAATACAGTTGAAGTCCAGTTCACTCACTAAATGTGATTACAAATCTTTAAACATCCTGCCATTTAAGGAAAGACTATTATATAACAAATGTGTATGCATGTACAGCGTTGTGAATGGAATAGCCCCTAAGAAAATCACCCAACATTTTGTTAGCAACGAAAGCAGACATACACACAAACTTTCTTTTCCCAGACCCCGTAAT
>CM065703.1:39889641-39892141 GCA_017654935.2 Phymorhynchus buccinoides | reverse complement strand
GAATTGTATTCCACATTTATGCCATTACAGAATCCACATTCATCTCCCGAATATCAACTTATTCCAAACTTTGAGAGCAGCTTCTTTCGAAGAAATTTAACAACCGTTTGTTGACAGACAGACATACAGACAGACAGATACGCAGGCAAGTAGACAGACAAGCAGACAGACGCATGGACTGAGCGAGAGACAGAGACGCGAACAGACACAGGTGTAAACGTAGCGTGGATATTTATTCCATTATTTGAATGCTCGCTTGTCATTCCCTCATTCGTTTGTCTGTTGGTTTCTTCTGTTTTTCTTCTTTCTATCAAATAATAATAATAATAATAATGATAATGGATATTTGTCGCGCTCTTTCTTCAAAGAGCTCAGAGCGCTTACAAAGTTAACTTTAGACAACAACAATAACAATAGTAATAAACACAAAACATTCAGAAATATATATATTAAATACAAATCCGATACTTCACACGTGCGCGTGCGCACACACACACACACACACACACAAACAAACACACACACAACACACACACACACACACACACACACACACACACACACACACACACATAGGCTACACACACACACACACACACACACACACACACACACACACACACACACACACACACACACACACACACACACGCGCACAGCACACACACACACAAGCACACAGAAAAGACATTCTTACCCAAAGGTTAAGGTTATCTCCTTTTATTTCCTTGCTTTCTCTTTTTCTTTATTTTCCATTCACGCTCTCTTTTAAAGATTTTTTTAAAGCTTTAACCCTTTCACCGCCAGCCATATTTCAGCCAAAAATTCCCATTAAATTTAGCTGCCCAGGTAAAGAACAAACTATCTGCAGTATTGGGGATTCTTCTGTGACATATATAAAATAAGGTCTATCCTTACTTCCCAAAACTAAGACAATAGGGTCTTTGGATAATAGACCCCAATTTGATGCCTTTTAGTGACATAGGTGTTAAATCACTGTGGTGCTAAAATGCGACTTTGGCGGTGAAAAGGGTTAAGGCAACATGGTTTATAAATAATCAACTTCAGTATCGCATCAATACTGGCTCGAAGATCAGAGTACAATAACACTTGAAAATGTTCCACAAGTTATGGGCGTTTGTGTTATCCGTGGAACAATGCTGGTAAGCACATCGCCTGAATAAATAGGAGAGAAGCAAAGACATGGTTTAAATAAGCATTTTATTTCTCAAAAGTCACAAATGATGGGGAGCCGTTTGCACAAAACCCTAGATAAGAGATATCAACAGTTTCAAAACACTTGCTAAGAGATATTAACTGTTGATATTTCTTATCTAGGGTTTTAAAACTGTTGATATCTGGTTTAAATGTTTTATTTTCCAAATCAACGTGAGCAACAACTATGACATAACTGAAGCAACAACAAGCAGAGCTTATGGCAATATCTGTTGATATCTCTTATCTAGGGTTTTGTGCAAACGGCTCCCCATGAAATGAAAATCAACAATGATCATTAGATAGGGCAACAAAAAAACGTATATAAAGCCCTATCTTAAAGAAAAAAGTGCACAGACAATAATAGTGACGGACGGCTAAGCAGAGTGATGAAGCGCTATCTTAATTTTCAATTATGTTTATAAGTAAAGATATGATGATAAAAGTGATAATAGAAGCGAGTATAAGTATAAAACCTATAACAAAATTCTGAATGGATGTCTGACTCGGAGATTGAAATAAATGCATTTTAAAATAAATACCCAAAGAACGACTTAACAGTTTTAAAAAAAAATATATATTTTCCCTTATTTATTTATATTTCTCTTGTATTTATTTATCCGTCCCCTCCGGTATATGGCAGTCATGGTCGGAAACGACTGACCGGTATGCATATATGCATTTTTAAAACTTTTTTTATTTTTTTTGTTTTTTAGTTTTTTATATTTATTGAATTTTAATATTATTTATGTATTTATTTTTTAATGATTTACTTAATTATGTATTTATCTATTACATTATTTATTTCTTTATTTATGTATTGACATTTGATTGTTTTTCATTGACATTTGTTATGCTTCAGGTTTGGGTTTGTTTATTTCTACCCTTCTTTATTATTGTATTCATTTTAAATCATTGTACAATTCAACTCTCTGGGTTTATTTAGTTTTTGGTAGGAATTTGTTGGGGAGGGGGGTCCCCAGGGGGGGGTCCCCAGGGGGTCCCCAGTACTTGCTGTCTTTTGTGTGTGTTGCTTATCTGTTTAGTCTGAAAATGGTCGGATATAATTATGTATTTATTTATGTACATATTTATGTATGCATGTGTATGGTTATGTATGTCTATTCATTTATTTATATATTTATTCATTTTGCTTATGTGTTCATATATTTATATAACCATTGGCTACTATAATCATTCCCTTAATAATTCGTTTAAATTATTTGTTCATCTAATCATACTTTTTTAATTATTTATGATTTAAAAAGAATTCATTCTTACATAC
>CM065703.1:39872141-39879641 GCA_017654935.2 Phymorhynchus buccinoides | reverse complement strand
GCTATTCTCCTGACACAGCGGTACTCACCGCGCTTTACATGAAAAAAAAACCCACCCCAAAAACGTTTACCTCACGCACACAAAAGATATTCAAAATACATGTACTTAAAATTAAATATTTAGGGAGGAAAAATCACTTTACTGCACTCGCACAACTCACATTTAAAATACCCACCTACAACACGTGTAGTGTAGTGCAGACTCCCCGTGGGGATACCAGGGGGTCTTGTATATAAATAGTTCCCCCACCGTCTAGAAGTTCATCCATCATCATCATCATCATCATCACCACCTCACCGAGAAGACTTCGTCTTCAGGAATACTGTCCTTAAGAGGCTACGCCTAATGGGACACTAAACTCACCACCATCCATTCTAGAAGTTCTGCGCTTGTAACTTCCTCTAAATCGGTCACTCTCTTTGACTCTGCCTTTTCCCTTCGCTTGCTGTCACCTACTAACTTTCTGCCTTTTTCGATCCAGTATTCTCCTGCTGATTTGTTTCTCTCTCCGAGAAACCCTTTCCCAAAAACTTTTTTTGTACTCCAGCCGAAGTCGGACGGACATGCTGGGCCTGATTATGTCTTACTTAGGCGCATAACGGCAGCATGATGCATCTGCGCTCATGATTGACGGGAAACCAATTGATTGGAATTTTGATTAGAGAGTTGTATGTGATTATAATACGTTTCTAATCTGTTGTTTTGATTCATGTTTTTGTTGGTAAGTTATTGTTTAATTTGTTTTTCTTCCCATTGTACACTAATATTGATGTTGTGCTGTTTATTTCCATGCTTGTGGCAGCCAATACTATGTCATTGACAAATGTTGGAGTGCCTTGCATAAGCTCTAAGCTTGTTGTGCTCTACTTATTTAAATTATGTGCTGCTGTATGTGCTTTATTTGAATAAATCTTGTTTAAGCCAAACTAATTGATGGTCTTGACACTGAATCACAAATGGTTTTATACTGTTGGGATTTAAATGCCTCTTGCCCCCTCAATTTCAATGTCAATGTCTATGTTCTTGTTGTTCTTGTTGTTGCTTGCTTGTACTTGCTCGTGCACATTTTTGTATGTTATCATTTTCATGATCATGTTCTGTTCCATTCTCTTATTACCTGTGGCAGCCAATATTGTATACTCTACTTGTGTTTGAGCGCCTTGTATAAGCTTTAAAGACACACTGACGCACCACGATTAAGTCCCTTGTTTTTTTCCCTGGGTAGCTGTGACCCACATGTCCCCACATGTCCCCAACTTCAAATTGAGGCTGCTCTTTTTTAAATGATGTTTCGGTTTGAATTTGGGGGCATTTGTATGGGAGTGAGACCTGGTCAAAAGAAGATTTATTTCCAGCTATAAGAGGGAAAACACGTGAAA
Source organism: Phymorhynchus buccinoides (assembly GCA_017654935.2). Lineage (NCBI taxonomy): Eukaryota > Metazoa > Mollusca > Gastropoda > Neogastropoda > Raphitomidae > Phymorhynchus > Phymorhynchus buccinoides. The sequence continues at coordinate 39,878,262 of CM065703.1, read as the reverse complement.
CCCGTGATTTTGACACGTGATCTGGTGGATCTTGTTGTGCTCGTTCTCATTTGTTTATGTTGCTGCTTCACCATGTGATTCTCAATAAAAAATTAAATAAATCGTTTAACCCTTTCACCGCCAATGTCGCATTTTAGCACCACAGTGATTTAACACCCATGTCACTAAAAGGCATCAAATCGGGGTCTATTATCCAAAGACCCTATTGTCTTAGTTTTGGGAATGAACGAAAAATGTTGTTTTACGTCCTCTCGGTCTGGAACAGACACATACGGGACATTTGTAGATACAAAGATGGTGGGAACAATACTGGAGGCAATGCCCGGAGGCAGTGCAATACCAGTAAAGTCCCGATTTTTTAACAATGCAGATAGGTGTAGCAGTAACCACGCCTCGGTTAAACCTCATCGGCTATGGTACCACCACAATAATTGAAGTATGAAGTTTTGGGAAGTAAAGATAGACCTTATTTTATATGTCACAGACGAATCCCCACTACTGCAGATGGATTTTGTTCTCTACCCAGGCATTGGTAAATGTAATGGCATTTTGGGGCTGAAATATGGCTGGTTTAAACAAAGTTTATTAACATAATACATTGCAGTGTACACAAATTATTTTATGAGCACAACAAGCTATAAGCTTATAAGCGCACTCAAAGTGTTTCAGTTACGAACAAAAGGCTGCATCATGAAATTACTTAAATAGCTATGAGAAAAATACAATTGGAATAAGAAAAATAACTAAGCAAAGATATCAATACATCATGCACCAATTTATAACTAGACAAATATGGCTGGCGGTGAAAGGGTTAAACCAAACTATCTGAGCGATCGAAGAAGAAGTAGTGAAGTGTAGTGTAGTGCAGCGCGGTGCCAGACCCAGTCCGCAGAAAGAAACCATCCCACCGTGTGCCGTAATTGGGTTTCAAAGCGACCCTTGAAAAAGGGGCCCGTGTGGTGGAGGGTTGAGGTATCATGTTATGCAGCCATTTATCTCTTTCATCCCACCGCAACGACCCCCCCCCCCCCCCCCACCCCCACCCCCACCCCTACACCTTTCTCCTACTCCTTTCTGTTTTCAGATAGGCCCTTCTCCCCGTGGGGATACCGGGGGGTGTCTTTCGTAAAAAATAGTTCCCCCACCTTCTGGAAAACAAATAATTATATGTTTGAATACTTATGAGGTCATAATCAGTCCGTAGATTGAAAAAGAAGATATTGCCCTTCGAAATCATTTCACTCCCTTAACACTTGCTTGTAACTTCCTCTAATCTGCCACTCTCTTTGATTCTGCCTTTTCCCTTTTGCTCTCCGTCATCTACTATTTTGTTGTTGTTGACTTATTGTCCCCATTCTTCTGCCTTTTTTTCTGAAGAAAAAAAAAAATCCAATTTTTTTTCTTCTCCTTTGGGCTCCTCCGAAATCGGAATGTGTCGGCTGTACTACACAGCGGGGAGACCAGTGGAAACTGAAAACCGGACACATGCCTACCTTACCCATTATGGCCATATGGCCTGGGAACGCGGAAGAAGAAGTTCTAAGAATAGGCCCTTGTCTGTGGAGCCTTGTCTGTTTTATGTTGCCCTTCATCCACCCCTTCCCCATTATCTCCCCCACACCCCATTATCTCCCTTTCCGTACCCCCCCCCCCCCCCCCACACACACACACACACACTCCTCTAATCCGCATTCTTTCCCCCCCCCCCCCCTTCTAATTAAATGTTATAAGAATAAAAACGACAAACACTGTGTGTGTTTTTGTTGTAGAAAATGTTTTTATTAGTCCCCGATCCGAAGGTTCGGGGAGCTATTGTTTCTGTCTGATCCGTCCGTGCCTCCGGCGTGCCTCCGTCCGTCCGTCCGGCCGGCTATTCGTCCGTTTTTCTCAAAAACTATTCAGTCTATCATCATCAAATGTGGTATACTAGTTTGCCAAGATGCATGCTATCCACTGATGTATTTAGTTTGACATTAAGGTCAAGGTCGCGCCAGTTACGGGGTTCAAACCCCGAAACACATAATCACTAATATCTCGCGAAGTTTTGCATGTATTTTAATGCAGTTTTTTTCACAACATTTCTTGATGAATGGTCTATAACAGAGTTGTCATGAATTTTTCTGTGCGCGTGTGTGCGCATGATCGCGCGCGTGCGCATGATCGCGCGCGTGCGCATGATCGCGCGCGTGCGCATGATCGCGCGCGCTCAAATCACGGGTCCGAACCCCAAGGCTATATATAAAAAACACTATTCAGTTACGTGCTGTTTTGATACCTTTTTATGTATGTTACGTGCTGTTTTGATACCTTTTTATGTAGTTACGTGCTGTTTTGATACCTTTTTATGTAGTTACGTGCTGTTTTGATACCTTTTTATGTAGTTACGTGCTGTTTTGATACCTTTTATGTAGTTACGTGCTGTTTTGATACCTTTTTATGTAGTTACGTGCTGTTTTGATGCGTTTTTTTATGTATGTGCACAGCCGACACATTCCGATTTCGGAGTAGCTCGGCGATGCTGCGAGAGGGACTTTGCAGCCGCTCGGCGTTGCACTTGTTTTGGGTTTTTGGGGTTTTATTTGAAGACTGACATTCTTAGTTTTGGGGCGGCTTAAAAGAAAGACAAAAAGTACAAGTAGGCACAGTGTAAGCTTCAAGCTTGTTGATGCCATTTTTCATATTTGTATTGTTTTTATGTCTTGTTGGTGAATAATAATATAAAAAACCCACTGTTTAAACCAACAACAAATGTACCGGGATTCTATTGGTTGAAATAGCATTTTGGTTCTCAAAGTCACCAATGAAAATCAATACTCATCATTAGATAGGGCAACAAGAACACTTATATAAAGCCGAATATTAACCCTTTCACCGCCAAAGTCGCATTTTAGCACCACAGTGATTTAACACCCATGTCACTAAAAGGCATCAAATTGGGGTCTATTATCCCAAAAAACCTATTGTCTTAGTTTTGGGAAGTAAGGATAGACCCTTATTTTATATATGCCACAGAAGAATCCCCAATACTGCAGATGGGTTTTATTCTCTACAAAGGTAAATTTAATGGGAATTCTTACCTGAAATATGGTTGGCGGTGAAAGGGTTAAAGAAGAAGAAAAAAAGTACACAGACAATAATAGTGACGGACGGCTAAGCAGAGTAAGGAAGCGCTATCTAAATTTTCAAATATGTTTTATATATTCATGTAATACAATCTTCTTGGGTTTTTTTATTTCTACTATCGTCACCTTTTTTGTATCTTAATGGTAAGAACGCAATTACTGTTTGCTCATTTTAATAAAACACTATTTTGTTTTAATAGCAAACGTTTTTTACTTCTTTTTTGTTTTGTTTTTTGTTGGGGGGGGGGGGGTCATTTTAACGCAATAGGGCATTTGCCACGAGTGTTCGTTCTCTACACTAGACTACTAATTTGCCCGCGCCCTTCTTCTGCCCGAGTTACGCTGACCTTTCTAATTCAACTCTCTAGATTCAACTCAGTGAAATTCAAGGTCGCCGGCGCGGCTTACGGCAAATGCCCTATTCAGAGCAATTACGATAACGTCCCACCTTTCTGTAGTAGCTCTACGGTCCAGTCCCGACTCGGCAACTGACCTCTAAACAAGGTCATGACTATGGGAAGCAATCTTCCTTTTCAAAACGTCTCCCTCTCTCACTCTGCCAAATTGTGATCAAAATCCGTCCAGTAGTTTTGTTGGCTAATGTTAAGAACAGCCCCCTCCTCTGCCCCTTCCATTCATTTCAGACGGGTTCAGTTAGGGTTAAGGTTAGGAATAGGGTTTGGGTTAGGGATGGGCTTACGGTCAGTTAAGTGTCAATCTCATTATCAATATTATCAATACTATTTTTATTTGTGTGTGTGGATTAGACGGTTTCATGTTATGGTTGGGGTTAGGAATAGGGTTTGGGATAGGGTTAGGGATAGGTTTAGGGTCAGCTTAGTCATCAACTTTTATTTTGTGTGTATTTATCACTGTACAGACCCTACACGCACCTATCCCTAACCCTATCACAAACCCTATTTCCTAACTAACGTAAAACCGTCTGAAATTAATGGAAGGGGCAGAGGAGGGAGCTATTCTATAACATTTGCCTTTTTTTTAAAAAAAGATAATCGATACACAGACAGACAGACATCCAGACAGACACACACACAGACCCATCACAATACCCTGGCCGGGTAACAAGCTTCCCATCCATCACGAGTGTGTTGCAATACAAAAGCCGCCCAAAGCTGTAGTAGTAAGTGATAACAGTCTCCGATGTTCATCATCTTCTTCTTCTGCGTTCCCAGGCCATATGGCCATAATGGGTAAGGTACGTATATGTCCGGTTTTCAGTTTTCACTGGTCTCCCCGCTGCATGCCGCCAACACATTCCGATTTCGGAGGAGCTCAAAGGATAAAAATTGGGAAGATTTGTTTTTTTTTTTAAAGGCAGGAAAATGGGCCAATAAGGCAGAAAGACATCAGAAGACAGTAAGCAAAGGGAAAAGGCAGAGTCAAATAGAGTGACAGATCAGTGGAAGTTACAAGCACAGAACTTCCCAGAAGGTGGGGGAACTATTTGTACGAAAGACACCCCCCGGTATCCCCACGGGGGAGGCCGATGTTCGTCTTTCATGTTATAATAATGCCCCGACAAAGCCTCCACAAAGCTGCCTAGCTTTTGGATTGGGAGAGAACGATTCGACTAGCTTTGTATTGTATACAGTAAGAGAGAGAGAGAGAGAGAGAGAGAGAGAGAGAGAGAGAGAGAGAGAGAGAGAGAGAGAGAGAGAGAGAGAGAGGGGGGGGGGGGGCGGGAGGTAAGCCAAGCATTCTTTAAAAAAAAGAAACAGAAAAAAAAAAGAACCGGAGAGGAGAAAGAAACCGGACGTCATACAATCTTGAGAGAGAGAGAGAGAGAGAGAGAGAGAGAGAGAGAGAGAGAGAGAGAGAGAGAGAGAGAGAGAGAGAGAGGGAGAGAGAGAGAGAGAGAGGGAGAGAGAGAGAGAGAGAGGAGAGAGAGAGAGGGAGAGAGAGAGAGAGAGGGAGAGAGAGAGAGAGAGAGAGAGAGAGAGGGAGAGAGAGAGAGAGAGAGAGAGAGAGAGAGAGAGAGAGAGAGAGAGAGAGAGAGAGAGAGAGAGAGTGAGTGCAACTGTTTTTTAACGAAGTCTTTATTAGTTGTCTCGAAAGATGGATAGGAATGTGACACAGGCAAATAATAGAGGAGATTCCTGACTTTCGCGTGGTACTCCCCATTCTCTCTCCCTCCCTCTCACCAACCACTCACTCTCTCTCCTCTCTCTCTCTCTCTCTCCCCTCTCTCTCTCTCTCTCTCTCTCTCTCTCTCTCCTCTCTCTCTCTCTCTCTCTCTCTCTCTCTCTACCCCTCTCCTCTCTCTCTCTCTCTCTCCATCTCTCTCCTCTCCCTCTCTCTCTCTCTCTCTCCTCTCTCTTTCTCTCTCTCCTCTCTCTCATCTCTCTCCTCTCTCTCTCCCTCCTCCTCTCTTCCTCTCTCTCTCTCTCTCCTCTCTCATCTCTCTCTCTCCTCCTCCCCTCACCATCCCTCTCTCTCATCGTTCCTCTCTCTCTCTCTCTCTCCTCTCATCCCCACTCTTCTCTCTCTCTCTCTTCTCTCTCTCTCTCTCTCTCTCATCATCTCTCTCTCTCTCTCTCTCTCTCTCTCTCTCTCTCCCCCTCTCTCTCTAATCTCTCTCTCTCTCACTCTCTCTCTCTCTCTCTCTCTCTCTCTCTCTCTCCTCTCCTCTGCTCTCTCTCTCTCTCATCTCTCTCCTCTCTTCTCTCTCTCTCTCTCTCTCTCTCTCTCTCTCTCTCCTCTCTCTCCCTCCTCTCTCTCTCTCCTCTCTCTCTCTCCTCTCTCTCTCTCTCCTCTCGTCTCTCTCTCTCTCTCTCTCTCTCTCTCTCTCGTTCTTCCCTCACTCTCTCTCTCTCTCTCTTCTCTCTCTCTCTCTCTCCCCCAGTCTACAAAAGAGAAGAAGAAGAAAAAGTTTCAAAAAGAAGAAATCCTTTTTGTTGGATATTCTTTGTCTGGCATTACTTGGCTCTGCAAATTATATCTCCCCCCCCCCCCATCTCTCTCTCTCGCTCTCTCTCTCT
>CM065703.1:39867141-39869641 GCA_017654935.2 Phymorhynchus buccinoides | reverse complement strand
CCTCTCTCACACCCATCACATACACCCTCCATATTTCCCTCTAGGTCTATAAAGACACACGGACCCACCACGATTAAGTCCCTTGTTGTGTTTCTGTGTAACTGTGACCCACATACAAATGTCCCCAACTTAAAATTAAGGCTGCTCAATCATTTAAAATGATGTTTCGTTTTTTTAATTTTGGGGGCATTTGCATGGGAGTCATACCTGGTCAAAACAAGATTTCTTACCAGCTATATAAGAGGGAAAAGACGTGAAACCCGTGATTTTGAAACGTGATCTGGTGGGCCTTTAATTTCGTGAAAGTCAGCGAATGCACTATATATACTATTGTTGTGACTGTGTGTGTCATTCTTACCATATATCTACAAATGTCCCCATATGTGTCTGTTCTAGACCGAGAGGACGTAAAACACCATTTTTCATTCATTCGTGTGTGTCATTCTTTCTTTTAAAAAAAAACACACCCAATAACATTGCTTATGCGTATGGATGTATATATGCTAGTCTCTCGTTTCCGATAATGACTGCCATATAGCAGAAGGGGGGCAGATACTATTTTGGCGGGCTTGGCGAGAACTTGTCTATAAAGTGGAGATGCCTTGCCCAAGTGTACACCCCAACTTTCTCGGCCAAAGGGGTTCGAGGACGCAGCTGGCGTTGAGGAAGGTCCCCAAATGCCAGGCCATGCCTTTGGCTGCAGCACCAGAGCCGGTTGCAAAGGCCCCCTCGTTCGAGAGTCATAGTCGTCTTATACATCTACTCATTAGATTAATACATTGGAAGACTAAGACAAGTTTGTTAAGTCCTCTCTCGCACTTTTTGTCCTTATGTGCACATTAGTCTAGAATGACCCTGTTTCTGCTTTAAAAAATGTTTTTATTGCAAGTAGTAATTTCATTACTCGCCATGTTACATTACCACACAAAATGTGAAGCCATTCTACCCACTGGTTCGTGAGATACAGCTCGGACATGAAGGAAGGAAATTTCGGTTTTGTGAGTCTTCCTTGGCGGGGGTTTGCACTGGCGGTTCAAAAGTCAGGATCTGATTAGGTTGTGACATGCTGATCAAGAATATATATGGTTATATGAGACCCTAGGCTTATTGTAGTTCATGGTATCCGCGAGAGGACAAATGTTCGCGAAAGGACTTAACACACGTTGTTAACATCTCCGTTCTGCTCTACGTATTTTGATATTACTGGTAATTGCAAACTAATAACAAACTTTCATTTCATAGTACTTTAAAGGGTTTGGGGTTCAACAGGGGGACGATTTGGGGGGGCTTAATACAAGGAAATAATTAATTTATATCGCATTTTAGTCAATTTCACCTATCTGTAGGGTGGGGGATCTTGTAGGGGGGGGGGGGGGGGGAGGGGGGGGGGGGGTAGGGGGGTGGGGTGGGGGGGGGGGGGGGGGGGGAAGCTATTGGATGTAAACCTAGTACAATCTTGTAAGAACATGGTTTGGGCGACAATAGGTTCAGCATTAGCATGACAATGGGTTTGTGGTCTTAACCCTTTCAACGCCCAAATCGCATTTTAGCACCACAGTGGTTTAACACCTATGTCACTAAAAGGCATCAAATTGGAGTCTATTATCCAAAGACCCTATTATCTCAGTTTTGGGAAGTAAGGATAGACCTTATTTTATATATTATGTCACAGAAGAAACCCTTTCACCGCCAAAGTCGCATTTTAGCACCACAGTGATTTAACACCTATGTCACTAAAAGGCATCAAATTGGGGTCTATTATCCAAAGACCCTATTGTCTTAGTTTTGGGAAGTAAGGATAGACCTTATTTTATATATGTCACAGAAGAATCCCCAATACTGCAGATGGATTTTGTTCTCTACCCAGGTACATTTAATGGAAATGTTTGGCTGAAATATGGCTGGCGGTGAAAGGGTTAAATACGCTTTTGTAGTTGTGGTTGTTGTTTTAATGTATTTTGTTTATATCACCGTCGATGCAGTTAAAGATAATAAACAAACAACGAACAAACAAACAATATCATTTGTTTGTGTATTTGGTATATTCTAGGCACAGAGACTTATCTCTGTGAAATTCGGGCTGCTCTCCCCCGGAGAGCGCGTTGCCGCAAGTGCAGCGCTTACCATTTTTTTTTTTTTTTTTTTTTTTTTGGGGGGGGGGGGGTGCAGGGTGAGGGAGGGTGTGAGGCTACACACTTGGAAAACCTAGCTATCAATTTGGCCATACCAGGCAGCGGGATTCTCTCCTTGCTCTCACCGACTTTCAACTGCGACACACCCAACAGCCGTGAAGATGTTAAAGATCCACCAGATCACGTGTCAGAATCACGGGGTTTCACGTTTCACATTACGTTTATGTTTTAGATTTTTTATTTTTTTTTTTTTTTACCCATTATTGATTATGGAAGCCAAAATGATTTTGTTTTTTGTTTTGTTTTAAATCTGAGTTAGCTGCTTAAAAAACAAAAAAATTGAGTCATTCTCCTCAGCTCTCTCTCTC
>CM065703.1:39862141-39864641 GCA_017654935.2 Phymorhynchus buccinoides | reverse complement strand
GTCTCTCTCTCGGTCTCTATCCTCTCTCTCTCTCTCTCTCTCTCTCTCTCTATCTCTCTCTCTCTCTCTCTCTCTCTCTCTCTCTCTCTCTCTCTCTCTCTCTCTCTCTCTCTCTATCTCTCTCTCTCTGCTCTCTCAGCTCTCTCTCCTCTCTCTCCTCCTCTCTCTCTCATCGCTCCTCTCTCTCTCTCTCTCTCTCAGACCGCCTCTACCTCTCTACTCTCTCTCTCTCTCTCTTCTTCCAGCAATGTCCCCTGCCGTTTATCGGCAATTATTTACAGGGGTTCAAAGACGAAGATGCGCAGCACTGGATGAGATAGGATTTGATAAATATATTAGGTCCGATAAAAGCTTATCTCTCTCTCTCTCTCTCTCTCTCTCTCTCTCTCTCTCTCTCTCTCTCCTCTCTCTCTCTCTCTCTCTCTCTCTCTCTCTCTCTCTCTCTCTCTCTCTCTTCTCTCGATCTCTCTCTCTCCTCTCTCTCTCTCTCTCTCTCTCTCTCATTCCTTCTTTTCTACCTCGCGTACTTTTTGGAAAGTTTGAATCGATTTACATGTATGTACCTGTTTATTGTATTTTCCATTTATTTTCATATTTGCTGATGACCCTACCCCGCTCTCCCCTTTGACATGGGCAGATGGCCCAGTTCAGTAAAATATTGTTCATTGTTCATTTGTTTTCTCTCTCTCTCTCCCCCCCCCTCCCCCCTCTCTCTCTCCCCACTGATCACCCTCGCGACACACAGGTGGCAGGGGCCCGGCGCTGACACTAACGCGGTGACTAATGGCGCCCCCACGCGGCAGGTATGTTGTTCACCGGGGGCCAAGGGACGTAACTCTCCCTGTTTGCCGATGACAAGGGGAGGCCATCCCATCCCCCCACCCCTTGCGCACGTGCGCCTTGTTAGAAGAGCCCGTATGCGACTGTATCTCTCTCTCTCCTCCCCCCCGATCCGGATGTCTGTCTGTAGAAGTAGAGTACTCCACAGTCTGTGCTATGTTGTTGGCACGTCGTTGGGACCCCTTGTCGGTGATATGTTAACACCGTGAGTGAAGAGGGAGGGTGGGGGGTGAGGGGGTAGATAGAGTGCAGGGGTGGGGGATGGTGGGGGGTGGGTGGGGGTTGAGGTTAAGTAGGAGTGTTGCCCGGGAGGGTGAAAGTTTCAATTATACTTATCTGTATTGTTGTTGTTGTTGTTGTTGTTGTTGTTGTCGTTGTCGTCCCCACTGAGCCGGCTGGATTAAGTCCCTTTGGTTTTTTTCTGGGTCGGTGTGGCCCACATTCAGACTTTTCTCGTATGCGATCGAGGCTGCTCTTTTAAAGACCCAGTGACGCACCACGATTAAGTCCCTTGGATTTTTTTCTGGGTTGCTGTGACCCACAAACAAATTTCCCCATATTCAAATTGAGGCTGCTCTTTAAACTGATGTGTCGGTTTCAATTTGGGGCCATTTATATGGGAGTCAGACTTGGTCAAAACAAGATTTATTTCCAGTTATAAGAGGGAAAACACGTGAAACCCGTCATTTTGACACGTGACCTACTGGGTCTTTAAAGATTCCAGGGATCATCCCAGCTGCCGAAGCACTTGAACACTACGGCACAAATGCACCAGCTGGGCAAGAGAACATGGCGTGTGTGACCGTTTTTGAATACCCCGCCACGTGGGCAGCCACACTCCGACTTCAGAGGAATCTGTATGGTTACAAATTCGGGACTTTACTGTCTGATGTTGCACTGCCTCCTGGGCATTGCCTCCAGGATCGGTCCCACCATCTTTTGCAATGATCTACTAATGTCCCATTATATGTGTCTGTTCCGGACCGGAGGACGTTAAACAGATTTCCATTCATTCGAGGGTGGACGTTAAATAGGAGTGTGGCCGGGAGGGTGAACATTAAAATTAAAAAATAGTTGCAAATGGTGGTTGGTTGATGGTTCGTCCCATATGTGCTGTCTTGCAGCCGAGTGGACGTAGAACCTAACTTTCAGGGTGAAAGCTTTTGTTTATCTTGTAGGGGGATAATGAACAGGAGCGGATCAGTTAGTGAAAGGATGGGTTTGTGGGGATGGGGGTGTGGTGTGGTGCTAACGGAGTTGTTATGGTACTGGTATGTTAGTTGTCCATGATGTTGCATAATAATCTACTTGTTGGTTTAAGTAGCATTTGTATTTCTCAAAGTCACAAAGGAAAATCAACAATGATCATTAGATAAGGCAACAAGAAAACTTATATAAAGCCCTATCTTAAAGAGACAAAAAATGCACAGACAATAATAGTGACGGACGGCTAAGCAGAGTAATGAATCGCTATCTTAATTTTCAAATATGTTTTATATATTAATGTAATATAGACAATAACAAATATAAAAAAACAGTAAGAAGAACATGAAAAGTTAACAATATTAAATTTAAAAAAAATATTTTAAATTATATTAATGAATGTTTAGACACATGTAGTGAGAACTGGAGATCAGTCTCAGGTTACAAGGAAACAAAC
>CM065703.1:39847141-39849641 GCA_017654935.2 Phymorhynchus buccinoides | reverse complement strand
GAAAACGCGTGAAGCCCGTGTCCTTGGCTCATACACTTAAAATGGTGGCGGTACCATAGCCGATGAGGTTTAACTGACGCGTGGTTACCGCTACACCTATCTGTATTGCTAAGCAAATCGGGACTTTACTGGAGTTGCACTGCCTCCGGGCATTGCCTCCAGTATTGTTCGCACCATCTTTGTATCTACAAAAATGTCCCACATGTGTCTGTTCCAGACCAAGAGGACGTAAAACACCATTTTTTGTTTTATTGATTGCTCGTGTCCTTTCGCGAATATTACTTTTGTCCTCTCGCGGATACCATGGTTTACAATAAGCCTAGGGTCTCCCATAGCCATATATATTCTTGATCAGCATGTCACAACCTATTCAGATCCTGAATTTTCAAACGCCAGTGCAAACCTCCGCCAAGGAAGACTCGCAAAACCCAAATTTCCTTCCTTCATGTCCGAGCTGTATCTCATGAACCAGTGGGTAGAATGGCTTCAAATGTTGTGTGGTAACGTAACATGGCGAGTAATGAAATAAATACTTGCAATAAATACAAAACAAAGAAGCAAAATGGTGCTTTACGTCCTCTCGGTCTGGAACAGACACATATGGGACATTTGTAAATACAAAGATGGTGGGAACGATACTGGAGGCAATGCCCGGAGGCAGTGCAACACCAGTAAAGTCCCGAATTTGTAACAATGCAGATACGTGTAGCAGTAACCACGCCTCGGTTAAACCTCATCGGCTATAGTACCGTCACAAGTGACGAAACAAGTATTAAATCAATACAAACATGCAGAAACGGGGTCATTTTAAACTAATGTGCATATTAGGACATCAAGTCCACGAGAGGACTTAGCACCCGTGATTTTGACACGTGATCTGGTGGGTCTTTAAAAAAAAGTAATTCCACGCGCCCCGTACAAACCTTTCTGTATTCCCCACTCATAACTTGCCTCTACCAGCTTTTTTCTCTTGCTTTTTAAAAACAATTTTTTTTAAAGTTCCCTGCGCCGTTTTCAGCGACAAGAACATAGATTGTTGCTTGAGCTATTACCACCACCACTACTACGACTCAAAAGAGTGCATGCATCTTAAAGGGGCATCCTGACGGATACGTTTTTGTGTGTGCAAGAAACGCGTCGAGATCATCAGGAAAACACACTTTACATAGATCGCGACAATCACTTTGCTCTGTTTTCCTGGAAATCAAACCCTTCAAATTGGCGATTCCTTCTTGGCGGAGGTGCTGGATGTCAGATTCTTCCAGTGAAAGAGAAGGCATGTGCCCTCGCTTTTCTAATGGCCGCCTGAGTTAGACCAAATCGTTTGCACGAACTGTCCACAATATAAGCCTTTTTTTTAATACAGTTTTTATATAGTTTACGAAAAGGACTTTCGCTCGCAACAAAGGAAATAGCTCCTTTTTTTTTTTTGGTACTGCACTACAAAGACAAAAAGCTTCAACCACTCTGAGTGTCCTCCACCCACCCCGTCCAAAATGGCTTCTCTCTCCGGCAACTCCGTCAAGGAGGAATCGCCGTTTTGACGGTTTGATTTATATGAAACCAAAGCAAAGTTAGTGTTCCGATCATTGAAAAGGCTGTCTTTTGTGGTGACCTCGACGTGTTTTTTGCAAAAAAACATCATCCGTCAGGGTGCCCCTTTAAAGGGAATATTTTGTTTTATCTTTCAGTTGTTGTTTTTCCTTCTTCTCCTACAGTCACGAATCCTACAAGAAAAGCAACAGCCTCGTTTCGACTAATGGTCCAACGATTTAGCCTCGTTTCAAGGCGTGTTTCCGTCGATAACCGGAAAAGAGGTTGCCGGCAGGGGGCGTAAGAGACGAGAAATTGTGAACGACCTTTTTTTGAAAATAAATAAATAACTAAATAAAAACTGAGCTTGATTCGAAGAAGTAAAACAGACGACGCGATTTGGCCGCGTGGTGGCGCTATCTTCGGAGCAGAAGCGGAAGATGAGGCGCCCCCTGCAGTCAGCTAAGGGCCTCAACTCCGCAGGACGGTAGCAGGGAGCAGCCATTATAGCCCGTTGTTGCTTTTGATGAGTGAAAAATGGAGCTTCCAAGTCGTGTTCATGCTTTTTTAAACGGTGGACCAATTCCCCCTCTTTACTTCTTGAAGCGCCGTGTAAAGAAAGATAGCGCATAGCACGTTTTCTGTTCCAGTCTGCCCACAAAAAGTTAAGGTATTACGTATTATTAGGTATTAAGGTACTTTATAGTTTACAGAGGCGTCTCTGTGAAATTCGGGCTGCTCCTACCTGGAGAGCGCGTCGCAGCCAGAGGCGCGCCATCCAATTTTTTTATTATTTTTTTTTGCATGCGATTTTTTTGTGATTGATGAGGAAAGAAAGGGACGTGTGTGTGTGAGGGGGGGGGGGGGGGGGGGGGTGTTACATTTGGACCAACATGACAACTTTTTTGTTGCCACTGGGTTTAACGAATGCTAAGTGCATGGGCACACATGACCGGGGGTGTACAAA
>CM065703.1:39832141-39837141 GCA_017654935.2 Phymorhynchus buccinoides | reverse complement strand
CCCATTATTATTATTATTATTATTATTATTATTATTATTATTACCAGCATTGTTACTTTTTTTGGTATTCTTCTGATTACAACGAACAAAATTTAAAATGTTACGTTATCTTGACCCGAAGGGTATATATGGGACATTGGTATCTATGGATATCATTGGTATTAATGGTTTCCGATTTATTATAGCATACTAGCGCAACGCCTAGTACCGGTAACGCTAGTATTGGCAACGCCAAGTACCGGTAACGCTGAGTACCGGTTTCGCCAGGTCCGCGAAATATTATATTATTACTTTTCTCTCTCTCCCTCCTTCCATCTTCTTCTCTCATCCCGTTCCACCCCGTCCCTCGCTAAAGTAATCTCCGCTCTCACTCGGTGAATAGCGGGATATTGTACCTTGCTAAAGTAATATCTGCTCTCCAACCCTTTTCTTGCCCGCCCGCGCGCAGTACGGAGTTGTTTCTGTGTAAACTGTTTGTTGTGGACGGCTTGAAATGCGTTTCGCGCATTTGCCAAAGCGCGCAAATGACACGGCCGCCTTGGTTGCCATTGCCATCGCCACGTTAGGGCTGATTGCAAATTTGAAGCGATTCGGTCGAAAAATGGCGGAGTTATCAGGCCCGTTCTGTGTTTCACACGGACGGACGGACGCCTTTTAATATAACAATTATGCTCTCCTATTTGTATTCAGCTGACCCTTACACTGTTGCGTTAAACCAGCCTCCCCATCCCATTTTGAAGAGATGAAAAGACGTTTTGATGGAATCTGAAGTTTGGACAAGTGAACCCGAGATTCACAGTATGAAACCTTTGACTAATCTCCGGTTAGTTTTAGACCATAAGTACACAATCAACACAAACGCCCATAATGTGTGGCACATTTTCAAGACTTCGGACGATACGTACCCTGTTAATAGTGGACAAGTTTCCATATAAAAAAGTGATATATACTTCTCTTTCGCGGCACATGACAACTCTATAAAGACCCCCCACGTCACGTGTCACATTCCCTCTTATGCTAGGAAGATTTCTTAAGATTTCCTACCAGCTATAAGAGGGAAAACACGTGAAAACATGATTTTGACACACGTGACGTGGGGGGTCTTTAAAGACCCACCAGAGCACGTGACAAAATCACGGGTTTCACGTGCTTTACCTCTTATATCGCTGGTATGAAATCTTGTTTTGACCAGGTTTGACTCCCTTACAAATGTCCCCACATTGAAAACGAAACATCATTTTAAAGAGGCAGGCTCAGTTTGAGGTTGGGAACATTTGTATGTGGGTCACAGCTACCCAGAAAAACCCCCAAGGGACTTGATCGTGGTGTGTCAGTGTGTCTTTAATATAAAAAAATAAATACAAAATCTTTAAAAAAAACCTGTTATCACAGTATAACCTTTAGCTTCTGAGTTCCTTTTTTATGGCCCCAAAATTGACTGGCGAACAGCAATGGTCAAGCACTTTAGCAGATAACCCTGGTTACAGTCCCCTTCACAAATCACACACCTCCTCATCCACATCGAAGAAGAAAAAAATAGAGAAGAACAAGCCCCCTACTAAAAGTTCTGCCAGACACGTGAAGCCTCTCTCGTTTAAAGACCCAGTGACGCGCCACGATTAAGTCCCTTGGGGTTTTTTTCTGGGTAGCTGTGACCCACATCCAAATGTCCCCAACTTGAAATTGAGGCTGCTCTTTAAACTGATGTGTCGGTTTGAATTTAGGGCCATTTATAGGCTACGGGAGTCAGACTTGGTCAAAACAAGATTTATTTCCATTTGTAAGAGGGAAAACACGTGAAACCCGTGATTTTGACACGTGATCTGGTGGATCTTTAAGCCTTCAATTCTGTGAGGTTGCTTTCAGACCGATTTATAAGGCGTCTTTGTGGTCAGCTGCAGCCAAGAGAATGGATTTATCAAGGGTAGATCATTATAATGTATGTATGTATGTATGTATGTATGTATGTATGTATGTATGTATGTATGTATGTATGTATGTATGTATGTATATATGTATGTATGTATGCATGCATGTATGTATGTATGTATGTGTGTGTGTGTGTGCGTGCGTGCGCGTGTTGCTGTGCGTGTGCGTATGTATGCATATACGTAGTATGTATGTATGTATGTATGTATGTATGTATGTATGTATGTATGTATGTATGTATGTATGTATGTATGTATGTATGTATGTATGTATGTATGTATGTATGTATGTATGTATGTATGCATGTGTGTATGTATGTATGTTTGTATGTGTTACGCCCAATCCGTGAAATTGTCTATTTCATGAAATGGGCAAAATGGTTTGCTCAATTTATGAAATGGACAATGTATATCACATTATTTTGTGAATCCACATCCACACAGGGAGTGATTAAGATTGATTCAATGGTATCACACTTTTCTACATTGTATTTGCACCCCTGTCCTGCCCCCCCAACTCGACCAGATGCTAAGCTGGGGCATGCCTGAGCCACATGGTGAATCAAACGTTTCATCAAATGAAGTCTGAATAAAATAATGTTTAACTCATCTACAGATGGGATTTCTCATTCGTTTGAACCAATTCTTGATCCATGTGTGCCAATGAACAAAAACTATTTTTCAATCGTATTGCTGTTCCCAATTGCAAGTTATAACTTGGCTATTTCACGAACTGGGCAAATCATTTTTGGGGCTTAGCATATGTATGTATGTACGTATGCATGTATTACGGTAGAGACAGCGATTTGGTAGAATCGGCGATTGGGGGTTGGTGTTACAAAATGCAACATACTAAGTACACTATAAACCAACAACCACAGAGGCTATTTTTTACACCACAGCAGAGCACAAGGTGTATGTCATTGAGTAATTCTTGTTTATGTGCATATTCATAATACGAATAAAACGTCAATCAGTTTCGAAACGAAGGTCCTATCAGTAAATTACCAACAAACATAGGGTTTCATTATTGACGAGTTTTGGTAGTTGACGTGACGCAATCCTGAGCAGACCATTAATTTGTTTGTTGACGGGACATTAAATGAAACAAAATATAACAAAAAACACAAACCACACAGCAATACGGGGAATACAAACAAACGCGCGAGTGCGAGCCTCAGAGCGAGTGTCTTGGCAAGTGTAACAAAGCCTGAACCCTTCCCGTACCCCGTGGGTGTGTTTGCATCCATAGTTTCACTTTTTGCTTCATATTTTAAAAACCGTTCATTGAATCGTGCTGAAATTGTATGACTTTGTGGATGAAAGATTGGAGCATGTGTGCGCCTAACATCAAGCATTTGCGTCGCAAAACGAGCGAGTAAATAAAGAAACAAAGTCGCCGTTTAATGAGGTCAGTTGCTGTGTCTGTCCCCTGCTGGAGTGAGCCCCATAACTCACATTCACCAGTTTATAGTTCTCCGACGAAAGGTTGACGCTGGAAACGCACCGACTACCTTACTTCTCAGCGGTTTGCGAAAGGTGCCATTTAGGAAGCCACCGACAGTTTACGGATATGGCGGGGAGAGAGAGAGAGAGAGAGAGAGAGAGACAGAGAGAGAGAGAGAGAGAGAGAGAGAGAGAGAGAGAGAGAGAGAAAGACACAGAGAGAGAGAGAGAGAGAGAGACAGAGACAGAGACAGAGAGAGACACAGAGAGAGAGGAGCGGGTGAGAGAGAGCAGAGAGACCAGAAGAGAAGACCGAGAGAGAGAGAGAGAAAGAGAGTTGAAGAAAAGAGTGCAGATGATAGAGAAAGAGAGAGAGAGAGACAGGGAGAGATAGAGAAAGAGGGAGAGAGAGAGACAGAGAGAGAAAGAAAGAGAGAGAGAGAGAGATAAACACACAAAGATGGGGTGGGTAATGTTGGAGGTGTGCGCAGATGGCAGGTTTATGGTCAGGCTGGTTAGGGAGAGGGGTGTGGAAGGTGCGGGCTTTATAGCTACAAACTGCCGTATTAAGGGGGACCCTTGCTGTGCTGATAATCAACGAACTGCCAGCCAGCTACATTTTGTGTTGTTACTGACTCGAACTCGTGCACTGATTGTGTGAAGTGGCGAAGTGGTGTTTTATGGACCTTTCAGGTTATGTCTACAGACTGCTATGCTGGAACTGTGAAAAAAAAAAAAAAAAAAAAAAAAAAAAAAAATCTGTTCCAGATTTGTAAGGACAGGATAATCATGTTAGAATCGGAGTCAGAATGTTGTTCTTCTGTCTGAGAGGGAGATGAGCGAGAGAGAGAGAGACTAGAAACAGAGACGAGAGAGAAGAAGAGAGAGAGATAACGAGAGAGAGAGAGAGAGAGGACGAGAGAGAGAAAGAGACAGAGAGATGGCTTTGCAATTGCCGTTGCATGGCATGAGGCTGTGTCAGACCAGTTGACATATGCTAGAACGCCAGGGCTACATCAAAATGTTGTTGTGCTCTGTATGGTTGTGGCGGGGATTGTCCTAAACCATTACAAGCTCCTAGCAATAACATCATCAGTCTCCCCAAAAAAATCCTCCGAAGTCGGAGTGTGGCTGCCCACGTGGTGGGCGGGTGGTCATAAAAAAACGGTCACACAACACGTAATGATCTTCATCCATAGCTGGTGCGTTTGTACCGTAGTGGTCATGCGCTTCGGCTGCCCACGTGGCGGGGTAAATAAAAACAACAACGATCACACACGTAATGTTCTCATCCCCTTAGCTGGTACGTGCATGCATTGGTACCATAGTGGTCGAGTGTTTCGGCTGTTGGGATGATGATGATCCCTGGAGTCTTTAAGCCAGGGTAAGACATCAACAAACAACAACAAAGAACAAGCCTGTCATAGAAACAAAGATAATGTGCGTATGACTTCCGATTTAGGGTA
Organism: Phymorhynchus buccinoides; assembly: GCA_017654935.2. Classification (NCBI taxonomy): domain Eukaryota; kingdom Metazoa; phylum Mollusca; class Gastropoda; order Neogastropoda; family Raphitomidae; genus Phymorhynchus; species Phymorhynchus buccinoides. The sequence goes on along the minus strand of CM065703.1, from coordinate 39,832,301 downwards.
ACGACATCAACAGATGTAGTCGAAATAAACATGAGAGAAAGACTGAGACGTAACAAAAACGGAGCGGGCTAGCTAGAGACGTATATGTATTTTTTTAAAACCCAGAAACCGGAAGGCATTAAAAAAAGGGTGGGGGGGGGGGCGAAGATAGAGAGAGAGG
>CM065703.1:39816511-39831641 GCA_017654935.2 Phymorhynchus buccinoides | reverse complement strand
ATGGGAACACGGGGACCCGGTTGTATCTCGTCCTCACCCGAGAGACTCCACCGTTGGGAGACCGGTAAAAGGCCTCCATTTATTGCAAAGTGAAGAGGAAAAATACCCTGTACCCAGGTGCGAAAACGCGGGTGGTTTTTTTACACGACCACGAGGCGGAAAACGCGTTCGCACGCCGTTAACACATGGTGCCATCTACAAAACCCAAGGATTTTCCCAGTGGCCAAATGACGTGCTTCTTTTCCAACCCCCCTACGTCCCCTATAGTTCAAACCGTTAGGGGCCACATTGAAAGTGTTTCCCTGAAGTTGTAGCTGTAACGGCCCTCTAACGTACAACTGCAAAAAAGACCCACCAGATCCAGTGAGGTGAAAAATCACAATCACGGGTTTCACGCGTTTCCCCTCTCTCGTGGTATAAAGAAATCCTATTTTGACCAGGGTCCTTACCTTGACTCCATACCAAATGCCCCCCAGATTGAAACGAGACAGAATTTGAAGAACAAGACTCCTCAGTTTGAAGCTTTTGAAGTTCCGGGGACATGCACATTGTGGGTCACACCCTCCAGAAAATAATAAAAAAACCAAGGGATTTTTTTTTTTTTTAAAAACCTCCTTGCTGGGTCAGTAGTTGTTTTTGTCTTTAATAAAAAGACCCCACCAGATCACGTGTCAGAATCAAGGGTGGGGTTTTTTGGTTTTTCACGTTTTTCCCTCTTACAGCTGGTAAGAAAAGAAATCTTGTTTTGCAGGTTTTTTTGACTCTATTGCAAATGCCCACACAATTCAAAGCGAAACTATGTTATTTTTTTTAAATAAAACGAGCCAGCCGCATTTGAAAGTTAGGGGTTGGGATAATTTGTTGCGGGGGTTCACACCTACCCATACCTATGCCCTATACCGCATTAAATGTCTGAAGGTTTTGTAAGCCGTAAACCGTAAGCGACTCTCTTAAAGGACCCCCACAGATCCGTGAGTGAAAAATCACGGGATTTCACGCGGTTTCCCTCTCTCCCTGGTACAAGACATTTTATTTTGACCAGGTCTCTGATTCCCATACCCAAAATGCCCCCCCCCCAAGTTGTGAAAACACGAGACAGAGGGACTTTTGAAGTTAATCTTTTGAAGTTCTGAAGTTTTGGGGGGCTTTGATGTGGGTTCAGGGTCACACGTGGTCACACGTACCCAGAGCAGGAGAAACAAAACAAGCGGACTTGAGTATTGCTGGTGGTTCAAGTATGTCTTTAAAAGAGTCGTGTCCAAGTTTTCTCCAGGGCAGCAGTGGAGCTATGTTCACCTGAAGTCTGATTAGTCTGCTTAGTAAAACAAAACCGTGGCCTTTTCTTTTTTTATTTAAACGGACGACGTTGTTGTTTATTCGCTTGTTTTTTCAACGCAATGCTGGATGTTTGGTTGCACATGCTCGCATCTTTCATTTACAAAGTCTTAAAACGTCAACCGAGATTCAATAAATGAACGTTGGAACATATGTAGCAAAAAGGTAGAAGGAGGGGGTGCATGCATCACACCACCCCACGGGTACGGGAACCCTGTATGATCGTACCAGCTTGTGGGCCCTCAGAAGCCCTATTGTGTGTCTATTTCTTTAAACCTTTCATTTCGCCACCATACTTTCTTCAGCCCAAAATTTCCATTATTTTTACCTGGGTAGAGGAACACAATCCATCTGCCATTATTGGGGATTCGGATTCTTCTGTACATATATAAAATATAAAATAAAATAAGTCTACCCTTTACTTCCCAAAATAAAAGACAATAGGGTCTTTGCATAACAGACCCAATTGGATTTGCCTTTCCAGTTAGTGACATAGGTGTCAAATCACTGTGGGTGATAAAATGCACGACTTTGGACGGTTGATTGAAAAGGGTTTTGAAAAAAACATTGAGGTCGTTTATTGTAACAATGTTGTAGTGTGTGGGTATTGATGTTGCACGTGTTGGTGTAATGTGGATGACAGTCCAGTCCCGGAGAAGACCGTTTGCTGTTGACCGAGGATTATAAACAAAGTAAAGGGACTACTATAGGGGGAGAGAGAGAGGAGCGAGAGGGAGAGAGAGAGAGAGAAACAAAAAAAAATTAGAAAATCCTAGCTGATGCATGGTTTATATTGATTATAACTGTTTAATTGGGAGTTAGGACATTTTGATTTGGAATGGGACTGGCTTCTGGGGGTAGGTATAGCCGGGCCCAGGGTAGCCACATATATTTTCTAACAAAACAATTCGCTGTTCAATATTTTTCAAAAATTTTGATTTTTGGTCATAGATTGTGATTTCTATGCTTCTTCGTGGTTTTAGAATTGAGATGCTCGTTTTTGTATGCTTTTTGGAGTTTATATATTCAGGATTGAAGCCGTTATACTATTTTGTTTGTATTGTGTTTTGTATTATACGTCTTGAAGTTTAAGATTATTAAATATTTTGCGCGCTTATTCTATTTTGTGTTGTTTTTGATCGGAGGCGGACGTCGTCGGTGAAACTCGTGGGACTGCTCCCACATAGGAGAGCGCGTCATCGCAGTGAGGTGCCACCTATGTTTTTTTCTTTTTTCTTTTTGGAGGCTTTTATTTGTGATGAGAGTAGCGTCCGATCGGTCGGAGAAGACCCGTTATGGACCGTAATGTTTTTTTTTGAGAAACCTAAGCTCTGCAAATAGGTGCATTTTGCCGCCTGTCCGGCGACCTTTGGAATTTCAGCCGAAGAGTTGAGTATAGGACCGCGGTCCATTATTTTTTTTAAGAAAATTTATCTACGGCGCTTAACCATTTACGAGCTTCTACTCGCTTTAACAATTTTGCACTAAAATGATTCGTAGTTAAAAACAACACCCTTGCATACCCCCCCCCACCCCCCCCCTATCCTTACACATACATACACAACATACACAGAACACACATACACACACACGCACACACACACACACACACACACACGCACACACACCACACACACACAACACATAATACACACACAACACACCCATATACATCCATCAGAGATGGCGTTATTCATAACAGACTTAAAAATAGAGATAAGAAAATCGTTTTACATTGGTTTAAACACAGATCCAATATTTTTACCAGCAGAATATTAAACTGCAGTAGTAGTACTTATGGCTTTACATTACCTTATTAACTTTCCCAAAAAATATATTTCAAGTTCTTTTCTGTATAGATTCAAAATCAGTTCTTCAGGCATAAACAAAACCCATTACAGCTACACACAAGACCTGAAATGATTATTGAAGTCAGTTGTTTGATACACACGCTTGTTGTACGAGGTACTCAATTAACATTATGTTGGATTCCTTCTCATTGTTCTTTTTACTACAATGAAAAAGGTAGACAGGGCAGCAAAACATGGAGCTGAAAAACATGGTTTTCATTCTGAATGCCTTGATTTCCCCCTATCTCTGCACGAACACTGAGTGCAACTTACTTAAGTTGCACATTTGGAAAAAATTCCAATATAACATCAAAAATCGCGATAATCAAGAACAATTCGATATTAAAAGTATTATACATTATTAAAACAAATTTTTACCCCCCAGTTTGTGCAGTAGAACGAAAGTTACTTGCTTTAATGTATATATGGAAACTAGATGCCTTTAAAACAAAATACGTTTAAAGCATAGTTTGCATATGTGGAAACAAATTAACTAATAGTCATATTCTATCATGTGATGACCTAAAGACATTTATTCCTGTCTTGCTGCAAAATAGCGCTTGTAGTATTTTTTAAATCAACAGCCTTAACGTACAAGTTTTTTTTCGTTAATTTAGAACGCACACAAACAAGTCAATAGGGACGAAGTAGGGAGAGTTACTTGTAAATAATATCCTTTATAATAATTATTAACTATTAGGTAGGTGGTTATTGTTGTTTTTTTTTGTTTTTTGTTGGGTTTTTGTTGTTGTTTGTTTTCTTTTTTTATCTTTTTGTTGTTGTTTGTTCCTTATCTATGAACTCGGTTTGCATAGCAATAATTATTTGTACGTTTGTTTTAACTGCTTTCATAGGATTTTGTCTAGGGGTGGGGGGGGGGGGGGGGGGGGGGGGGCGGATTGGGGGGGGCGGATGTATGTGACTGTAGGGTGTGTGTGTGTGTGTGTGTTTGTGTTGTGTGTTGGGGGGGCGTGGTATTAATTAAAGGTTGGGTGGGGGGTTAACGGGGTGGTTGGTGTAGGTAGTGGTAAAAATGGTGGTAGGGTGGGGTAAGGTGGTTGGTTATGGGGTATAATAAGTTAGGGGGTAAATGTTGGGTTTGTTTTCCAGTTGGGGGTGATTTTTGTTTTTGCTGTTACTGGTTTTATTCCTATTTTATGTGGTTTATGTATTACTTCTACAGTTCAATCCTATCCATTCACATTGATTGTGCATACACCTGCATGCACCCACCTTTGATATTTCACACACATATCCACAAATTCACATCCACGCAACCACTTTAACATACATAAACATTTTATTTATTATTTTTAAATACTTTCTTTTTGTGTCTAATGATCACGAGAAGTGGATAGGACGTTAATGAAATGACAAAGAATGAAGACCACGACAGACTAACACACACGCGAGCCGAGCTCGCTCCTCCACTACGCACATAGTCGCACACAAACGCACACACACTGACTGACACACAACACACACACACACACCACGCACACACACACACACACTTATGCGCACAGCCAAAGAAAATATGTTTGCATACATTGAACTAAATATAAATAAAATACATATATCATAAAGTAACAATTTACAATCAGATTAAAAATAAAAATAAATCAGTTTTCAATGCACATAAACAAGTTACACATTCACCCAATGACCGCAAAAGAGTAAAGTTAGAAAGGTCCAGCGGTCGTACCTCGGGCCCAACAAAACGACGATGTTGTGAGGGATATGGATCATCGATGAGGCGTGCGGGGCAAATTAGTAGTCTAGTGTTACAGACACGAAACTCTCGTGGCAAATAATGCCCTATTTGGTGGCCTCGTTCCGTAGGAGGCGGGGGGGCAACGGTTTAAGGCAACGGTTAGGCTTGGTACGCGGACTAGGGCCCCCCTCCCGTGGGGATCCCAAGGTGGGGGTCTTTCAGTTAGAAATAGTTCCTCCATTCATCTGGAAGTTCTGTGCTTGTAGCTTCCTCTACTCTATCACTTCTCTTTGTTACTCTGCCTTTTCCTTCCTCTTTGCTTTCTGGCGTCTACTTCTTTCTGCCTTATTTGGTCCATTCCCGTGCCTGTTTTTCATAGGTAAAAACCATTGCCCAGATTTTTTCCTTTTTACAATTTATGACAAAATGCCAGTTTTTTTATTAAATTATTATTGTACAAACTGGCGTCCAGGGGGACGTGAGACCTTGCGCACTTGACCGTGGGCACCTGTTGTCCATTTCTGCAGTGCAAATTTGCTTATAAAGGCCTTTTTTTATGTAGTATTTAGCTTACTAGTACGTATTTTGTTATCCTTTTTTTTACTGTCTTTTTAAAAAAAACCCCCACCTGGATTGCGATTTTTTAAGCAAGAGCTGAATGGCCTCGACGTTTCCCTGCATCATAGCCCCACCCCACCCCCCTCTTTCCTTCTTCCTTATTGCGCTAATTGTGAATTATTTGAGTAAGTGCCGCAATACTAGCTTTCATCTTTAAACAGTCCCAAAGGATAGGAATAATATATTGGTGATTGCATAATATAAAGATGACGAAAATGTACTTCATGTACTTCAGTGCTAGGTAGACTGGTGGGATACTGATTTGATGGAAGCAGCACGCACATTATAAGCAGCACGCGCACATTATTATTAAGCCCTTTCGCCACGCAGCCATTTCTTAGCCCATACCCAAAAAAAAAAAAAAAAAAAAAATTGCCTTTAATGTAACTGGGAAGAGAGAAAGACGCAAGATAACAAAGTCTGCAGATAAAAAAGAGAAGTCAAGGAGAAGGCACAAAAAAACTCAAAAATTACAAACCGGTCTGCAAATATCGTGGGACCTCAACCGAGGAGATTAGGAAAATGGGGTGCCACTGTTGATGGATAAGCGTGCCTGATTTGATGCACCCGTGTGGTGACATAGTGAGGTGTTACAAGGCATTGAGTTTGAGTGCCATAAAGTGCATTGCATTGCGTAGTTAAAACCAGGTGTGGTACATACCATGCACGGGAATTTGCGGTTTGTTCAAATATACTTTAAATGGAATAAAGTTGGAGCCCCTTCTATTTTCCATATCGTAGTGTGTGTTTTTGTTGGTGAGTAGTTTTTTTGGTGAAGTTTTTTTCATTTTGTGGGATTTTCCATATTCTACTGCTCTTTTAGGATGAGACACTACACTGGCTTTGTCACGGCGGCTCGTGTGTGCATACTAAGGGATCGTGGTAATCACGTTAAACTCCAGTATTCCCGGGAATAGGTCTCCATTTGACCCATGGCAACACCGTGAGTGAGGTTTTATAAGTCTTATTATTTTAGTTGCCCAAACAACTGTGGTGCCATTGCATGGGGGATAGGAAATGGAAAATGGAAGAAATATCCTGTGGATAATGTTGGACGTGGGTTTACAGAGACCTTAGCCTAGTGTGTAATACAGGTATGTGTGTTAACTTTCTTCTCCTAATATGTTCATCCTTCATTGTCCATTGCTGTACCGCTCTTCTCCTAACCCTAATACCCTTCCCTCTAACCCTATCAACCACCACACCCATCCTTCCACCCAATGCTATGCTTTGTATACAGTATGGTTTTCCCTCGACGAATCTCGTTTTTGGTTTTCCTGTTAAATGGGCACCCTGACGGATACGTTTTTATAGCAAGAAGACAAAACTTCGATATTTTAGACCAAATGGTTTTGCATGAAATGTTTGCAATACAAACCTTTTAAAAAAAATGTTTTAATGTTATGCAGTTTACCTAAAGGAGGTGGTCACAGTCCCACTCACACAAAGAAAAAAAAAAAAGAAAATAAATCCTTCTTTTTTGTTTTAATTTGCACTACACAAAAAGAAAACAGCTTCAACCACATGAGTAGCCTCGCACCCACCCCGTCTCAAATGGCATTCTCTCTCCGGCATCTCCGCCAAGGAGGAATTGCCGTTTTGACGGTTTGATTTCTAGAAAACCAGAGCAAAAGTTAAGTGATTGTTCCGATCCTTGAAAAGGCTGTCTTTCTGGTGATCTCGACGTTGTTTCTTGCAAAAAAAAAACCTCATCCGTCAGGTTCCACCTTTAACCAGATCCAGGTGATGGGAAGTGGAATGGACGATCCGTTTCTCACTATTCCTGTACGGCGTTTATTGTTCCTGTCTTTTTAATTTTGATTGTCTAATACCAATCATTTTGTTTTTTTAACCATTGTAGCTTATCATCCATTTTGTTTTTAACCATTGTAGCTTATCATCCATTTTGTTTTAACCCTTTCGCCGCCGCCAGCCATTTTTCATTACTTTTTTCAAAAATCTATCTTTTCCACCTTAAATACCCTTAACCTTAAGTGGGTAGAGAAAGGAAACTATTTCTGCAATATTGTGAATTCCTCTGTGACATGTATAACATTAGGCCTTATCCTTACCCCCAAAATGTAACACCTAAAAAATTAAAATGGGGGTCTTCGGATAACAGGCCCTGGTTTTGATGCCTTTTAGTGACATGGGTGTTAACCATTGTGGTGCATAAAATGCGACATTGGCGTGTGAAAGGTTAACAAAAAACATCCGTTTTGGGGTTGAGACCCTCATCTGACAAATGGTCAGTTTGGTCTACTAAACTAAAACCCTCCCATTTCCCACTCACAGCTCTGCTCTACCAGAAGCATGGTTTGTTCCGTTTTGTGTCCTCGTCTATTTCCATTACTCGTTTGTCTTTGTTTCAATAGTCTGTTTTTCGTGAACAATTTTTGTTTTCAGGTCATGTCTCCTCCCCCGTTTTGTTGCTTTCGACTAATATTCGACAATCCTGTCTATTATGTCTTTCCTGTTTAACCCTCCCCGGCACCCCGTGGGTGTGTTTTGCACCCATACTTTTACTTTTTGCTTCATAGTTTCAAATCCCGTTCATTGAATCTTGCTGAAATGTTATGACGCGTTTTCTCAACGAAAGATTCGAGAATGTGCACCCCCAAAATCAAGCATTTCTGTTGTAAAACAAGCGAGTAAATAAACAACAATCTCGTCGTTTCACTAACTTGGACTATTTTTGTTCTGTGTTCCCTTTTCTCTCAGTGGGTATGGGGACTGGAGTGGACGCACCAATCCTCATTCCCACACATTAACACGGTGTGTCATCTTTCCCATTTTTGCTTTAGTGGGTATGGGGACTGGAGTGGACGTCCGTACCAATCAACTCATTCCCACATTAACACGGTGGTCATCTTTCACCTTCCTCTTTAGTGGGTATGGGGACTGGAGTGGACGTACCAATCCTCATTCCCACATTAACACGGTGGTCATCTTTCACCTTCCTCTTTAGTGGGTATGGGGACTGGAGTGGACTTACCAATCCTCATTCCCACATTAACACGGTGGTCATCTTTCCCTTCCTCTTTAGTGGGTATGGGGACTGGAGTGGACGCACCAATCCTCATTCCCACATTAACACGGTGGTCATCTGTCCCCTTTATCTCAGTGGGTATGGGGACTGGAGTGGACGCACCAATCCTCATTCCCACATTAACACGGTGGTCATCTTTCCCATTTTTCTTTAGTGGGTATGGGGAGGACTGGAGTGGACTGGCCGATCCTCATATCCCAGCATTAAAAACCCTTTCACCGCCAAAGTCGCATTCATAGCACCACAGTGATTCAACACCTATGTCACTAAAAGGCATCAAATTGGGGTCTATTATCCAAAAAACCCTATTGTCTTAGTTTTGGGAAGTAAGGATAGACCTTATTTTATATTATGTCACACTAGAAGAATCCCCAATGCTGCAGATGGACTTTATTCTCTATCCAGGTAAATTTAATGGACATTTGGTCTGGAATATGGCTGGGCAGTGAAAGGTTTAAACACGGTGGTTATCTTTCCCCCAATAAGACCTATGCTCTAATCTAAACTTGTACTATGCCGCCTAAACCAAACCTAATAATCAAAGCCCGTTTCTTTCTAGTTCCACGGGAAGATCGAAAAGGAAACGTTTTGAGTCCTTCAAAAAGGGACGTGGAAGCTATAGTCTGACCCGTACCCTTTACCCGCACGTAAAATTCCACAGAAATTCCACGGCAGTTAACCACGTCGGATAAGAAGCAGGGATAGAGGTCCCGCGCCTGGTATGGGCAAAATTGATAGCTATTTTGCTCCCCAAGTCTGCCCCCGAACCCGTCCCTCCGCACGGCTGCCCACGAGATCGAGCGTCCACGAAGTGATGTGACACCTTCGGATCGGTCGAAAAGCCGCGCCCCCACCATCAACCCAAAACAACCCACCCTAAAACCCAAGGAGAGCTTATAGGAGAAGGCTCTTATATACATTTTTCTTAAAAAAAAATAGAAATTGGGTAGGTGCTGCGCTTTGCGGCGACGCATTCTCCTGGGTAGAGGCAGCCCGAATTTGTCACAGGGATCAGTTTATTGTGACTAGAAGATATCCAGAAAATCCATAACAATAACTTAAAAAAAAACTAAGCACAACACAATATCCAGAGCGACATATTTCGATTTTTCCTTTTTTACAATTTATGACACGCCAGGTTTTTTATTTTATTGTTCACTGGTCTTCCAGACGTGAAACCTTACGCACTTGAGTGGGCACTGTTGTTGTCCATTCTGCAGTGGTCATATTTGGGCCTATATCGCCTTTTAAAAATGTATTTTATCTTACTAGTATTGTGTTATCCTGTTTTGCTGTGGTTTTTTTTTTTATAACCTGGACTCTAATAACATATCATTTTTTTTTTATAACCCTGATAAATAGAGTGGAATTGGCTTACGTTTCCAGCGCGCTCTGGAATGATGTGATAATACGGGTTATGATGGAAGGGTTAGTTATGATGTTATGAATTAGTACGGTATTTTTATGTTTTCGGTTTTTTGTACGTTGTTAATATTCATGGATTTGGCTGTTTTGTTATACGTGGTCGAACTTTACGTGGTGACGGTTAGTCCTGAGATGACCATAGCTGTTGACTGCAGGGACTATAATAGACTAACCTGGACTTAGCTGTTTTGTAAAGTACATACATTGTAGGTATGTTATTGACGTGTTTGATGTTATCCCTGTGGTGGACAGTCCTGAGAAAACCATATGCCGTTGACGGGACTATAAGGCATATGTAAAAAATAACAATAAATAAATAAACGGCAAGTGAAGGGGTTGTACTACTTATGTGCTATAGGGTGCAATAGATGCAGGTGTCGTCATGTTATGAATCTGTACTATATTTGTTTTTATTATGTTTTCAGGTTTTTGTACGTTGTTAAGATTCATTGATGTGTGTTTTGTTATACGTGGTCGAACTTTACGCGGTGACAGTCCTGACGGGACTATAATAGAACTAACTCTGAACAACAACAAAAAATACTAATAACTAGACTAACTGACTAACTGTTTGTAAAATAAATACATGTAGGATGTTATTGACGTGTTTTGATTCTTACTGTGTGACAGTCCTGAGATGACCCTTGACGGGACAATAAGCAATGTAAAAATGAAATAAATAAATGGAAAACGTTTAAGACGGCAAGCGAAAGGAGAAGTTAAAAAATGATGTTTGATGGCATGCGCTGTCTTTGCAGAATATTGTTTTCACGTCCTCTCGGCCGAAGGCCATACGGGACATTGCTGTAACTTTAGTTATTGGGGAGGGGGGAAGAAAGGGAACAGGAACATGTTTTTTTCTTTAAATATAGGTATTTTATTAATAATCAAAAAACTGAATTGTATCTTGAATAACAGGTCAAGATTTTGTTAGGTGCCATGGCTCGCACAAAGACTACTCTAAGTTATACGTGTATATTGTTTTGTTTAAAATGTTATTTTACAAGATTTTATTAGGTGCCATGGCTCGCACAAAGACTACTCTGAGTTATACGTGTATATTGTTTTGTTTAAAATGTTATTTTACAATTTTTAGTTATTACTCCCTGAGCTATTGGAGATTAAAATTTTCAGGACCACCTTTTAAAAAGCAATATAAAAATCTTTAAAAATCAATTAAGGTTTAGAAACAATTTACACTATATACATATGATCTTTATTTTCAACCAAAGGGTTTCAAAAACAAGCGAAGTACAAATAAATAATTTTGACTTTATTAAGTCCAATATGCAAAGATCTACTTTGAAGCGTATTATGCATTGGAGTGTGATGTATTATTTACGAAAGAGTGAGGGTCCCTAGCGTTTATTTAAAATGTACAAACCCCTCGACTCCAGAGGCATTGAAACATATTTTTGGCCGGGTCTGGGTAATACGTCATTAAAAAAAATAGAGATGTGTATTTGCAAATGGAGCTATTGTACCGGGGGGCAGGTGGGGGGGGGGGTTGGGGTTTAGAGATAGATAGAGGGCTATCCCCCCTCCTGTCTTTGGTGAAGGCAGGAGGTATAACATTTCATTGATACGATATTTTTCTGTGACATAGAAGAAGCGAGAAGTCAAGCGGAATGGCTGACGCTCTCTTGGTTTTGCTTCGTTTATTTGCTATTGTTTCTGAAGTGTGTGTGTGTGTGTGTTGTGTGGGTGTGGTGTGTGTGTTGTGTGTTGTGTGTGTGTGTGTGTGTGTGTGTGTATGTGTATGTAGTGTGTGTGTGTGTGTGTGTGTGTGTGTGAGAGTAAGGAAGTAAGAGAACGTTGTGTGTAAGCATCGTGCTTATTTTACTTTCTAATGATTAATTATTTTTTTGCCTTTAATGTTCTTGTTATCAATGTAAAGCGCACTGAGCTCATGTGAGAAAGAGCGCTATATAAATTCCCATTATTATTATTAAATGAGAAATGTTGCTATGCCATGCTGCTTTTTTGTATGTTTTGTTTAATTTGTGGAGTAAAAATACATGTAGGATGTTATTTGACGTGTGTGACGTTTACTGGGGTGACAGTCCTGAGACGACCATAGCTGTGTTTACGGGACTCTATAAACAATGTAAACAAGAATAAAACGAGATACAACTCGGACATAATATATATATATAGCACAAAGGACATTTCGGTTTCCAAGGTCAAACTCCAAGGTCAAGCTCAGCACCCCAATAATTTATGCTCTGATGTCTTCTACTCTAGGTGATACACCACCACACAAAACCTAAATACTTCCTGTCGAGCACAAATGTGGAAAATATGCCTTAACACTTTGCCAAGACACCAAAGGTTGCAACTAACAATGCTTGAGTCATTTATTCGAGTTCTTCATCATATTTGTTACCCTGACGGGATTCTGTAATTTTTCACCATTGTTTGACAAATACATCACTTTTCGCCCAATCACCGTTTGCCCAAGTCTTTGTTCTCGTTGCGTATCAGTGAGTACCTCCGAGTCGAAGCTCAGCAAACGGAATGTGCCACGGTTCGCCCAAATTGCTCTAGCACTGTTCGCCCAAAATGGTTTCCTAAGCGCGAACAGTGAGAAAAGTAATCAAAGGGTTGAATGAACTAACCCTAACCCTAGCCCTAACCCTGCAATGACATTTATTCACTTCTGGTATTTCTTTCCTTTTTAAAAATATCTGTTTGATTCAACCATTAAATTATTGATTCAATTCCCTGATTTCCTTGCATGATTTGTGGGCGGAACGTGATGGATGTAAACCGGTATAATTTCCAATTGGGCGAAAGGTGATTGGGCAAAATGTGATTGGGCAAAACGTGATGCACCGTTGACAAGATGAAGAACACGAGTAAATGACTCAAGCATCCTAATGTAGTGTTAGTTGCACCTTTTGATGTCTTGGCAAAGTGGAGAAATGATCAGCATCACCATGCAGCACTTCAATCCAGCGCTGGTAAGGGGCCAAGATTTCATGTGAAATGTTTTTGGCTGGCTACCATATGTTCATAACCCCTTCACATAGAGACTTCAAATTTGGTGGAAATAGGCAGGACTATGTACTGAATAAGTGTGCAAAATTTCATTAAGATATCTTTTACTTTTTATAAAAAATAACATTTACCTTCCATTTATTAAAAAAAAAAAATAAAAAACAAATTAAGAGTTAACAGGAAATTAGTAATTAACAAGAAACAAACGTGTTAAAACTCGCAATGATCTAACAAAAAAATCCTTGTTCCATATTACCCTAGTATCAGTGTTAATTTGAAATATATTAAAAGTCTCTTCTGTTTGAATTTGATTTTTAATTTGTCTGATGCCTCCTCTCCTGTTCTTGTGTGTGTTTGTGTGATGCACACACAGGTCAAAGAAGTAAAATTGTGCGTAGCCACATCCAGTGCACGTGTACTGATGTGGAACATCGTTTCATATTTGCCTACAATGGTGTTTCATTTAAACCGTTTCGCCCATTGCTCTTTAATCATATTCTACCCACATTTAGCCTACAAACAGTAATTTCTTTCTTTCAGGGTTTCAACAAGTTTATTTCACTCAACACATGGGCACATCTTGCTTTTTGTTTGCAACGTGTCTTGTATTTGTACCACGGGCATTTCTAAAACGGACAGTTAGACGAGCATCGCTTAAAACAAGCTTGAACTCACCTCTTCGCACAGCAAACTTTCAGCGCCATTTTTTCGAGTGTCTCGTAATTAAGGAAGATAAGGCTTGAAGCCAATCAGGATAACCAGATCTCTGTTATCTCCCATTTGACAATAAGGGCATGTTTCATGTTACACTCCGTTTCATGTTTGCCCCCTCTCCCCTAGTACTACTAGTAGTTGAGAGAAGTCAGAGATAAGCTACTACTAGAATACGCAACTACTACTACTAGTAGATGAGAGAAGTCAGGGAGAAGTCGGAGAGAAGCTACTACTAGATTAGGCAACTACTACTAGTTGTAGTTGAGAGAAGTCAGAGAGAAGCTACTACTAAAATAGGCAACTACTACTACTAGTAGTTGAGAGAAGTCAGAGAGAAGCTACTACTAGAATAGGCAACTACTACTACTAGTAGTTGAGATAAGTCAGAGATAAGCTACTATTAGAATAGGCAACTACTGCTACTACTAGTTGAGAGAAGTCAGAGAGAAGTCGGAGAGATTAGGCAACTGCTACTACTACTAGTTGAGAGAAGTCAGAGAGAAGCTATTACTAGATTAGGCAACTACTACTACTAGTAGTTGAGAGAAGTCAAGGAGAAGTCAGTGAGAAGCTACTACTAGATTAGGCAACTACTACTACTACTACTAGCTGAGAGAAGTCAGAGATAAGCTACTACTAGATTAGGCAACTACTACTACTAGTAGTTGAGAGAAGTCAGAGAGAAGCTATTACTAGAATAGGCAACTACTACTACTAGTAGTTGAGAGAAGTCAGAGAGAAGCTATTACTAGAATAGGCAACTACTACTACTACTAGTTGAGAGAATCAGAGAGAAGCTACTACTAGATTAGGCAACTACTACTACTACTAGTTGAGAGAATCAGAGAGAAGCTACTACTAGATTAGGCAACTACTACTACTACTAGTTGAGAGAATCAGAGAGAAGCTACTACTAGATTAGGCAACTACTACTACTAGTTGAGAGAATCAGAGAGAAGCTACTACTAGATTAGGCAACTACTACTACTAGTTGAGAGAATCAGAGAGAAGCTACTACTAGATTAGGCAACTACTACTACTAGTTGAGAGAATCAGAGAGAAGCTACTACTAGATTAGGCAACTACTACTACTAGTTGAGAGAGGTCAGAGAAGCTACTACTAGATTAGGCCAAAAAAAGGACTAGTAGAAACAAGGACTAGTAGAAGAGACAGAGAGAGATAGAGAGAGACTTCCTTTTCTTTTCTTTTTCCCTTCAAGCCTACACTTGTAATGCTGTGGGTTTTTTCCTTGTCCTTGTTGTCTTGTTGTTGGGCTCATCCGCACAATGGCCAGGGGAGGGGCTAGGGAGGGGCAGGGGCCGGATCCAACTGTCATCGTGCCACGAAAGGCGAGCCTAATCTGAAAATGGGGGATTTAGATAGAGTAAGGGGGGTGTAACTTGCGTGTCATGACTCTGTGGCAT
>CM065703.1:39809011-39814011 GCA_017654935.2 Phymorhynchus buccinoides | reverse complement strand
CTTCTTCTTCTTGTTTTTCCTTCTTCTTCTTCTTGTTCTTGTTCTCGTTCTTGTTCTTGTTTCTTCTTTTTCTGCTTCTTCTTCTTCTTCTTCTTCTTTTTTCTTTTTCTTTTTCTTCTTTTCTTTTTCTTTTTTCTTCCTTCTTCTTCTTCTTTTTCTTCTTTCTCTCTTTCTTTCTTTCTTTATGTATTTACTTATTTGTAAGAGGTTTTTTTTCTTCTTCTTGCATTCTTTGTTCGTTTGTTCTTTCTTTTCGTTTGCTTACTCTGTCTCTCTCTCTCTCTCTCTCTCATATCTCTCTCTCAGTCTCTCTCTCTCTCTCTCTCCATCCCTCTCCCCTGTCATCTCTCTCTCTCTCTCTCTCTCTCTCCTCTCTCTCTCTCCCTCTCTCTCTCCTCTGTCATCATCTGTCTCTCTGTCGTTCTCTCTCTCTCTCTCTCTCTCTCTCTCTCTCTCTCTCTCTCTCCTCTCGAAAAAAGTCCTCTCCTCTCTCTCTCTCTCTCTGTCTCTCTCTCTCTCTCTCTCTCCCGTCCCTCCTCTCTCTCCCTCCCGCCCTCCTTCCCCTCACCCCCTCTTTCTCTGTCTCTCTCTCTCCCCCTCTCATTCTTATTTCTTTCATTTTACTCCTTTCCATCTTCCCCTTGTATCGTCTACCTTTCCCCCTTTTCTCCTACCTCTCACAGGGCTCCCCCGCAAAACAAGGGGTCCCAGGGATTCCTTCACTTACACGCATAGAGGGTCCTAGAGGCGGGATAGAGGGTCCCAGTGGCATTGCGAAAGCTAAATAGTGCATCCCTGGGACCCCCTGCACATTCTTTTATAGGGTCCTTTAGAATTCTAGTACTTCATAGACCCCCAAATGGGGTCCCCGGGGAGCCCTGCTCTCATTATTCCCTTTTTTGTTCTTCTTATACCAATGTTTCCTTTCTCTCATTTTCATTCTTTCTATTTACTGGTCTTTTCCCTTTCGTTCTTCTTCGCTTCTTATTCGATCGCTCAGACAGCTTCCTGTCAATTATGAGCGCAGATGCGTCATGCTGCCGTTATGCGCCTAACTAAGAAATAAGTTAGGCCCAGCAAGTCCGACTTCGGCTGGAAGAAAATCTTTTTTGATTTTTGAAAGTGTTTCTTGAAAAAAACAAAGGTAGGAGAATGGACCGGGTTAGGCAGAAAAGATAGTAAGTAAAGATGACAGTAAGCAAAGGGAAAAAGGCAAAGTCAAAGAGAGTGACAAAGAGAGTGACAAATGAGGAAGCTACAAGCACAGAACTTTCAGAAGGTTTGGGGGGACTATTTATTTATACAAAAGACCCCCCCGGTACCCCCACGGGGGGACATTCGTTCTTCCTCTCTGTGTCTCTCTCTTTCTTTTTATTCCACGTGCGGTTGGTTGGCACGTGCTTCGGAGGGTCAGGGGTTATCTCTCGCTGTGGGCGGGCAGGGACGGAAGATAGTGCAGCGGTCATGTCTGCTGTCGCCATGAAATATAGTCCCGCTGCTGACATATCTGGTAGTGTTGTATTCCAGCGCGCGAGTGGCTGAGATTATAATTATGGTTGCAAATAAAAGAAATAAATAAATAATCATAATAATAATCATAATAATCATAATAATAATAAGGCCTGGTGGTATGTCTCTTTCTCCCAAACAGATAATTCTCTTGATTTCTCGTTCTCGGTCTGGTATTTTAAAATAATTATTTCATTGCTTTGCTTTGTTACATTGCTAAACAAAACACCTAAATATGGGACACTTATTAATATAGTACTTCTTATGGATAGATATATCTATCTCAAGTGCAGATCATCCAAAATCTATAAAACTTTCAACATGGATACTGCTGGTAGAGGGCTATAACTGTCCACTATAATTATAAAGATAAGGTTTATACTTTGGGCTTAATAGTAAGAATACTTTTTTTCTTCAAAAGGTACGAATTACAAGACCTGTTACGGAATTCGTACCACCAAGTTACTGATATCGTAGCAGGGGGTTTATAGCACTAATTCAACTTGTATGATGCTCGTGACTTGGCTTTAACTATTATGCCTATTCTTTCTTCTAAATGTTCCAGTTAGTTTCTGTGACGTCAACATAAATCTTATGTCATTTTCTCATCCAAAGTTTGAAGTCACTTAAAACAGGTTTTTGAATGCATTTTTTGACGCTGCGCCATTAAAAATACGTAGGAGGTACGAATTACATGACAGGGGTACGAATTGCATACCTATGGTTCAGTTATGTTTGCTTTGAATATTTTAATTTACACAATGAACAACATTGACCCTAACCCTTTAAAGATAATGTTGAGGGGCATTTAGAGTTTTAATTTTTGTATTGGTGCATTGCATAACAAGGGGAAAAGCATTACCCAAAATAACATCAAATGCTGACAAAATCAATTTTCGTTTGCCTTACAAACGGTTTTCCGCTTTGTTGCATTTTAGTTGTGATAAAATGTTTCACATTCATTGCTTAAATTTCACATACAATCATTAACCCTCAATCGTCTACCGTTTTCTAGGAAACCAAGTGGTACGAATTGCATAACATGTACTATATCAATAAGTCTCCCCTACAGACTACACGCACATTGAACATATGCGCACGCATATACACGTGTACACTGATATGGTGTACATGCAGACTTATAGGCCTACACACAAACGCACAGACAGGACGGACAGACAGACAGACAGAAAAAACGCACGCACTGTGACACTCACACACACAGAGCATCCAAGATTTGATGGACTGAAAGCAAGACTCAAAAGTGGAGATCAGATTTTGGAGAGCGACAGCCTCGGTTGCGTCAAGTAGCTGAGTGTCATCCGCGAATTTCTAGTGAAGGATTATGTACTCTTTTATAGCTTCGGACAAGGGTTGAATGTACAGGGAGAAGAGAAGGGGACCTAAAACGGAGCCCTGAGGGACGCCAAATTTTAGGGGCACTGATGAGGAGACATTGCTGGCAATTGACACAGACTGCGTTCTGCCAGTCAGGTAAGACCTGAACCATTCTAGAGCAGTCCCAGTGACACCAAAGGACACTGACAACCTGTGCAGCAGAATGCTGTGATCTATAGTGTCAAACGCGGCACTGAGATCGAGTAAAGTGGGAAGTGATGCGAGTTTGTTGTCAGCTGAGCGAAGGAGACTGTCTGTGACGTTGCGTAGTGCTGTTTATGTGCTATGATTGTGTCTGTGCGCGGATTGATGGACTTCATACAGATCGTTTTGAGTTCAGTGGCGTTCAAGCTGCACAAGGACAACTCTTTCGAGGATTTTGGAGAGAAAAGGTAGATGAGAGATAGGCCTGAAGTTGTTCAGTTCGTCTGGGCTGAGACCGTTTTTCTTGAGGAGAGGAATGACTAACGCATGTTTCAAGCAAGGAGGAACAGTGCCAGTTTTCAGAGAGTGGTTTATGATTTATGTTTATGAAACACACATAGTACACAGAGATACAACGATATACAGAGACGCACGGGCACACCACATCACACGCACGCAACACGCATCACGCACACGCACGCAAGCACACACACACACACACACACACACACACACACACACAAACAAACACACACACACAAAAACACACAACAACAAACGACACACACACCACACACAACACACGCGCGGCTCCCCCCCCCCGCGCGCCGCGCACCTACCCATGCACGCCCGAAAGCAAACATATTACACACACACGCACGCAAGCGCCGCAACACAAACACACACACATACACCACCTTACAAGCACGCACGCAGGCACGCACGGACACAAACACACACACACACACACCCACAAACATCACACCACACACAGACACCACATCACACACACACAAGTCAAGTCATACTCTCTCTCCTCTCCTCTCTCTCTCTCTCTCTCTCCTCTCTCCTCTCCTCTCCTTCTCTCTTTTTCCTCTCTCTCTCTCTCCTTCTCTCCTCCTCCTTCTACTCTCTCTCCTCTCGCCTTCTCTGATCTCTCTCCTCTCTCTCTCTCTCTCTCTCCTCTCTCTCTCTCTCTCTCTCTCTCTCTCTCTCTTCTCTCTCTCCTCAATCCCTCTCCTTCTCTATCTCTCTCATCAATCCCCTCCTCTCTCTCTCTCTCTCTCTCTCTCACTCCTCTCTCTCTCTTCTCTCTTCTCTCATCTCTCTCTCTCAATCTCTCTCCTTCTCTATCTCTCTCTCTCCCTCCCCTCCCTCTTAAGGCAACATCGGTGGTATCCAAGTGATGTAAATCAGAAGTTGGTGTTATATTTTCAAACCTGGTCCCTGAACATTAAACCTTGCCTCTCTGTTCTCCGGGGTTGTTGATAAATCTTTCCCAAATTGCTATCTCGAGAGAAATGACAGACGAATTTTATAGATTAACTTTATAACCAAGATTTTGTATTCCTCAGATGTTGTATGAAAAAAAACAAAAACCCCCCCCAGGAGAGCTTTAGAAATGGTAATCAAGTCCCTTCGGTCTGTCTTCTTGGTTATGTCCTTACTTGCTGCTTGTGTCGTGGTGTGTGTGTTGTGTGTGTGTGTGTGTGTGTGTGTGTGTTTAGTGTGTGTGTGCGTGTGTGTGGGCTCTCTTGTGTGTGTGTGTGTGTGGTGTGTGGTGTGTGTGTGTGTGTGTGTGTGTATGTGTTGTGTGTATTTGTGTGTGTGTTGTGAGAGAGAAGAAAGATGACGGTAGATGAGAGAGAGAGAGACTGAGAGAGATGAATGAGCGAGAGGGGGGGGGGGGGGAGGAGAGGAGGAGTGGACCTAAGAGAGAGAGAGAGAGAGAGAGAGGTATGCGATTGCAGAAAAAGCGTACTGGGTCCATGCAGCTAATGATGCAAGCAAAGGTTCAAGGGGGTGGCTGTGTTTTTTTTTTTTAAGGGGGGGAAAAAAAAAAAAAATTCGATGAACGGTGTTCTCTGGGCAATAGTGTTATTTGAATCCTTTGTCCAATGACCATGCAACAAGAAGGGAAACAGTTGTCAGGTATTAGGCCTAAATCA
>CM065703.1:39747085-39808511 GCA_017654935.2 Phymorhynchus buccinoides | reverse complement strand
TTCGGCGATGATTTCGCTAAGCTGGTAAGCCGAGTTCTTCGCCCCCTGATCAGCGGACCGAAAAGGAAAAGGAGCCGCTCACCAACACACTATTAAGCGTCTGTGCTACACTGTTAACACTAAAGTCACAAGATATGTCTATTCCCCTACCGGCTACACAGTGGAGCCCTACCCTAGTAAAGTCATTATAAGCGTCGGGCTATCACATAGTGTATGCCCAGTAGAGGGATAATAGACTAATATCTCGTGAAAATAATCGCTTAACGTGCCATACGAACAGACCTTTAGAGATACGCGCCACATGTACACAGTGGGCTTGTCATGAGGAAAGGGTTTGAAAATTGTACACGTGTCGTTAGACTGAGACTGTTCAGAGAGTAGACCCCCATTATCATTCTCTCCCTCCTCCACAGCATACGCCTCCCCGTTTCAAAGCTGCATGACAGAAGATTAATTAGATGTAAAAGGCCCGTACGCTCACTTGACAGTCCACTACAGTGAATAGCTATTAAAACTAACTAGACAGAAGCCACTGAATTAGCCAGCCTATTCTTGAATGAAGACGACCGAGCAAGCAATGAGCGCACCATTGCTGAAGAGAGACACAGCACAATAACAACATGCAACAACAATTTGACAAGAGAAAAGAACAAGACTCCCCAGTCGATAAGAAACAACAGACAACAACAAAAAGAACAACATAGGAGGCAACTTATAATTAATAGCCCAGAGGGAAGGGAGGAGAAGGAGGAGGAAGAGGCGGCGATGAAGCAACAAGAACAGCAACAACCAGCCAAAACAAGTAAGACACCCTGATAGAAGAACAATAAAAGAATACACTCACAACGAAAAATCCAGAACGCAAGCCAAACGATTCGAGAGTATAGTTTTACGTCTATAACGCGAATCTTATGCGCGGGAAGATCATAATGGAAGGATGAGAGCAAGAAGAAGAAGAATCCTAAGAAAATACTCCCTATCAGCTCAATGAATTCGTGTACCACATGACGGTTATTTTATTTATCCTCTTTATCTGGAGATCTTGCGGCAGTGAATATTTTCCCCGAGCTATGATTCTTACTTGCCGGCCCTAACGGCCCTACGCATAAAGTAGCGAAACCTCCTTATAAGACCTCCCATTATAAGACATCGCCTCCCAATAAGACCTACTCGCTCTGAGACATTGCCCCCATTTCTTTGTAAGCATAACAAAACTTCACCTATCCCTTATAAGGACTCCTCCCCCTTATAAGCACCTACGGTTTCTGCAATGATTATTTGAAGGTCAGTATAACCTTAAGCCTGCGCCCGATTACCATTCGCGTCCGACAACAGTGGACTGCTTCGCCGGAGAACGAGACCAACGTCAATTAACGGGTCTTTCATCTTTCGCCCCCGAATCCATCGCTATCGGCACGCAACCAGTGGTATTTGTGTCCTTAATCTAACTCCGAAACTGAACTGGCGCCGAACGTGCACCATTTGCACCTTCCCAACTCACATATGAGCCCCCACCAAAGCGCCTTTCCTTACGCCCCGAAATGTAAACATGTCAAGGCCTAGGCTAAGCCTAGACAAAATCCCCCACAGCTCTTAAATTAAGTGCTATCTCGCATACTACTAAGCAAAATACTAACCTAGAAAGTAACTTTTTATTTTCAAGAGGCGCAGCAATAGCATTGACATTCTATCTATCATCATAATAAAAATGATGTCGTGATGACACAGCGCCTATCTTGACCGCTAAAATACAGTTGGGGCTGAAGCCTTGCGCGCATTGCACAATATATTTTTTTTTATTAGTCACTACATCAGTCTGATTTTCCTCGTCGCGTGCTTTACGTCCTGTGTTGCTCTTCGTGCCTGCCGCATGTTATGTTTTGCCACATAGCCCGTGCCGCGTACGAACTCGATGAGTTAATAGTACGGCCCCATAATACGGCTATAGTCATGCATGAGTTGTGTGTGCTATGTGCTGGTGTTTAAATCTGTAGAGTGTATGTTGTGAATCTCTAATGTGCTCTATATTATCCATGCTTGTGAATCTGTGTGATCAAGTGCCAGACGTAGCTATTAGCCTAGTTCAGTCGCCCTCAGTAGCAGTCATCAGTAGTTGTATGTTTGATTAATAGGTGTATTAGCTTTTGTCGTGCCCTGATGTTATTAGATCTTTGTCTTCTATGGTTGTATTACCAATGAATAAACAATGATCCTTATTCAATTTATGTTGTAAAGCGCCTGATAGCCTACCATAGCTAGCGATAGGAGACGCTATAGTACATTTATAATTTATAATCAATTATTTGTGTGAATGATTTAATTGTAAAGATGTGAGTGAGGAAAGAGAAGTCATAGCATTTTATGCTTTCAGCCACTTAGGG
This sequence comes from Phymorhynchus buccinoides, assembly GCA_017654935.2. Lineage (NCBI taxonomy): Eukaryota > Metazoa > Mollusca > Gastropoda > Neogastropoda > Raphitomidae > Phymorhynchus > Phymorhynchus buccinoides. Next base: position 39,806,130 of record CM065703.1, on the reverse strand, counting down.
CGTCAAGAGATGAGTGCCACATTACATAGCAGAAATTCTCCATGCACGCATACTCCCCCACGAATCATGTAAGTAAAAGAATAAGCTAAGAAATACATTAAGCTTAAAAGCGAACGTCCATGACATAAGCACTGGGAAATCATATGGCCCTTAATATTCCATACTGCCTTAATTTTACTCTACTTTCTTATTCACTTATTGATGCCATGAGCACCACTGCCCATAGAAGCTTTAAGGCTATGCAATATGCCACATCCCATAAACGCATCAAAACACAGTGACTTTGAACACATATATTATTCTGCTCATGCCTTCTATATTTCCTGGCATACGGGAATGACTGAAAAAACATACACACATATATCAATCTATCAGCAAGACACGCCATTATAGGATTCTCAGTCGATCTATCCTCTTGTGGTGTATGTGGGAGCAGCTGGTGAGACGGTTCTTATATTAATCGACGCGAAGGTATTTTATAAGGGTTTCACGGTATACTACTCCTGACGTGCCATTGACTATGAGCTTTATCTACGCCTTATCTTGAACGTAATCCAGCAATACATTTCTGCATTGCTTTCAAAGTCGCCTAAGCCTAAGCGATTTTGTCATTATAGAAGCTGAATAGTAATAATAATTAATTAACAATAAATAATAATCAATTAATGATAACTACATATTAGCACAGTATCCCACAGTAGGCCTTCCATCACTAATTACTAAAGGATCGGACGGCCATACAAATCTTATACTTAAAAAGTAAAGTCTACAATATAAAAAACACAGATTAAAACATGAAGTAAAACATGAACTAGCTATAAAAATTAAATGCATATCTACCACAATAGATATGGTACAAAAAATCACACACACACACAACCGCACACAGAAAAGAGGGAAAAAAGTAGGCGGACGCGTAAATGTAGGACATGTGTATTTGGATTACATATAAACTTTAACTGGAGCAACAACTATAATTTTCGATAAGGCTAGCAATTCTGTGATGCCAACATGCCATCTTACATTATCATGGTGTTTTTTTTCCAAAAGTGAGACTCGCGCATCAAGTATTATAGGACTATCGCATTGACAACTTGATTCACACTATATACGTCACCATCGCATACCCCTGGAAACTAAAGTAGATAAATCTGTTATATCATGGAAATCACAAACACATGCACAGACTCACTGAGCTAGCATAGCACACTACACCCAATCAAGCTCATGTGTAAATATACATGCGCAATATGTTTCTTGGAGAATGGTTTGCAGTCCTGTTGTGTAATAAGCTTTGTTTCATTTACCTCTAGCGATATCAGTTATTAGTAATAGTGAAACAATGAGTGATCAAGACCAGAAAAAACAGAATGCAAACAAATTTATTGCACATATATTTATAGTACAATGTGTTATAAAATGACATGTAACACACCTATAACATTGACAAAAAAAATGTGAACCTGCAAGCAAATGCATGAAGTAAAAATGCTCAATATGAGTCTAAGTGACAGTCTTGACTAATAATTAGTGGGTCTGTTATTATAATACATGTATCGCATAAAACGCTCATTTGTATTTGATAAGTTGTAATGGTGTGTGCAATATACAACAATAGTCTTGATTTGAGAGGCGTGCGCACAATGCCTGGCCAACTGTAATCAAGAATAGCACTGACCCCCTACACACTGTTGTTTGAGCGCTGCGCCCATATGTGATTGCGCTGACGCACAATGTTTGACGAATACGCACGGTTTTCGTTGACACTGCCCTGCATGAAAGTGGCCGTACCGCAATGCTTTGAGGCCTGCCTAGTATGTATTCGACGCTCGCCGCATTGTTATAGGTGTGCCGCCAGCAATGATTTGCAAGCTTGCCTGTTGACTTTGCACGACTGCGCCCGTTGCGCTATAGACGCGTGGCGCGATATCGCATTGACGAACTGTCCTGTTTGATTGCTTGACGCCTTGGCACCGTATGTATGCGACATAGAGCGCAATGCCTTGGATGCCCTGCCCTGTTGTTTGCACGCACTCGCACAGGTAGCTATGTAATGCGCCGATGGCGCAAATAGTTGACAGATACCTGTCGTTTGACGACGCATGTGGTATGGTGTGGCGCAAATGTCTTGAAGCTGCCTGTTAGTTTGATAGCTATTAGCGGCGTTGACCATATGGAGTCGTGTTCGTGCTTGGCCGCAATGTTTTTAGACGCTTGTACTGACTTAGTTGACGCTGCGGATTGTATGCGCTCGGCACCGCTAATATGTTAAATGAAGACTGCCTGCTTGTATTGCACGCTGCAGCTGTTGTATAGAAGTGTGGCGCCAATGCTCTGAGCAGACTACCTGATTGTTTGACGCGCGCGTGGTTAATGGCGTGGCCGCAATATCTTAGACGCTGAACATTTGTATGCCCGTGGCCCCCGCAATGTCTAGACAGACATCCTTAGCTCCTGTATGTTTTAAGCCTGCATGTTGCTATGAGCGCTTAGGCCGCTAATGCTTAGACGCCCCTGACATGTGTTGACGCTGCATGTTGTATAAGCGCGAAATAGCGCAATGCCTTTCGCACGACTGCCTTCGTTGAGCTTGACACTAAGCATAGGACATATGGACGATAGCGGGGGTACCGCATAGTTATATAGTCACTGCACTGCATGTATCTGACTCAATGCATGTCTGTATGCGTGGCCGCAATAGCTTGACGCTGCCTGAATGTTGATCGCTGGACGTTTCGTTCAACGTATGGGTAGACGCCCCAAATGTTGACGGCTGCCTGCTTTGTATTGACACTGCATGTCGTCCATAATTGCGAACGTGACGCGCATATGTGATGCAGCCTGCTGGCTTTGACGTCTGGAGTGTTGCCTTCTATAAGCTGTATGCGCGGTAGCGCAATGGTTTAGACGTGCTGTTGTAATTGCATGATGCGCGATTGTATGGCGGCACTGCATTGAGATTAGTCCTTTGTAGTGCTTTGTATATATGTCTGTTCAAAGTATCCAAGCTACCATAGGCTGTCATTAGACAGATAGTCACGGGACACACACAAACAACACAGCTAGGAAGCGCAACAGACTATGCCCTGAAAACATATAACCAGCTTTCGCACGCGTGGGCCTGTGTTTAAAAAAAAGGAAAATATAAAACCTAATAAAGGAAAATCTTACTTTCCTTCTTTTATCTCCTTTAGGAGGCCCAGCGACCAAGTAATAAAGTACTAGAAAAACAAGACTACATACTGATACAGACAACACAGTGACACAGCCACACATCACAGAGCCTCTAAACACAGTTACACACTTAAATGCCACACTAGAGCCATAATAAACGATTTATGTCCAGGTCAGGTCAGGTCAGAGCCTCATGGATATCTCTAGACGACCAGGCCCTTCGCAGCCTCTCAATGCGGATCCTTCCTTCTTCGGTTCAGAGTTTGAGCAATTGCTGTAGCTGCCGTTTCCATTAGACATTACCATATGTCGATATCCACAGAGATTCATGGATTTGGACTTCAACACTTTGATGCTAGGTAGTCATTAGCTCAGCTCTAGGCCCACACTACTTACTAACAACCTACATTGCCAACAAAGAAATTATATGAATAGATTTGTTTTTTCTGCTTTCGTGCCATCGCCTTAGATCAGATTAAAGCTATCAAGATTCTATGCTATATGTAACACTTGTTTAAGTGCAGCGGATTCGATAAGATCACGCATGACAAGATAATCTACCACAACTCGCAGTCCAAACGTGTCAATATCAGCAAATGTGATCGATTGCCTAGTATTGTAAGGCCTACCTATCCAAGTTAATTCTGAAACTGATCCTGGACTTGCCTTAGCGCCTTCTACCTCTTTCTACTTTGCCTTACTTTCACCACTATAGCCAAGGCCCCACACGATTTTCAGACAAGTTGACCACGTATTAAATATTGTTCAGCTTCATCAAATCTGTCCAAACAAGGCCCTACTCTTGAATAAAGAAGCAATAGCATTTATTCTTCTAACTATAATAAAATGATGTGATGAAAGACAGATCGAATAAACACTGAAACCACGTCAAAAGAGCCTATGCTCATGCACCGCCGTCTCAGTGTACTCCGTAAGCTTCCTCCTGCCAGATCCGAATGTTATTTCTTTAGCAGCCATAAAACAAATACTCTAGTTCACCAAATGATTAAGAAGAGACTTGAGCTGCTACAGCTTAACATAGCCAGAAGGGAGTGACAAAACTACATCTAGCATTACAGATCTAAGACGTAACATCTGACAGGCAAGAAGAAAAGGTAATCGCCGACAGAAAAAACAATTTAGAGCGTGTTCTTAAGCGCATAAGATCACTTGTCTAAAAAAAAGACAGCGACAATTTTTTGTACCTTCAAGTTAGAAGAGTTCCGCAGTGTGGCACAAACGAGAAGAACTTGTCGTCCCGAAAATCAGCTCGTGTTTTAACGCTCCTCTATGGTCACTGAATCAGACACATATGGACATTTGTTAATATACAAATGTATGGTGGCAACCCATATACTTTGGATGGCAATGGCCCCGGATGAGGCAGTACGAAACCAGCTAAAGTCCGCATTTTTTATTAATATAATACAGATAGCGTGTATAAAAAAAAAAAAATATAAAACGTAAGCCACGCCTCGAGATAAACCTCATCGGACCTATGCCACCGCCCTAACTAAGTATTTGTTAGCCATTCAAGCGTTACACTTTCGTACCGAGACTTGTGAATGAATGACAAAAATAAGGCTGTTTACGTCTCTCGAGTCATATAGACACATATGGCAGGACATTGTGAGAAAATAAAAAAAAAATAAAAGAAAAAAAAAACAAACAAGACAAAGATGGTGGAACAATACTGGCTGCAATGACGGATGGGCAGGTGCAACACAGTAAAGCCCGAGTTTTAATCAATATGATATGATAATATATGTAAGCTAATAACCCCCCCCCTGTAGAAACTTTGTTCCCGCAGACCAGATCGGAGCCTTATATACACACTAAACTATCTTCCCATCTCCCCCTCTAGCAGGACACGATTTAGCCCGGTGAACAAATAACGGCTCGTATGACGCATGACCTTCGTTGTGAACCCGAAAAGTCGCGTTCAGGACTGCAAGGTTACATGCGGGGGCAATACATTTGGAAAATCAGTCTCTACGCCGAACATTTCTGTCGCCTGCCGAACACAAGACTCAGCGGACACCCTGACCCGTTCGGGCCCAGTCTAATGAAGGAGTCAATATGCAACCTATGCCGGAATTGCTCGCTAGGGTTCGCGGTATTATTAATTCAACAACAAAAATCGCTGCACATGGGTATAAAGAGAATACCCACTTATATTTTTTATAGCCCATTTAGCCATCATTAGCACCTACAATACATAAGTTCTTAATCCAAGCAAGCTTCTTGGTTTAAAACAAAATTCAGTTGACAGGAATATATCAAAACTAGCCAATAAATAAACTAAAGAAATTAATTAGGCGCTATAATGCGCTAGGACATGGTGGCGTTTTTGACAATTTGCCTTAGAAATAAACTTTATAATGCGTTTCTTCTTCCATTTTTCTCATAATACTACAATATGTTTGTAGAAATTACAATGCTAACCTTAGACGAGACTAAAACTTGCAGAGACTTTTTCGCTTGTGCCATACGGCCTACCGAGGTTTAGCATTAAGACTCCATTCTATATTCTGAAGCAGCATTCTTAGACTTATGAAGCATGTAGAGAGATTTAGAGATGAAGCAAAGAAGAGATGATTATATCATTAAATACTCATCTAGTATTGCCTAAAAAACCCGCAATGTCCGACGGGGTTTATACCTTTACTTGCCGTGTATGCACTGCCTCCGAGCATATAGCCTCCAGGATCGTTCCCACCATCTTATATAGTACTACTAATGTCCGTAATGTGACTGCGGTACTCCAGACAGATGGACGTATATTACGCCAGAATTCATCGAGAGAGAGAGGGAGAGCAGAGAGAGATAGAGGACGACGAGTATGGGAGATGCGAGCCGATTCAGCAGAATGCGAGAGAGCGGAGTCATTATATTATTAACAAGCCCTTAATTAACATATAATAGAAATTGAGTTTAATCTCAGTTTAATTTGTCACATAGCACTGCCAGGTCAGATAGTCCAAGATATAAATTAGCGACGCATACACACACATACATACGCACGAGCACGCCACGCCCCACACACCTGCAACACACACACTAACACACACACACACACACACACTCACACACACACACTCACACACACGCACACGCCGCTGTACCACACTCACATACACGCCGCACACAACAACTCACATAGCACGCACGCACACAGCGGTTTTTATCTCTTGTTACTTACCCTATAATATGATTTTAGAAATTCAAACGCTAACCTTAAAGCAAGAGACTAAAAACGTTGACGAGCCGAACTATTTCATCTATGCATCATGCCTAACCGAGGCCTTTAGATTACGCTTCCATTACTATTTTCTGAGCGCCCATTTCTAGACTAGTGTTAAGAGAGAGAAGACGAGAGGGAGAGAGAGAGGAGAGATTTATTATATTTCAATACAAAATAAATCATAACTGTATTGTTATAAAAATCGGGGACTTTCTTTGTGCTTAAGCCACTGCCCTATCGCGAGCATAAGCCTCCAGGACTCGGTCTAGCCACCATCTTATTATCTACTAATGTCCCGTATGTATGACTGTATGCTTCAAGACCGTGAGCCGACGTTTATATAATAAGCAGAATTTCATCGAGAGAGCGAAAGAAAAAAAAAAAACAGTAGAGAGAAAGAAGAAAGAGGGGGCCGGAGTAGGTGGGGAGAAAGAGCAGAGATAGCGACGAGCGAGAGGGAGAGATGAGACGCTATTTGAAGGACAGTCATTATATTATGCTTAATTAACTTCCATAAGAAATGCCTGTCAGTCTGGTTCTTATCGATTAAATGATGGACTCCAGTCAAATGGGTTTCCTCAGCCGTCGTCGAAATAATATTAATTCATGTTTTCATATTGTCGAAGCATGAAGATGGTACAGCATAAGTCAAGATTTCTAATAGCGCGTTACAACACATAACGATAGACCGCATGCGCACGCCCACGCACGCCCACACGCCAAACCACGCCACACGCACACACAACTCTGCCTTTTAATATATGATTCCTATAAGGCCGCGGCGACTGAAGATAAAATTTATCCCCCAAAGAGAGTATCACCTATTAATTTATAGCCCGGAAGAAAAATACTAGTTACATTCATATACATTTCGACTCAGATCTAAACCAAAAACCATACATCCAGCAGACTATAGACTATAGAAAAGTTCATAGCACCTCATCAATGACATCTAAAAGACAAGATCGCGCAGGCCATGGAGAAAGGTTACCTATTCGCCATCGCAACAGATCTCCAATTTTCACGCAATCTTAAAAAAATCCACTAATATCACTCCAAGCCATAACACAACAAAAGCATACATAAAACCAAAGGAGCAAATGAGCGAGGATTACACAGAGGTCTTTACCTTCAGGTTTAAGACATAAGGAAAGGATAGCATCAAGAATTTTCTATATAGATCAATAATCAGAAAAACCTTAACCAATTGGTATATCCCCACAACGAATCACTACAAAAAGCCAAAAGTATCGCGGCCGCAAAATTGTGGACTTACTAAGCCGGCAGTGAGCGAGATTTCGAATCACAGAGGATACGTGATCGAGTAATGGCTTAGTGCCCACACAGATTTACTCTCCTGAAGCAAATTGCATCCAAACTGCACAGCTGATGTATTAATTTCCGCGACATATTTGGACCGCGAAACGATTGACATAGAAGTTATAACATGCTGTACGTTTTGCAGATCACATAGTTATTTTGCTATTGAGATATTGCTGCTTATGTATAAAGACGCGTGTCATGACAATACAGTGTGCAATGAGTTAAAATGAAGGTAGTCCTACGAAGACACAGGGTCTAGGGCAGAAGGTATTACTGTCGCCACGCCATATACCATGGACAACATCCCACCGAAAGAAGGGACCTGCTCCCCTATTAAGACCCACAGCATGGCCTTACAAAGTACTCCATGTCAGTAGGAACACTGCGTGTCTTGTGATATTCTAATCTAATAAATGCCAGGGCTCCCCAATCAGCCACAAAGCAAAGGAGGGCTCCCAAAGCGGAATCCTTCACATACAGATATAGAGGAGTCCTACGCAGGCCCCGGGAATAGAGAGGTCCCTAGTGCATTGCCGAAATGCCTAAAAAGATAATCTTTTCATAAGTGCCATCCCTGGAAGAACCCCTGACACATTTTCGAGGCCAGCCTCCTTTAGAATGTTTAGTAACTTCTATATACCCAAATGGGGGTCCACATTAAGGAGCCCATGAAATGCTATTGCCCTACAGCATTATTTACGGACTATAACGCGCGATGTTGTTTGTTAAATTACCTAGACTGAGTGATGATCCCAGCGCTCTATAATGTCACTTATAAAGTTAGCTAAGAAACTTCTTACTTTTCTTCGCATCGCCCTAACAGACATGCTTTCCTGCTCGATTAGAGCGCATCTGCGTCATGCTGCCCGTTATGCTGCCTAAGAAATAAGTTAGAGGCCAGACAAGTCCCGACTTCGGCTGCGAGAAATCTTTCGCAGAAAGTTTCAAAAAGGCCCAGAATGCGACCCCGACCGTCCGTAAGGTCCCAGAAAAGATAGATAGATGACCTCCAGCAAAGGGAAAAGAGCAGAGTCAAAGAAGAGTGCAGATGAGAGGAAGTTACGCAGCACAGAACTTTCCAGAAGGTAGACAGACGCCGGAACATATTTAGACGAAAGACCCACCGACGTTCCCCACAGAGGTGGTAACCTTAGTGCCACTTCGATTCACGCCAGGTGGCGGACAAACTCAAATAAGGGCTTGATCGCCAGCCTAGTGATAATCGACATCCTAATCCGGGATAAAGAGAGCGAGGGACAGAGGAAGCGAGCCCTCCTCTCCCTCTCTTATACCCCAACTAAGAGATATCACTAGGATTCAGCCCCACTTCGAGCCCTTTCTGTCACCTAAGGCCCCCCCCCCGTACAAATAACAGCAGCATAGCCGCCTCATTGAATGCGCATCTCCAGAGTTCTTTGCTTCTTTGTGTCTCCTTTTAAATGGTCAACTTAGCGACGATGATTTGCCGCCATGGGGGCCATCAAACCGAGTAGGGGCACTATATATGCGATTATATTTACCTTAGTGGGGCGTAGTAAGATTGAGATGAAATGAGCAGGGAGATGAGTCCGTAACATATCTTAAGTTTGTGTGTTTTATCGGCCGTAAAGTGATTGAGATGAGCAGGAGGGATCTCATACTCCCTCTCTCTTACTCTCATACGCCCAACTAAGCATATGCACCTATAAAATATATGTAATCGAACAGCTAGACCCTATACTGGGTTGATTGCCCCCGGGAGTACAAATCACCGTCCTCAAGTTAGCTCGTTTCTCAACAGATATTAGTTCTTGCAAAGCTTTCATTAGTTAATTCCGTTCTTAGGGTAGCACGTGATAAGGGCCCCCCCCCCCCCTTGCAATAATAATGCCGCACGTACCGCATTCCATATTTGACATTTTTAAACCTCTAAATTATCTCCCCTTTTTACTCACTGTGTGCACGTACCCCCCGGAAGATGCTAGCGAGGATGGAGCACCCAATGCCAGCACTGCCTAAAGGCGCAGATTCCGGACCTGCAGTACGACGACCGGAGGGGGTGGGGGCCGAATGGGGGGGGGGAGTAGCGTGCTGCCCTGCTGACGCGGGGAGGTGCCGCTGGTGGTCGCGTCGGGATGTTTCTTGCGATGGGGATTCTACGTGCGAGGGCGGGAGGAGGCGCGAGCAGAAGGCGTCGCTTGACCTGTCCCAGAATGCACTGCCACATCCCCCGGCCCAGATCATCGTGCTCATCCCCTCCACTCCTCAATGCCAACTGCCCCGCCCCAGTGAGATGGCCAGGCGGAGGTCAGCAGCATGAGATTTATCCTCCAATTGGTAGGATTACTACCCTAGCACCCAGAGGTAATTTTGAGATCAGTATAAATCCTGATGCACTCGAGAAAATTTGGTGAGGGTGAGGTTAGTTTTGTGTTCATGCAGCGAAAAACGCCGGCTGAGAAGTTCGATAAATGTGTTGCTTCTCAAGTTGGTTCTATTCTGTCCAGTTTCAGTACTCAGAAAATCACTAGCCCTGAAATCTAGTGAATAGATCTTTCATAATATATACACATTTTTCAGTAGAGATAACAAATGTAGATACATTCAATAATTTTAAGCCTCGTACTCAGCAGTCGCTCGATATATTTAAAGGTTCAAGCCGCCAAAAAAGGGGGGGGAAACTTCTTACCGCCTCAGGCCAGGCGCCCGAGGCCCACCATTGTTGTTACTAAATAATCTTTATGTGTTATCATCACCTCGATACCCAGGGGGGTAGCACTAAAAGCACTCCCACGCCCTTGATGCTCACTGGTGACGTAAATGCGAATAGTGAATATCTGAAATAGTGAGATTAAAAAAGTAGTTATTTTGATGGATCTAGATGCTTTTAAGAGGATGGATATAAGAGCTAGAAGGGGGGATGGTATAACGACTCCTGTATAGCCTCGGACGGAGGATTGACGGAGTGGGGCAGGGACCCAATCCCTACTCCGCCCCGAGCAGTGACAGGACACGCAATATTACCCGGCTGAGTCAAAAAGCGGGGAGGAGAGGGCGAGGTAGCACAAGCGCCTAAACGCCAACGGACGAAAGATACCTCCGTTGTAGTGTGTCGCCCGACACCCATAAGCATAGGAGAGGGTGTTTACCTTTAAAAAAAGTAGTGGGCTCAACGAGTCACTTCATGCCCACCCGGCACCATATTTTAGTAAAAAGGTGAAGTGGGCCTGGTAAGGCGGTGCGGACCTCGAATGCCAGGACAGGGTAATACGAGCCCCACACCCGGGCGGACTCATCATTACCACACCAGTAAAAATAGTTGTAGATATATTAAAACAAGCGTGTGTTGAATGACACCATGCCGCCCACCGATTGCCTCATGCGCAGCCAAACACAATGGCTGAACCACCATAATATCGGTTGATTTTTGGTTTGATTCCACGAGTTTGTTTTATAAAATTTAACTTTTCATAATAATATCCTAAGCTTAGTTCTGTTTGTATTGTTCTATAACAGGTTGTGTCCTTGTGTTTTATTAGACTACCGACGACCAACCAGTGCTCAGACTAAACAGTATTTTCCACATTTACATGGGGCTGCTCCTCTAATTCATACATCGTAATAGATAGTTAGTATAGAATCTGTTCGATTCGGCCCCCTATGCAATTTCCCAATGACGGGAACGGGCTAGTGTGAAGACCACCACTGATAAATTTCCTGTTTAAAATAATTTATTTTGTTTTAAAATAACTTTATTTAACCTAATATTTTTAAAATCGGAGTTGGGCTTACAAATAGGGAATCCAATTACCTTCCGACCATACTCGTGGCACACACAACGTTTAAATGGTTTTAATCTCTGACAGCCAGCACAATAATCTAATGTTTATAAGACATGACCCTCAATGTGGCCTTCAGCAGCCCCTTTTGGTGCATGTCATCAGCAAGTCATCCATGTAGAGTCCCAAATAGCGGGAGCGGAAATCCACATAATGTGTATAAATCTAGTACTATAATTCTTATTATGCATGAATAAGGTTTGTATCGTCTAGATATGATTTTCTTCTATTTAATTTGCTATTAATTTTGCACATTGCCCACTCTATTGGATCTGTATCGAGGATAAGGCAATCTGTGAGGATTAGTCAATAGATACAATAGGTATTTGAAATCCGTTTATAAAAAAGCAGACGGCCTCAAGAATTGACCCTTAGAGTATCTGCCGCTAAATATTGAAGATTCTCATTAGAATTTAATTGAAAGGGTTTGAGTAATTCTTGAGCGGGATAGCGAATAGTAAAGCGCACCTTCATCTGATGAATGTCGGAGAATTTAGCAAACCGTCCAGTAGATATTATAATAATTTTTTGGTGCTGTGAATCTCGGAAACTTTTTCTTTGGCCGCAACTGCAAAGTAAATTTAGGCCCTGATTGATATTTGTAGTACCATTTGATGCTAAAACAGTAATCAACAGCTGCTGCGCATTCCCGATTCACCAATGTTGCCGAGATAAAGGGAATTTATGCCGTATTAGTTTCATATCATTCTATTATCCAGGCCCGCCATAGCCAGAGATTTCATTTTGTATTTACATTTTTTTTTTTGTTGTGTTTTTGTTTTTTTTTTTAACGGAATAGTCTAAGCGGCGTTGCAAACTTTTATGTGCAATAAATTGCCCGCTTTAGCTTGTATTTATGTGCTTCATAGAGGTAGAGGAAGAAAAAATGTAAGTGGGTCAGTGTGGGTGTAAAATTTTGGAAACATCAGGAAAGGATGAGAGGAGTGGGAATAGCGATGGTATGATTATAAAAAAGGGTCTTCAAATATCTTCCTTAAAGCTATTCTCATTAGAAAATGATATCTAGTTGCATATAGTCTTTGCTAAGGAATGTAGAAGTGTTTCAGTTTCATAAGATGTTTATTGGAAGTCCAACCTATTATATCCAAGATCATGTTATTATTTGCCCAAACTTTGGAAACATTGAGGGCAGCTTAGATCTTTTAGCTCTATTGCTTTGTGAAGTTTGTCATTACATAAGATTAATCTGTAATGTTATGGAATGCTTCCACCCAATATGTCTAAGCCCGACTGCCGGCAACTAAAGAGCCTATGTGTTAAAAGTCACCCACACCGAATGTTAGAGATTCTGCGAGCCATGTCGCTCGGCGAAGAGATGATTCATGAATAAAGTTAGGTGCCCTTTCATAGCTTAATCTCGGCAAGGTGTCCGTCAATATTGTGGGCCATCCATGTTAGACGCTGCGAAGTCGTAGACAAAGTGAGACAAACACCCCTAGAACATTAGACTTATTTGTCAGTTGATTTGGAATGGACCCAAAATGCTAATCATGGAGTATATTTTCTAGCGATTAAGTTATCGCGCGGAATAGCCCACATGAACTCGCACATTGTTTCCGGAGCGACAGGCAGAATCCAATTTTCTGTAAGCTAGTCAATGATTAGACTAGTATTTGTACTGATGGTTTAATGTCAGGGGTATAGCAAGAGCTTTTGCAACTTTTTCGTGCATGCTGACGACCAGATGGACTATTGTCTCTGTCAGACCATACATAAGAAATTCTGACAATTTTTTAAGTTTTACATTTGGAAATATCCATGATATCATGATCATGAAAAGAGTAATGGGCCCCATGATGCTTGCCTTGCAGAGGACCCCCATCGTACAATCGATGTTTTTTTTTTTTATATATTTTCGACACGGAAGCGACCCTTAAACCTTTGATCTCTTAAATAAAGCACGGTATTCTATTAGGAAGATTTTGTCTATAAAATTTCAAACACTATTACCGTGAAGTACCCGAGACCTGACTGACTTTATCTAGAAGCCCTCCTCCATCAGCCAACGGAAGCTGTTCCAGCCCTCTTATGAATGCCCCGGAAGCGTGGAGCATGGCGAAGGACTATTCCCTGCGTCACTCGCCAAGCGCCTTTTATGACATAAGGAGATGTTAAATCATGTATTAACTTGTTCCCAATTGCAGCCCACATCACTAATGTTTTGAAACCTGCCCTAGGAATATTAGCAGCCGGACAAGAGTTAATTTTTTTCTAAATAGATATACAAAGATACAGCCCATTTTATCGAATACGCTCGCTAAATTTACCCTAGATGGTGGGTGAGCGAAATGCGCGGCGGCCGTAGCCGTGCGGTTGAAGTCCTAGCCGGTTTCCAGAGCTTAGCGGCATCCCAACTACCTGTGCTAACTTACCATGCATTCTGAGGACATGTTTAAAGCCACTCAGCCCCAACATCCGGAATAAGAAATGCGTGCCAAGACTCATAAGAACAAATTAGGCCGGCGAAATTTTCTTTTTATTTATAATCTTGCTATTAGGAGATAAGGATCATCTACCTGCATTAGCTTTATTTGTACTTACCCTAATCATATTATAGCTATGCCAGCAAGCTCGGTAATCTTTTAACGGGCGAGCATGATGGTATGTGCAGAATTGTTTACATTGCGACTTATCTCAAAACCGAATAATTTACCTTCGTATCCTTTATGTTCCCGTATGAAAAACAGGCAAATGTTTTGTTTGGCTTCGTCCCTTGGCAAATCGACCCCTGTCTGGCCAGGACATCAGCGGTATAACATCGAATAAGTCAGTAAGTAGTCCAACTGTCAGCCGTCTGTTAGACCGAACACGCGTCTCACATCCTCACCTGTTCAATGCTTATAGCCTTTATTAACTAGGATCCTCACTTTAAGAGTTTCCACGGCCTATGCCCTAGGATCCTTAAAGTCAATAATATCTTCCTATGTTAAAATAGTCTTTAGTTTAGCCTTCGTTTATACAAATCGTCACATTCTTGTCTCCCTTTTATGCTTTGTAATTTTCGTCAAAGTTGCCCGTATAGTGGACTGTAAGGTAAAAAAATTATATTTATACGATATTTTGATTTTAATTGCTTTTTGGAATTTCCTCTGTTCCACAAGGCAGATAATATGGGAGTGTTGAGGGTACGGTTATTGTCTTGTAGGGATAGCCAAATAGAGATAGCACTCATTTTGGAGAGAATACGGAGCGTATCACATTTATCGTATTCTTTATGCGGATTTAGCGAGTAGAGCTCCAATCTAAGGCAGTATGACTATGCGTTATTAGATGATCAGGAAGTACATCAGCCCCTTTTAATAGCGCTCTAGGGAGAGTATGGGAGTTGACTAGGTTAAGACGAATGGCATATACTTCAGGAGGATAGCGTTAGGAGCGTCAGGTAGAGCCTACGCGGGCTCTTAATTCCTGAGATTCAGAGAGGATATGAGCGTAGGATCGATTTTATGATGTATCATAATAAAACTTAACTCTATTATAGATCATTAAGGCTCTTCATTGTCGTGTTTAGCGAAAAGCAAAGATGTGCGAATAAAGGCCAATTAGCTTTTTCGAAATTCAAATTATAGTTCAAGGTGGTAGATGGTAGCTGTTTGTGCTAAGCATTCAGTTGCTAATGGCAACCTAGCCGCGAAAATAGAGTTTGTGGTCAGAACGTTCTGTGGCACTGTGTGTGGGCTCCTCGCCCTTCTTTCTCTCGCTACCCAGCGGCCACGATAGCTAGACCACTCATCGAATACAATTAAATTGGTCGTACATACTAATCTCTTCTGGCCCATAAAGACGAAGATCGATAGCTTTTAGCGAGAAAAGATGAGTAGCAGCGCAATACCAACGGATAATATGTAGGAAGAACCATCATTTAGTAAAATAGTTGTGAGTCGTAATTCGTGACTCAAATGGGAAGCTGTCAGAATAGTCTTTTGTGCAGCAAAGGTTCCCAGCCTGAGTGCTTGTCGCAGCATTAAACCACCAACAATCAGCCAGGACTTTATCTAGCTCAGACAGATTGAAAGCCAGTTCAGAAATACATACATCTTTTTTTTTTGTTTATTTTTATTTTTTTTATGTTTTTTTTTTTTTTTTTTGTTATTTTTTTTTTTTTTTTTTTTTTTTCTTTTTTTTTTTGTTTTTTTTTTTTTTTTTTTTTTTTTTTTTTTTTTATTTTTTTTTTTTTGTTTTTTTTTTTTTTTTTTTTTTTTTTTTTTTTTTTTTTTTTTTTTTTTATTTTTTTTTTTTTTTTTTTTTTTTTTTTTTTCTATTTTCAAGAGTTTTGTACCAGCAGGACATGCGAATCCAATAGAGCTCGGAAAACCGTCGAGACACCACACCACGTTTGATTTTTAGACCCGTGATCTGGTGTGATCTTTTAAAAGCACATGTGCTAAAAAAGCGTCTCTTAGAATTTTTTCTTATAACAGACAGATGACCTGTTAAAACCAAAATCAGGTAGAGCAGGATCTAAGCAAGAAATGCGTCTAGAAATGCATTGAGAACACTTGAAAAGTAGACGACAGATAAAGATTAAATGTAGCTCAACACTGTCATTTTGATGATGACCAAGGATGAGGTTAAGCCGATGAGGTTTACAACAGAGGAATGGTACCGTCACAACCTGACTCCTCTATTATTCCTGTAAATCATAAAACTTAGGGCGTGACTCCGCGGAATACTGCACTCCCACAATTACCCCACAATCACACCAGGCATTGACAAAGCACCGTATGGTTCCTAATCACCAACTATTTGGTATTTACAACATGTTCCCCCAGATGGTTCTCATGACGCCGAGGGACGATCAAAAACTCTATATTTCATCTCGATGAACAACGTAAACGTCCGATGGAACCATATAGTTAACTGAATATCAACAGACATTTTGGGGTACCGTTGACTGCACAGTTTGTCACCAGAACTTTCTATACGGAACAAGTATATTTGTCCACAACAGGAGCATGGCTTCCACCGGATCGGGAGAACGATAGAATAGCAACGCCTTGTTCTCGGACGGCTGTCGTTAAACACACGTAGCGATTATAGTAAGTCTGTACGGTCCCTGTCTCGGCTCGAAAGGGCACATTGCATGATAATTCAGTTTATGGGTGAATGGGGAAAAAGAGAAACACGTTTGTTTTTAATTAGTTATTCCTGATCTTTTATACATTTATTTGTGGTTATTATAAAAATCGAATTTTTATTCTAATGATACGGTCAACGATATCTTATGAGGTGGCACCATGGATTCGCTCAAAGACTACTCTAAGTACTAAAGTGTGATATTTTCGCTTTGTGTTTCAAAACCCGTTAATAATAACAAATTTTCATAAAGTTATTAACAGGCATAATCTGCCGAGGGGCATTTTGGAGATTCATAACATTTTTCAGAGGAAAGCCCATTCTTATAATAAATTGTAGATAAAGACAGACAATATAAATCTTAGTAAAAATCAAGGTCAAGAGACAATTTACACTATATACAGGGGAATCTTTATTTCTCACTCAATCCAAAGGGTTAAGAATACAAGAGTCAGTACTATCCAGTGTAATTGAGACTTAAAATAAAACATGAGATATGTAGGTACCTTACTCAATCAGTCACAAGAGGCGTGTCTTCGTGCACATTCGGGCTCGCTGACCGCACACGGGACGAGCGCCGCGTCGCAGCCAGAGGTGCAACCACCGACTTTTTTCAATAAGTTGCATATGTGATTTTGTAGTGAAGCGGATGAGGGAAGCACAGAATGGTGAGTGGGGATAGCAATTTCTGCCAAAACCGATAAAACTGGTCGTTAGAAATAAGATTGAAACCGTTCGTCGATTAAAAGTTTCGCAATAGAGTTATGGGCAACCATTTTAGGTTAGTTGTTTACTATGACGTCATTATACATAATCATAAAGTGTACAATGCATACCGAACTTCGTTTAGTAGTGTGAAGGGACGGGGCTGGGGTGTTGATGGGGAGCATAACTTTTCAAGTGTGTCCCCTGTTCCGTCGCTACATGCTGAGAGAGAGAATAACGAAACGTTATTTGAAAACGAAGAAAACGAAAACGAAATTTATCCGTAAATTCCTATGTGGAAGACATATGGAGATCAAAGCAAATGCAGGTTTTACATGCTTTTTTCCACCAGCCCTGGGGAAAAAATGAAATAAACAAACGAAGAAACGCCTAAATTAAGATTATGTACATGCAGAATGAAATGATGAATAAAAGGGATCAGGTGGAGGATGGGGGGTAATGTCGGAGTCAAGAGTGCAACAAGAGGGGCGATCAAGCGTATCGGGACAGTGTTTGTTGGCAATTTAAAGTACAGGGAAAAAAGAAAAAAAAGTCACTCATGCCAACATAAAAAACAGCAAAGGATAACAACTCTCATCATCATCCAGTAAATAGCTAAAAGATAGTAATAAAGCCAAATCAAGCTATATCATAACTATAAAGGATCTAAAACACATATATCGTTATCACTAATTATTATACGAAAGAATCAGACAATCATAAATATTATCTATCACATAGTTGTTCTTTATAATCCGGAACATAGAAGAATTACTTTCGATGTACGCGTATTTTGAAAGAAGTAATAGTAATAGCCATGCTGTCGCTTAAAGAGTAGGTTGCTAAGGAATTCCAAGTAGATGTACCAACCTGAGTATCGTTTAGCTTGTTTTGGATAAGATCAGTATAGGCTTTGAATAACAATATATGTGGTTAGTGATATCTAGCTTGGGTGTTGATTTGTTTTTTCTGTTTTGTGTGTATTTCATTCGCTATCCTTGATTGGGAAACATTTTTAGAGTAATGTTGGGAGGTGCAAAAACCATATCTGATTTATTACTATGAACCATCAGACAGCTTTGCGTGTACCAAAAAAGAAAATGCGAAGTTTGTCACGATGTAAGAAGCGATGGATACATTTTTTATTATGCGCTGTAATCTTTGAGAAGTTATGAGAAGACGATTTTAGTGTCAGGACTGCCTTTAAGGGAGAGCTTACTGACATGATTAAGGCTTGCAATCAGGGTTCGAGCTATATTGAATCGCAAGAGGGTAGAGGGCGACTAATCTTATGCTGTGATTAGACACATGATAAAAGAACGTGCTTAAAGGCGGCATTCGAGATTAAGGAGTTTGTAATTTTAGATGTTAGGAGGCAAGACTTTTTCGGTGAGAGAGCTTGAGAGTAGAGAAGAGAATGAGACTGACGTAGCAGAGAATATAGAAGAGATTGAGTACTAGGAGAGAGATGGAGACGCGAGGCAGCCAGAGGAGAAAGACCTAGCGAGAGAGATGCATGGACGAGCTGGACGAGAGTAGCAAAATGAAGAGCATGAGAGGATGAAGTCTCTAAGCAGATGAGTAGCGAGAGACGTAGAAGATGAGAGGGAGAGAAAAGGAGAGGTAAGACTGGGACTAGAAGAGAATATTAGTGAGGCGCGAAGTACGAGCGAACAGCAAGAGAGCGAGAGATGAGGAGAGAGAGAGAGGAGAGGAGAGGACAAAGCACAAGGCCAATCGGAGCTAGTTCACGTGTTTCCCTCTTATCGCGGTAGAAATCTGTTTACCAGGTGTGATCCCATTAGCACAGGAAAATGCCCCCACAGTTCACAAAGGAAACGTTCATTGTTTAAAGAGCCGTCCTAATTAGAAGTCAGGGGGGCATCTGTTATTCGGGTCACAGCTCCAGACAACAACACCAAGGGACGTAACTCGTGGTGGAGTTTCTTGTGACTTAATGTGTGCCAATCCAACCAACCGAAGATTTTCATTATTGTATGTTCGCCCCATGCACGTCCACGTGATCGGTGGGCTGAGAGAGAGAGCTCCGGAGAGAGACTCCGAATGCGCTCGCCGCATATATATGATCGAATGTGTGATTGTGTTAGGACGACTGGGGTGTATTGTATTATGTATTGTCATCATTTTTGTTGCTATGCTAACAGCGTCACGAGCGTACCCCTCTTGTTGACCCACGCCGGGCTCCCTAGTGTATTGGCCTCCCATCTAGACTTCTGTTTTGAAAACCAGAGGCCTGTGGCATTAGACAAACAATCGAAGCACAACTCTGGCGACTGGTCTTAGCTGGCCTGGTATTGTCGATTTCCTTGCCATGCATTGTGCCACCGTAGCGCTCGCAAGGGAATAGGGCTAATCCTTCTCAATCATGTCTTGAGTTGCGGGAAGGACTGAGAGAGAGAAGCAGAGAGAGCATAAGAAAGAGAGAGATTGCAGAAGATACAGCAGGAGAGAGACGAGAGACGAGTAAAGTAGCAATGGCGAAGATGTACAACCTCGGTAGTAACCCTATTAATCGACTGAGATGAGATGTCGAGAGGTTGATGTGTAGCTGAGAGACGGGAGAGAGAGAGACTAAGCCCCATTGAGCTGAGATAAGCCCTATGCAGTGGTTGCCACCTGGCGGTCACAATTGGACGAGCTATGCGACCATTGTAGCGAGCCTGTAAATAAGACAAAACATGCTGTCCGACGGGGCGACGCGTTGTATTTCGAATCGCTATTATGTGTATTAGTTTATGTGTAGATATATACACGTTCCCAACATGGCAATTTTCCAATATCGCCATTCCCAAATTGCCATGCTGCCACAAATTGTCCATTACTCCCATATCGCCATTTCACAAATTGCCTTATTTCCCATATCGCCATTTCCATACCCATTTCCCATATCACCATTTCCCAAATCGCCATCTCATTGTGACACCTTATCAACTTTAGCCTTGAACAAAAAAGTACAGGAGTAGTAAAATCGAATCTTCGAATCTCTTGTGTAATTAATGAGTTGATGGATGTGCGCGCGCATTTAAATAATATATCACATTGCGCTCGGTGGGGCTAATCCTCTTTCTATATCTAGTTGGGGATAAATGAGAGAGATGGAGAGAGAGACCAGGACGATGAAGAGTGAATTGCCAGACGTCGCTTGTCCCCGATGATATGAGAGAAGAGAGAGTAGTGAGAGGGATAAGAGATGAGAGAGTAGAGGGGATTGTGGGGACGAGCATGAGAGAAGACGGAAGAGCTCCCTGCCGAGAGTATAGACGAGAGAGGGGAGGGGGGGGGAAGATCTGCAGAGAGAGTAGAGAGAGCAGGGAGAGAGCGAGAGGCGAGAGAGGGGGGGAAGCGTCAAGGAAACTGACCACACATGCTACATCATAGCTGGTGCACTCTTCTTTGAAAATAATACACAATATTGTTTTCTTTGTTTAGTCTAAATGTAGTAAAACCTCCACCCCCTGCACTTAGCCTAACATTACATCGCTCACCGTTGACAATCATGAGCACGGAGCGCCTATTTAAGTTGTCTTTGTCTCCATTAATTATTTGATCAAGGGACACGACACCGCTTCCATACGGATCGTCTGCCGGCAAAACGCCAATGCCTCTTGGAACTGGAAAATTCGGGCCCGCCCTCTCGGCCCTGCCTAAAACGAGCAGAACTGACGACAGCCTCTTTGGCACTTTCCTCGATTTGGTGTGGGAAGGTTGATTTGCTGCTTCCATCAGTCTGGGTCGAAAGCACTACTTTGGAGATGCATGAGCTGTGGTTGATCGTCGCGTATATCAATTGCGCGTTAACAATATAATTCAAAATCAACTTTTATTCAAAAACCCTGGGGGCCACCACCCGAAAATGCCATACACGTACCATTCACACCTGCCGGCATCAATATCATACAAACACTAAGCCCAAAAAAAAAGACCCCAAACAGTAAACATCAGCATAGTATACATAGGCTCCAAACCAAAAACAAGCGCAACCATTCTAGAACATCAACAAAAACACTTTTTTTTGTTAACAGTTATCCTATCAGACCATACTAGACAGGCACATTATTACCATCCACTGCACAGCATTACAACCATGTCATACTACACACTACACATTCACACACACACACCACTCATAACATCACCACACACAACACACAACACAAACACCACACACACACACACATCAATAATATCATATACTATGCACAACACAGTTGCTGGACATCTAGCAACATTATGAATCATTTATTTTTGAAAACCGCTAATTAATTCTTAATCTCCATTACACAAAGTATCGCTAACATAGTGAAACAGACAAGAACATCAACATTAAGGACATCAACCTTCAGATATGTTGTTGGACCAAGGATGTCGAGCGCTGTTCCTAATTTGTGGGAATAAGAAAGAAGAAGAAAGAACAGAAGGAAAAAAAAAATCAATATAAAAAACTGTGAATGTGTAGAGGGACGTGGTATCACTCAAGGTTCAGAACGCTTGTCAAGATAACTTTCTGTCGTGTGCTCAACAAACTAAACGACTGAGAGGTCTTTCATTTTTGACTTACAATAAGCGAATTAAACTTTATTACGCTGGGTGTTTTTAAAACATACCTGTTCAATTGGCCAAAGCAAGCTCTTTTCTAGGCCTGCCTGATAACGTTTTGACATGTTTAGATACACTTATAACAAGTGAATAGAATTCATATCCTAGAGCTTGGTGGTCGCACTTCGAGCAAAACCTTTCACTATGTGTGATATTTTGGATTCT
Organism: Phymorhynchus buccinoides; assembly: GCA_017654935.2. Classification (NCBI taxonomy): domain Eukaryota; kingdom Metazoa; phylum Mollusca; class Gastropoda; order Neogastropoda; family Raphitomidae; genus Phymorhynchus; species Phymorhynchus buccinoides. The sequence goes on along the minus strand of CM065703.1, from coordinate 39,783,987 downwards.
CCCCGTTTGAATGGGTAATCTATGATTTAATGTTCTAAATTTTACAAAAAAACAATAATAAGTTTTCGGTTAACATTTTGAAGTAATCCTCACAAGAAAACATATCTTTATACAATTTATAGTTACTGAATATTTGTTTTTCTTCCAGTTGCGAGAACCACTGTTGGATAAATTGATCTTTTAGGGTGAGTAAAACTTTAGATTTAAACCAGTTTTGTGAAATATTAGTGTGTGTTTGCTGTAGCCACAAACCACTCAATCCAATGTTATCTAATAAAGTTTTGACAGATAACAATGAAAGGTGACACATGTTTGTTTTCTTGATACAAATGTAACATAAAACGATACATAGCACAGGATAATTTGGACTGGTTAGCATCATATTGACAAGCTTAAACCAAAAATGCAACATTCTGCTCTTCGCTTAAATCTCTAAAGGGTACTGCCCCAATTCCCCATAAACCATACAGCTTGGTGTACTTTTATTTAATTTGAGAACCATTTTATAGTAACGAAGTTGTAGTTTTGAAGCTAAATCTGTTATGTTATGGCACCATACCTCACTTCCGTAAAGAAGAATGGGAGTAATCATTTTGTCGAATAACTTTATTTTTATATCAATAGGTAACATAATCCTTTTACACTTTTTTAAGTGGCAAAACATAGCTCGTGATTCTTTGTTATAGAGTTGTTTTTGGGCGACACTAAATTTATTGTTATAGTTAAAATAGATGCCCAAATAGTTATAGCCAAGTACTGTTTTGATACTTTTCCCCTCGTATTGGAATTGAGGATTATTTCGTATTTTACCTCTAGAAAACACAACAACTTCTGTTTTTTTTTAATATTAACTCGTAAATTCCATTTATTGCAATATTCATGCATTGCGTCTAATGCTTTTTGTAAGTCCTCTACTGATTCTGCACATAAAATTGTGTCATCAGCATATAATAATAGAAACAATTTTAGCATTATATTCTGTTCTTCTTCACTCCAACCTAGCCCCCCATCCTCCCTCTTTAAAGTATGTAGCCCGTTCATGTCCTCTGATATTAAGGACTGAAAATCGTTAAAATAAACAGCAAACAATATTGGCGAAAGATTTTCTCCTTGGCGGACCCCTGCTGAGCACTGAAAAGACTTTGAACAGTTTCCTTCCACCATAACTACTGATTTTGCTATGCTATACATGTCTTTAATAACGCTTAAGATCAAACCGTCCACTCCAGAGTTAATTAGTTTCTGCCACAAAAAAAGCTCTATTTACATAATCAAAGGCTTTTGGTCATAGTCAACAAATGCACAGTTATAACTTTTTTCTTTTTGATAAAAAGTAATCAATTATGCAATGTAGGGTGAAAAATATGATCAGTGGTTGAATGTCCTGCACGGAAGCCTGCTTGTTCATGCCCTATTGTTGAATTAAGTTAGAAATAGTTGTTTAATCTATTATTAAGTAGACTAGTAAACAATTTGCCAAAGCAACTGAGCAATGTAATTCCTCTGTAGTTTTTTGTTTTTTGTTTTTTTTTTTTTTTTTTTTTTTGTTTTTTTTTGGGGGGGGAAGATGTGTTTGTTGTGTTTTTTTTTATTTGGGTCTTTATTACAACCTTTCTTTTTGTATATGGGTATTATTTCCCCAATGGCCCACTCTTCTGGAATTTTGCTGCAAGTTAGAACTAAATTGAAAACTTTTGTATATAATACTAACATTTTACTGCTTGAAGCTTTTAGAAATTCATTCAGTATTTTATCATGTCCATGGACTTTGCTAGCCTTCAACTTCTGGATAGCTTTCTGAACTTCCTCTTCAGTGAAAAGGCTGTTTAGAATGCTGCTGCTGTTAACATCTACATCGGGGCTAGCCTCAGTGACCGTTTCACCATAGGCGGTATCAGCTTGGTTCATGTTTTTAAAATGTTCATAAAAAGCGTCACATGATATTTTTGACAGTAGTTCGCTGCTTTCAGACTTAGTTCCATTAATTATTTTCCAGTAGGGTTTTGGGTCTGCACTTTTAAGCAATCGAATATTATGTTCTATTTTTGTTCTAAAAAGTATAAATTGTTTATTCATTTCTTTTTTATATGCCTTACTTGCTTTTTTCTTACTGGCAAGATTTGGAGCAGATTTTGCCCTTTGATACCTGTTCTTAGTATTGAAGAATTGTTTGCGCTTGTTCTCACAAGCCTGATTATACCACTCTTGATTCTCGTGTTTTCTTTTATAACTTTTCCTTTTCTTACTAATTTTAAACATATTATTATCATCTACACTTTTAAAAATTATGTTAGTGATATTCCCTACTACGTTGTTAACATCATCACGATTAGTAGATTCTGGAGAAGATAGCAAACGATTCAGAGCATTGCTTACCTCCTGTATTTTGTCATCTTCTAAACTAGATATAAATTGCTCCTCCTTTTCCTTTTGCCATTTTGGATACTTTATATCTGGCCTATCGGTACAAGTGTTCCTATTAGAAGTGTGAATAGTTGTGTAAACTACAGGATTTAATAACTCTATCGACATTACCAGGGGACAGTGAAAGTCCGAAAATAGTTCACAAAATTCCTAAACTTCAAACTTATTGATTAGACAGTAAAGATTGGATGATGCAAGGACATAGTCAACAACACTCACATTCTTGCACGTACATTTCCCTACATCTGCATCTCGACCCGTGCGACCATTAACAATTAACATGGTTATCGTTTTGCAAAAATCTAGCAATCTGTGACCAGTATTAGTTGTCGTTCTGTCCTGCGATACTCTTTTGGGGGGTTGAATGTTGCTAGCATCACTGTCATCATGTATATCCAGTAGATCAATTCTATTATTTCCTTCGTAAGTGTAATCCTCAAGGTTACCTGTCCTTGCATTAAAATCCCCATAGAAGGCAAATGCCATCATGCTCAATGTGTAATAATGCTTCCTCAATTTCAATAAAGGCATCTCTATTTTCAAATGGAGATCCTTCAGGGTGTAAGTAGGTCACACCAAATAGAATGTCCCTTTTTATAAGTATCTTTTTTTACTGAGTTTGAAAAATAAGACATTTGACAAAGAATATGATCCACAAAAGAATAATCCATGCAATCCATTGTACTACATTTAGCCTTTTTTGTTTTAGATTCAAACTATCGAGACAAACACAGCTATTTCGTCACGCACTAACAAAAGAATACCAACGGATTTCCTCCTGAACTTTCCTCTGTTTTTGTAAAAAGCTGTGTATCCCGGTATATCTACGGTATCTGTGTCGTCTAATTTACTTTCAGTAATTGCAATTACATCGTATTGAGACACTAATGAAAATGAACTCGGGGTATTTCAATTTGGATAGAATGCCACATACATTTAAAGTTAGAAAAGAAAGTTGTCTATTCTTCAAATGGACTACACTTTCGCTATCACCATCCCCACCTATATCATGTTTATCATCACCACCCAAATCATTTTTATCATTGTCACCCACATCATTTTTATCATAATCGCCCTCATCATGTTTATCATCACCATCCACATCGTGTTTATCATCATCACCCACATTATGTTTATCATCATCACCACCCACATCACGTCTGTTTAATCCCCAGTCACATCATGTTTAACATCACCACCCACATCATGTTTATCATCATCACCCACATCATGTTTATCATCATCACCCACATCATGTTTATCCACCACCCACATCATGTTTATTATCACCCGCATTATATCTTATCATCACCACCCACATCATGTTTATCATCCATCACCACCCACATCATGTATTATCGTGTTTATCATCACCACCCACCCATCATCACGCACATCATGTTTATCATCATCATCACACCACCACCCACATCATGTTTATCTTCAACACCCACATCATGTTTATCATCATCACCCACATGCATGTTTATCTTCACCACCCACATCTTGTTTATCATCAACACCCACATCATGTTTATCATCATCACCCACATTATGTTTTCATTATCACCCGCATCCCTCCCCCAAAACGGGTTTTTTTTTTTTTAATCCCCCCAAACCCCCCCCCCCCCCCCCCACCCCACATCATGTTTATCATCATAACCCATCATCAGGTTTATCTTCACCCCCCACATTATGCTCGATTATCAACAACTACCCACATCACGTTTATCTTCACATCAACATCTCTGTTTATCATCACCACCCACATCATGTTTATCATCACCACCAACATCATGTTTATCATCACCACCCACATCATGTTTATCTTCACCACTCACATCATGTTTATCTTCACCACCCACATCATGTTTATCTTCACCACCCACATCACGTTATCATCACCACCCACATCATATCAATGGTATCATCACTACCCATATCCTGTGTATCATCACCACCCACATCATGTTTATCATCACCACCCACATCATGATTATCATCACCACCCACATTCACGTTTATCTTCACCACCCACAACGTGTTTATCTTCACCACCCACATCTTGTTTATCTTCACCACCCACATCACGTTTATATTCACCAACCACATCGTGTTTATCTTCACCACCCACATCTTGTGTATCATCACCACCCACATCATGTTTATCTTTACCACCCACATCATGTTTATCTTCACCACCCACATCATGTGTATCATCTCCACGGTTTTGTTGAGTGCGCGCACATAGCCCAACACATGTTTTCACGCTGCGTGTTCATGCACCACAGGCATGTGAACTTCCCTTGCGCGGGTAAGCGCACACACACACACACACGCGCATACGTACCACACAAACATAAAATGTGACGGGCCTTTTGCTGCCAACATATGTTAAGGCACGTATAAATGAAACTTATGTAAATCATCTTAAAATAATTATATACAGATGGTTCTGTACTTGACAATAATTTATCAGGTGCTGCATTCGTCATTCCTTAGTTAAAAGTAGAAAAATCATATCATATCGGATAATAATTTTTTTATATTTACCGCAGAACTTGTTGCCATTATTATAGCATTATAATAAATGCCGTCCCAGACAGAGGAGACCCCATCCCAGTATAATTATTGTAAGCTAGATTTGACATAAATCTGAATAAATTCTGGTTGCGACGCGCTCTCAAGGTGGGAACAACCCGAATTTGAATAAATTCTGGCTGCGACGCGCTCTCAAGGTGAGAGCAACCCGAATGTTACAAAGACGCCTATGTGACTATTATGTACCTAACCTAACCTAACCTAAATCTAATTTTGGAAGAGGTAACATCAGTCTCTGAGGAAGATGTTTCATGTTGAATTGAAATTTTCTTGTAGAGAAGGAGGAGCATAGCTTGACATAATTTTGAACATAATAATATCTTAATTTGAATAATGAAGCGGGGAGAATGTCTAATGAGGAGAGAGAGAGAGAGTAGAGAGAGAGACGAGAGAGAGAGAGAGAGAGAGAGAGAGAGAGAGAGAGAGATAGAGAGAGAGAGAGGAGAGCGTTTTTTTTATAGCGAGAGAGAGAGAGCGAGAGAGAGAGATGAAAGATGAACATTTTTATTGTCATTACCTCAACAGGTCTGATGACAAGGGGGGTAATAAACATGCACATTTCACTTAAAGAGATATCAACAATTTTATCAAACAACATTAAACACCTTAGCATATAACACATCCAATAATCCAAAGGAAAAATACTATCATATAAACTTAGTATGATCAACACAAAAGCAGTCATGTGATCGAGAAAAGAAGATATAAAAAAGAAAAAATCATGTTTACGTTTGGTGCATGATAAACTCTCTCTCTCTCTCTCTCTCTCTTCTCTCTTCTCTCTCTCTTCTCTCCCTCCCCCCTCTCCCCCCTCCCCCCTCCCCCCCCCCTCTCTCTCTCCACGCACAAACACTCTCTCTCATCTCTTTCTGTCAACTTCTCCCTCTCTCCTCTGGAATTCATGTTATCAATAAACAGAAAATCACAAAAGGAAAAAGTAAATTCGACCATCCAACTGGATACAATAATAACATTATAAACCTATAATTTCTATTTAGTCACACAAACCTAAATTTTATATAAATCCCACTTAGCTTAACTATTAATTGTCAGTAATGCGCCTCTGCCTTACTTTCAAAGCTTCAGCGATAAATTTTGCTACTGACTTTATAACATGTTCATTATCAGATGAAAGTATAGCAACAATGTCATGCCTTTTAGCGGCATCAAACTGAAAGAAAACACATCTTTTACGTACTGGTTCATACGCCACACAATGAAACAGGAAATGTTTTTCATCCTCAACATCTGCATTACACATTGGGCATTTAGGTTCAGTGTCCGTCCCAAGATGAAACCATCGTTTATTTGCATGAAAACCTAGAGTCCTTAAGCGAAATCGTGCATAATTGAGCCGATGCCATTTATCTATAATAACATTAAAATATTTTTCACACTGAAATAAACTTTTAAATGGAAAAAAACATCTGTATTTGTCTTTACTTTCCATATCAAAATAACAACTTTGTTTAAATGAACAAATAAGTCGGTCTTTAAAATCAGAAATAAACTGTTTATCATGTCCTACTTACTGAAACAACCACACAAATCCAAAACCGAGTTCTGATAATACCTTTTTTTACTTGAAATGCCCAATTTTGTTTTTTAAGATCAAGTTGCATTACCATCATATCATACCCTTGTCTACACAAACGAGATTGTGGTAGCTTCAAAAATGTAAGCCAATAACGTATACACTTTACATAGGATCTGATATACAAGTGAATATCTGCCCAGTTTCACCATATAAAACAGTATTAGAATGAGTGCAAAGGTACCTGAAGAAAACGTTTAATAGCGTAGTAATGTACTTTTTCCACTCCAGGAGAGAGTGAGAGCAGGAGGATTGAGAGAGAGAGAGAGACGACGAGAGAGAGAGAGAGAGCAGAGAGAGGAGAGAATTTGAAATTCGGTAAGCTTACGCAGCCTGATTTCCTGGTTAACTCGTTTCTGTGTTTGAGTTTGAAACCGTTTAATAATAAACAAGGTATGAATAAAGATTTGTTTAAACCAGACAACCCGTCTTCTGGTAAGCAAGGTAATCAGGTAATCATGATAATTATGATCATCATATCATCATCATCATCATCATCATGATCATCAACATCATTCATCATCTCTTTTTGTGTTGATCAATGTCCTCCTTAACCAGTGTTTCAGTTTATCTTCTTCATAATAAAAGATTTATTCTTCTTCTTCTGCGTTCCCAGGGCCATATGACCATAATGGGTAAGGTACGTATGTGTCGCGGTTTTAATTTTTCTCTGGTCTCCCCGCTGCCTTACAGCCGTCACATTCCACTTTCGGAGGAGCTCAAAGGAGAAAAATAATATTTGGAAGATTTTTTTTGAAAAAAGGCAGGATAGGTCAGAAAGATAGAAAGCAAAGGGAAAAGGCAGAGTCAAAGAGAGTGGCAGATTAGAGGAAGTTACAAGCACATAACTTCCAGAAGGTGGGGGAACTATTTTTTGTCTGAAAGATCCCCCCCCCCGGTATCCCCTCGGGGAGATATTGTGGAGGGGGCGGGTTCGTCCAGCTCCCCGTATGGAGGCACGAGGTATCCACCCACTTCCCCTCTATATCAGAGACAAAAGCTCTTATTACGTCGGTGCGAGGAAATGAATGTGGCGCAATATACGATAATGGAGATTGCGTTCATTTATCTTTTTTTCATAATTATGGCAATAAAAAGCAAAGAGAGAGAGAGGGAGAGAGAGAGACGAGAGAGAGAGAGAGAGAGAGAGAGAGAGAGAGAGAGAGAGAGACGAGGAGAGAGAGAGAGAGAGAGAGAGAGCAACAACGACAGAGAGAGAGAGAGAGAGAGAGAGAGAGAGAGAGAGAGAGAGAGAGAGAGAGAGAGAGAGAGAGAGAGAGAGAGAAAGAGACAGATACAGCGAGATAGAGAGAGTAGGGGTGGAGGGAGAGATGACCAAAAAGAGATGAGAGAGAGATGACCAAAAAATACCATGGGTCAAAATGAGCGCACACCAAATCGGATATAGAAAGTCAGGTTTGGCTCTGATTCTGTTGAGTTGATTAATAAAACAAATCTAATGAAAAAAGAAATCATTCAAAATTGCATAGAAAATTGGTATTTTGGGGTTGTGGACTTTTTTTGGCTTTTGCTAAAAAAATTAAAAAAGACAGTAATGTTAGCTCACGCGCACAACACACACTCAAACAAATAGGCCTACATAAAATGGAATAATAAAAAAAATGCTTTTGCGTGAAAAAAAAGTACCAGTAATGTTAAACCACGCACATAGCGCACATTTAAAACACCAATATGAAAAAATATCAATGTCGCAATGCAAAATGCCTACACAAACACACACACATCACACACACACACACACACACACACACACACACAACACACAGAGACAGACACACAACACACACACACACACACACACACACACACACACACACACACACTATTACCAATTTCTCGAAAATGGCCTACCATTGAAAAATGTGTGCAACTTTCTATGAATCAAAAACGTAGATGGTTAACCCGTGAAAGCGACACGCATCAGTCTCTCACAACACAACGTGGACCTGTCAAAAGGTCTCTCTCTCTCTCTCTCTCTCTCTCTCTGTCAAACGTAGGCCTACTTTATTGTTCTCTCGCTCTCTCTGTTGTCGGGAGCGCGCCCGTTACCAGCCTGTTAGGCTCGGTGTCCATCTTGTGTCCTGGCTAATACAAAGCATCTGTTTTGTTTCATTCTGTGTTTTTCTCACACCCTGCTGCCACGCCGACTGGCGTAACGTCCGTTGTGTACGCATTTGGTCCGCTGTCGCCCATGTTGTTTGGGTCTTGGGGGACGGGAGAACAAAAGAAGCAGACCTGCTTGTGTGTTATAACCTGTCAGCAAGTCAAAAGCAACAAGGCGTGTGCTACCTTTCACACGATTGTCAAACATCGGTAGAACACAAAAATGGACACAGAGCCTTAGGGTTATGGTACACTGTACCATAACCAACAGACCGGCGTTTTAGTTCCCGAGCGAAGCTTCGGGAAGTATTGTTTTTGTTTCATCCGTCCGTCCGGGCGTGCGTGCGTGCGTCCGTCCGTCCGTCCGTCCGGCTACACCGTTCCACTCTATTTCATTCACTTTTAGTATACATGTACAGGTTATGGAGGATATCAGCTATCGACTGATTGCTTTAGTTTTATTTTAAGGTCAAGGTCATGCCGATTAAGGACTTCAACTCCCAAAACACTTAATCGTTTATACATGTATCTCGCAAACTTTTGCACGCATTTCAATGCGATTTTTTTTCACGTTTTCTGATAAAAGGGCTAAAACATTATAATAATTAATTTGTCTGTGCGCTCATGCGCGCGTGCGAGCGAATCACAGGGTTCGAACCCCAAAGCTGTACCTCAAGAACTGTTACATAGAAATTGCTTCAAATTTACTGTGGTGGTGCATCACAGTACGCAAAATGTCCCATATAAAAATAATAACCATGCTGACCTTGACCTTGAAGTTTGACCTTGAAAAACGTAATGTTCTTCTTGTGGCCATATCTTTCACATCTTTGGACTTAACCATTTTCAAATGCGGTGTGCAGATGCATTGGCTTATGGTTATTCCGAATATTTAGTACAAGAAAGGTCAATGTCAAGGTCACAACGGTTATAGTCTGTCGAAAATAAATGAAAAGAAAGACAAATCAAAGAAGGAGCCTGTCACCCACCCCTTCACACAACGCAACCAATCTCTCCATTATCATCTCTCTCTCGCCACCCCCCCACCCTCCCTCTCATATAGTGAGCATGACAAGCAGGATTTCATCAGATCTATTTACAAAGTAGAATTCCACGCAAATCATGCATCAAAAATGTCAAAATCAGATCGTAGTGAATCTAATCGTATGCAGTGTAGCCGGCCCCTAAGTCTCTTGGTCCAACTCTTCAACAGCTGTTCATAACATTGTTATTATGGTTTATATATATTCTACACACAGACCTATGCCCGATCATAACATTGTTATTATGGTTTATATCTATTCTACACACAGATCTATGCCCGATCATAACGTTGTCATTATGGTTTATATCTATTCTACACACAGATCTATGCCCGATCATAACATTGTTATTATGGTTGATATCTATTCTACAAAGAGATCTATGCCCGATCATAACATTGTTTTTATGGTTTATATATATTCTACACACAGACCTATGCCCGATCATAACATTGTTATTATGGTTTATATATATTCTACACACAGATCTATGCCCGATCATAACATTGTTATTATGGTTTACATCTATTCTACACACAGACCTATGCCCGATCATAACATTGTTATTATGGTTTATATCTATTCTACACACAGACCTATGCCCGATCATAACATTGTTATTATGGTTTATATCTATTCTACACACAGACCTATGCCCGATCATAACATTGTTATTATGGTTTATATCTATTCTACACACAGATCTATGCCCGATCATAACATTGTTATTATGGTTGATATCTATTCTACAAAGAGATCTATGCCCGATCATAACATTGTTATTATGGTTTATATCTATTCTACACACAGACCTATGCCCGATCATAACATTGTTATTATGGTTTATATCTATTCTACACACAGACCTATGCCCGATCATAACATTGTTATTATGGTTTATATCTATTCTACACACAGACCTATGCCCGATCATAACATTGTTATTATGGTTTATATCTATTCTACACACAGACCTATGCCCGATCATAACATTGTTATTATGCTTTATATCTATTCTACACACAGACCTATGCCCGATCATAACATTGTTATTATGGTTTATATCTATTCTACACACAGACCTATGCCCGATCATAACATTGTTATTATGGTTTATATCTATTCTACACACAGATCTATGCCCGATCATAACATTGTTATTATGGTTGATATCTATTCTACAAAGAGATCTATGCCCGATCATAACATTGTTATTATGGTTTATATATATTCTACACACAGACCTATGCCCGATCATAACATTGTTATTATGGTTTATATCTATTCTACACACAGACCTATGCCCGTTCATAACATTGTTATTATGGTTTATATCTATTCTACACACAGACCTATGCCCGATCATAACATTGTTATTATGGTTTATATCTATTCTACACACAGACCTATGCCCGATCATAACATTGTTATTATGGTTTATATCTATTCTACACACAGACCTATGCCCGATCATAACATTGTTATTATGGTTTATATCTATTCTACACACAGACCTATGCCCGATCATAACATTGTTATTATGCTTTATATCTATTCTACACACAGACCTATGCCCGTTCATAACATTGTTATTATGGTTTATATCTATTCTACACACAGACCTATGCCCGATCATAACATTGTTATTATGCTTTATATCTATTCTACACACAGACCTATGCCCGTTCATAACATTGTTATTATGGTTTATATCTATTCTACACACAGACCTATGCCCGATCATAACATTGTTATTATGGTTTATATCTATTCTACACACAGATCTATGCCCGATCATAACATTGTTATTATGGTTTATATCTATTCTACACACAGATCTATGCCCGATCATAACATTGTTATTATGGTTTATATCTATTCTACATCCGAGAGCAATAATGCTACTTGATTAAATCAGCCCAAAACACACTCAGAGTTGCTCCCCTTGACTTGTTTAGCTGGCAGCCATATTGAACGCACATTGAAGAATGAAGGTAGAGACCAGAAGCAATGTCATTATTGAGCAGTAAGATGCAGACACGCGCAATCAAATGGTTTATTAAAAACACGTGGACATTCCTCTAGCCAACGCACATCATTATTACCAACAGTTTGACGGCAAATGAAAGTACTGACGTGATGCAAGTCGCGGTGTGAGCCGAAATTAGAGACAAAGTGACCTTGGGGGGTGGGGGGGGGGGGGGTGACTTGATCAGTAGATTTGTTGTGGACTAATCCAGAGATGTAGTCACTTTAAATTTGGCATTGGTACAGAGGAGATCATCTGTGCTGTTTAAATATATCGTTTGGAGAGTGGATTGATCGGAATAAATACGTACATGTTTAGAAAATGACGTCACCACCGCTATGTAATGAGCAAAACTAACAAGCATTTTTGGTCATGTGTACCCTTCAAAAATGCATCCCAGAAGAATGTGATTTTCTCAGGTGGAAGCTCTGAGTAGACCTAATCAAAATATGTTTAGATATCCGCAAAACATCAATGCAAACTAATGTATCCACAGCCCAAACATTGCCCACATTTTTATAGCAGTGCGGAATCTGTAAGGGAAATCACTCCTGTCTTCACATTAATGGAGAGTTTGATAAAATGAAAATATATATGAATTTTCAAAATGCCTCCTCTTTACAACAGACCACAATTACGACCTAAACATCAGGATTTTACTGTAGAACAAGGGCAGGAAACACCAAATTTAACACAAAATAGTGGTTTGATGGACAAAACGGGATGGTTTCTGATTGGCCCAGCAATTCACCTGATCGAAATTTGATTGAAAATATGTGGACTCTTCTACTTAATTAATCACACAATGAAGATTGGAGTAAGAAATATATTACAGAGATATATAATAACATTCAGTATACCCAACACCGCAAATTGCTACAACGATTTCAGAAAAGCCCACTTAAATGCCTTGAAGCCCGCATGGAGAGATCACAATGTATTAAAATTATAGTCAAAGTAAAGAAGGAAGATTGCCTTTGACTTTTATGCAAATCTTTTTTTAAACATTCTTAATACCTAAATACAAAGCAAGAATTTTTTTTATTTTCAGTGAGATATACTGTAAATTTGTTCTTTGATATTCTTTTCACCTCACCGTGTTGGGTTCTTAGTTCAGTTACAACTACCATCCATACTACATGTTAGCTGACATTCTTACTCAGAGTCAGCATGAAAGTGAAAGAAAAGGAGAAATAATAAAGTAAAAAAACGAAAAAGAAAAGGAAAATATCTGGATAATTTTCGGCCGGCTTACTGCCGGTAATTTCCTTATCTTTTTCAGTGTTTTCTTACCCGATTGGGCAGTCTACGAAGGATATTGTTTCAGGTCTGTCTGTCTGGCTGTATGTCTGTTTATCAATTTTCTTAAAAACTACAGGACAGGTTTTAATGAAATTCGGTAGAGGGGTAGACATCTTTAAAAGAAACGTCTTTCAATAATCATGGCCTGGTGGTGGTTATTTAAACAAAATTAGGAATTGTTTTTGGTCCGAGCACTAATCATTCAAATGTTGTCAGTGGGCAAAGGAAAATAACTAGCTCTGAATATTGGATAAAGAGTAAAGCAAGAGTACTGTCCCTTTAACAAATATACTAATGTAACCTATCTGATTGGCTAGTTGGAACATTCTGGCCATGTGTGCACTGTCACAGTGCATTTCTTGCATCTTCTTTAAAAAAAAAAAAATTCATGCTGACTTTGAGTAAGAACTACGCAAAACTTTGACAAGCCAGAGCCCCAGAAAGTGAACTCCTCAAATGCTATCCATGTTGTTCTGCAGCCAGTGGAGCAGCTTCTCCTCGCTGGCTTTGCACCTTTTCTCCATCAGTGTGTTGAGGGTGTACAGGAAGGGGTTGATGGCAGAGTTCACAGGCAGCACCAGCACCGCAAAAGCGATGTTCACCTCACCCGGAACAGGAAACTCCACCATGGCCAGGATGCCGCACAGCCCAATGGGAAACCAGCATAGGAAGTCGGACAGCGCCACGCTGATCAACCTGCGAGCGACGATCAGGTCGCGGGACATTTTGTTCATCGTCGATTTCAGAGCGTTGCTCTGTATTGAACTGTAGATGAAGCCCTGGCCTGCTGAGATGAACAGCAGGAGGAGGAAGTTGAGGACGATCATGATGCTGAAGGAATACAGCCGACCTTGGAAGTCTCTCCGAGTGACGGGTAAAGGGATGCAGATGCCTGTCTGGCCGTAGAACTGCCAGTGGGCTGTGGAAGGGAGTAGAGGCACTGAAGCCAACACACCTGCCAGGCACCAAATCACCAGACAGGCCACTGCCGCTGATAGTTTATTAAAACGCACAGTGCTGAACGGGAAACGAATGACGATGAAGCGGTCCAGGGTGATGAGCCAGATGATCAGAGCTGAGGCTTCACTGGACAACAACGCCAGGAAACCGGCCAGTTGACAGGTGGTGCTGCTTTTCCAGGCATCATCGTGGTGAAAGTATCTGCCGCGAAACACTTCGTCAGCTATGGCGATGAAGGCAACGTAGACCCCCATCAGAAAGTCAGCCAGGTTCAGGTTGGTGACAAACACGCCAAAGCCGCTGGAAGACTTCATACTTTTGACCAGGAAACGGGCACAGAGGCAGAAGACATTCCCCAGCATGGACAGACAGGTCATCAGCCAGAGAACACCGCGGTACACCCACGACTGCATCAGGTCTTTACAGGAGGACACTTCGTCTGTCGGGGCAGAGCAGGAAATGTCAGTCAGGGTGTCGGGGAGGACAACGTCACAGCAAAGCTTGTAGTTGTCTGAAGTTACGGTTTTCAAATTGGAAAGCTCTTTAAACAAATCAGCTGTAAAGGTTTTCACTGGGCTGCCTTCCAAGTAGAGTTCAGAGAGTTGTGGCAATGAACGAAACCCATCAGAATTGATTGTGTGCACAGAGCTGAAACTCAAGTTTAATTTCTCTACATGAGGAAACAGAGACAGCATTTCAGAATCAAACTCTGTGAGTGAAGTGAGTGACAGATCGACAGCAGTCAGTGCATTTTGCGGATCAACTGATGAAGGACCAGTGTGTAAAGAACGGAGTGGGTTGTTGGCAAAGGACACAGCTTGTAGCACTGGAAAACCAAGGAGAGTGGTCATGTTAACGTGGTGAATTTTGTTTCCACTGAGGTCCAGGAATCTCAGGTTGGCCAGTGGTGTGTCCGGCACGAACGTTACTGAGCACAGAGCCAGAACTAACTGACCAAGATAATGGTTGGTGCTGACGTCAGTCAGGGTCATTTCAGAACCAGTGGCATCGAGAGAACGGAGCTGAGGGAAGAGCCTAGCAGGGAAAGGTCGAGGACACAGGAAAGAGTGACCTTGACACACACAGATCAGAGGGCAGGCCAGGTGACAGAACAGTTCGTCATCGTAGTGCGGACAGTGCGGCCAGCCGTCACACAGGTGGTCAGTGTGCAGACAGGTGGTGGACATTCTGCACTGGAAGAACCCTGGACACGCCAGGTCCCCACACTGCTCTTCATCCTGCTGGTCAATGCAGTCGTACATCCCGTTGCACCGGGTGTACACAGGCAGGCAGTCATTGAAGTCACCTGGACACCGGTAATGGCTGGCTGGACACGACTCGTTGGACTTCATGGGCACTGATGTGAAATACTTGACGCCGTCAAAGTTGATGAGAGCGGGTGATGGAAAAAACGGCCTTTCAAACATAAAAGGTTTGATATGTTGACATTTGGTTTCATCCGAGTCATCCCGGCAGTGCTTGGTTTTATCACACACCTTGACAAATGATATACACTGACTGTTATCACACGTGAACAGGCTGGTGCACTCAGGGTGTGTACAAAAGGACTCGTCACTGCCGCCCCTACAATCAACTATGAAGTCACAGAGCAGGGAGTAAGACACAGTGGTGACCTGGTCCTTGCATGTGAAGGTTGGCACTGCAATGCCGTGACCCCCTGACCTGTCTGACTGGTTCCAGTGAGATAAATGACGAGGAAAAACACAGGGTGACTGCTGCAGGCCACACACACTGAACTGGTGGGAGGCACACAGGACAACGGTGTACATCAGTTGGCCTTCATGACATGTGGCCAGGGAATGGTCAACACTGGACATGGAGATGTTTGTTTCAACTAATGAAACCTCTTCTGGAGAATTGAACTTTAAGGTTGTCACGTTTTTACGAAACTCACAAACCATCCCAAAAGCTGACTGTGGATCGCACTTACCAACGTATAGTAAAGAATCAAATTCGGTAGTACGCAGACATGCTTTCCTTTCACCAAACGTTGAAGTGGTGAAACATTTAGCGGTATGGTAAATGACGGTCTTGTCTTCAGCAGTTACTCCTGATCTGTACATGTTGGGCAGTGATATATCAGAGGTGTACAACCCCACCCAAACATTATGGAATAAGTTTTGATGTCTCTTTATGTCAGCCTGCAGGGATTCGTACCAGTTGTGCACACATTTGGGCAAGCTCAGTACTCCTCCCAACGATCGGCAGTAGTCGTTGGCCCATCGGTAGCTGCTGTTCGTATCTGTATATACGTCAACCTCTAGGTGTGTGTGGATGATTTTGTAGCAGCGATCACAGGAGGCTATCAGTCCTTGACACTCAGCACCGCTGAAAGAACAGTCCCCTGATTCATCCCGTCCGTCCTCACACTCTGTCTGCAGGTTACACAACAGGTGATGCTGGAAGCTGGGGTAATGCTCCACAGAACAGTTCCAGACTCCACCAGCCAAGTATTTGGGGGTTGCATTCTCAGAGAAAAAGGAAAACAAAAGGCGGAGCTGGTCTGATGCTAGAGTTTCAAATGTAACGTGGAAACTGAGCCACAGCACCGAAGCCGGACAAACGCGGGCCAGGCCAAAGTGTTTGTCCCATTTGTCCCAGACTTTTGCAATGGATTGCCCTGTGGAATGACTGTACTGTTTGAAATGACAGTACAGCTCAACATAGATATTCTGTGGTGTGTTTCTGTTCAAACTGACCATCACTGAGTTTTGGAGTGGCACCGATATATTCTTATTCAGAATATTGACGTCATCATTTCCCTCAAATTTTTCCACAGTGATATACCCAGATGATGGTGATGTTTTTATAAGAATAATGTCCTCAGGTTCATGGATGGGTAAGGTATTATCTATGGAGGATTGCAAACGATTAATTTATAAAAGATGATATTCGTTCACTTGAATGACTAGCAAACTATTCAACCGTTTTATCAAAGCCCAAATCGCAGCTGATAATGATAGAGATTTAATGTCTTTCAATTAGTGTTGCATGTAATTCTTTCTATGAAATGGAAATGAGATCGTACAACAGCTTTAATATGTGGATAAAAGAAAAATACTTGTCATATAAAGCTATAAATCAACATAACAGAAATTATGCATAATACATGACATGTATCAGATTCTTCCATAGAACAAAATAGTTACACTGCACTATACAGAAATATTCTACAAATATTACATACAATCGTCATCAGCCATCCTGTCTTATTGACATAAGCATAACATTAGATATATACGAAAAAAGTCTCCTTTTTTATTGAAATAGTTGTTTCTCTCTGTTATGATAATGTCTAAATAAAGACATGAAGGGCATAGCTGTCTTGTACCTCTAAACACATGTACATTCTTTAGATGTTAATATGTCGTAACACAAATACCTGATGAAGTGTTGAAACGATCGACTGGTCGGAAGAAGACTCGGACAGAATTTTTGCATAAGTAAAATCTGTTCCAGATTTTGGGGAAAGAAAAAAGAGAGAGAAGAGAGAGGACTGTAACTACAACAGAGAGAAAAACAACCATAGATGACGTCCAATGACTACTTCAGAAAGTGATTACAGTCAAAGCTGTGGTATTTACAAAAAACATTGCGAACTCAGTAAATAATGACAGTAGTCGTTTGTATGGCTTGCCAACTGTTGCTTCAAAACTACAATTTGAATAGTCATTCAAATCTATGCAGGCACAGTTATGTGTTTACGACTACAGTTCAAACGCAAATACTTGTTTGATCACTTCTGAACAATTTACACATTTAAATTATGGTCAACCTTTCAAATGAAGAGTTAAAGATGGCGTCTGCAGTACAGGAGTATCCCTTGTTGTATGATGAATTTTGGTGTTTTACGTCCTCTCGACCCGGGAAGGCACATATGGGACATTATCCCTTGTTGTACCTTCAAACCATTGCTTTTAAGCCTTTAAAACATGGCAACAGAAAACTTGATAACAGATCCTAATTTCTTAGTGACTTAAGTTCTCTCAAAAATGGATGAAAGTGGAGAAAGGTTAAAGGGATACGCGGGATACAGGTGGCGCTGATTTTCCCCTAGTGGCTGACTGTGCCGTAAGAAACACTACTAAAGGGTTTCAGTGAATGAATGACGTATGGATAAGATGATGTAAGAATGAAATGACGAAATTGTGAATGAAATGGCCAACTCTCTCTGTGATTGATCCTGCTAGCATACTCTGGCGGACTCCCAGTGGTGCAAGACATTTTTTGAAAAATATACAAGTTTATTTATATTTGTGAAAAGAATATCGCTAAAATGTTTGTATTGTTAGAATATAAGGATTATTTTAAACATATTCATTTCTTAGAAGGACTAAAACCGCGTTACTAAAAGAACAAATCTCATAAAACTGTCAACAACAAAAGTATTAAGGGATATAAGTCTTCTAAGCCTAATGAAATTGATGATCTAGTTTTGTCCATGCAGGATACTGTTTCAGATGTCAAGTCCTGGATGACCTCCAATAAATTAAAACTCAATGAAGATAAGACTGAGGCAATGATTGTTTCCACTCAGAGAACTTCCACCTCTGTTCAGTTTCCTGACTCTCTTGTCAATCAGCTAAAAATCTTGGTGTAACCCTCGATTGTCAACTAACTATGATCACTCATGTCATGACTCTGATTCGTAATGTGAACTTTGAACTCCGTCGTATTAGTGCCATTCGTCACTATCTCACAGTTGAAGCCACCAAGACTCTAGTATCAGCTTTTGTACTGTCTCGCATCGATTATTGCAATTCCCTACTTGTAGGCTGTCCTCAAACCCTCCTCAACAAACTTCAGAAAGTTCAGAACAATGCAGCTCGGTTGATCCTTAAAGTCCCTCGTACAGACCACATCAAACCCCACCTCAAGACGTTACACTGGCTTCCAGTCGAGGCAAAAATAAAGTATAAAATTGCTTGCCTCTGTTTCAATGCTGTCCATTCATCTAGTCCTGCCTACCTCTCTGATCTCGTTCACCTGTACTCACCCTCCAGGTCTCTCCGTTCCTCTTCTGACAAACTTATCCTTTCTATTCCTCGTACTAACACTAAGACAAATGGTGAACAATCATTTTCTTTCAGCGCCCCTTCTGTCTGGAACACCCTACCATATGAACTTCGTTCTGCTAAATCTTTCCAGTCTTTCAAAACCGCTCTTAAAACTCACCTCTTCCGGCAATACCTCTGATTTCTTCCTTGTCCTGGTTCCTGCCTTAAAATGATGTCCCCCACATGTGTGGGTGGGTGGGTGCACGCGCGTATGTGGGTGTGGGCGTGTGCGTGCGTGCGTGTTGTGGCTGTGTGCATGTTTGTGATAGTTGATATTGTAGTAGCTTATTTATGATTTATGTATTTATTTAAACAATTGTGAAGCGCCATGAGCTCAAGAGAGAAAGGGCGCTCTATAAATGTTATTTATTATATTATTATTATTATATAACTCTTGACGTGAGTCCCGTGGAAAAATAGGGGTGGGGTTGAAAATGTGTATGGTGTTCAGTAAAAAGCACGGTGACATACTGTTGTTTGTGCTTAGTATGGAGAATATACATTATGTTATCTATTATCAAAAAACTAGAATGATTTCATCGTTGAGTTTCTTTCTACAGGCATTTGAACAATACAATGTAGGGAAATATGTGTCAATACGACAACAATTTTCCTAAATTTCCTATTGACTAAATTATATTTCCTTACCATTTGACATAGATTCTGACACTATGTAGGTTGCAGTATCAGGCAAGATTAATTGAAAGTTTGTAATAACTTAAGTGTATGAAAGGTGACCAGTTTTCAGTAGACCTGATTTTACCTGAAAATTGTCCAACCCCCCAAATTTCGACCACGAATTACAAGAAAAGTAGCACGGTGACCCTGTGTTTTCTTTTCAGTTTTGACCTTAGAAGTATGTGTAGATGCTATGACAAAAGTCTTGATCATTTGTCATCATGGGGAGTAAAAGGCGCGTATCCCCTTAAATGAAACCTAAAATCCAAACACCATCGCTATTTCTCTGGCAAGGCAAGGCGTGACTTGAGCACGTGCAGCACTTTGCTTTCTCTGGCTGCCTGCTGCCTCTGTGTCACAGCTGTCCACACACACACCAGGGGGCTGAGCCCGGAGCTGAGGGGGAACACAAACACTGTCATAGCACCCAGGACCTTGTCTGACCCGGCAACACCACACACCTTCATCACCATGGCCAGGCCAGAGCAGAGCCAGCAGCCAACGTCTGTAACGGTCAGGTTCCTCATCAGCTGCAGGGATTCAGAAACACTCCTCGTTGTGGACTTCAGAAGAATTCTGTATCTGGGCGTCTTTTTCCCCATAACAACTTGTCCAGTTGGGATCATTACGCTCAAGACAAAGTTCGTTGCTACAACTGCTGCGGACCATTCGTCTGAACTGAAGAGAACCATACGACATAAGCCAGTTTGGCTGAAGAGGGAAATGCCTGGAAGAAGAGGAACTGAAGCCATCGACATTGCTATTAACCAGGACACCATGCAACCTACCATCAATGATACCCTTTTCTGTTCATTACAGTTGCTTTGGTTATGCTGAGTGATCACATAATCCAAAGTGACGAACAAACTGATGAACAATGGTACTTCACATGCCAGAACGAACAGGAATTTACTTACCTGGCAGCTTTGACTGTTGATCCAAGCCTTCTGAAACTGCAGATACTTTCCTTCAAATACTTCATCTGCGATCACAGACACGAGCACATGGGCCCCCATGCAGATGTAGGAGCACTGAATGTGAGCAATGGCCACCATGACCTTAGTCTGTAATATAAACAATGTGACCAAACAAATGATGTTTCCCAGTGTAGCTGAAACACCAGCAAGCAAGAAGAAAACTCTGTAGCCTTCACTTGGTAACAGTGTTCCACAAGAATGGAGGACAGCGTAGGGAAAGAAACACCGGATTTCTGCAGATGAGTTAAAAAGTATGCTATCACAGCAAAGTCTGTGGTTTGGTGAAAATATAAACTTTATTTCTTTCGATCTTGACCACATGTCTAAAGGGAATTCATTAACTAAGTTTTCCCTTAAGTCTACTTGAACCAAATTTGGCATGCTTTTAAACCCTGAAGGTCCAATGTTTCCTACAGTAGACAGGGAAACATTTAAGTCGGTCAGGCGAGGGAAATATAGAGACGGTTTTCCATGCAATATATTAAAATGCGTTTTGGATAAATCCAGTTGTTTTACTTCATAATGAATTTGTTTTGAAAATGCAGTTGTCATTTTTCTTATTGGGTTGTGCCTTACAAGTAAAATTTTTAACTGTGACAGCTCAAGATAGAAAGTCATATTGAGAGTTTGCAGATGATTATCACAAAGATCGAGAAACAGCAAGTTGATCAGCCTCACATCTGAGGTGTTGACTAAACGTGAAGAGGACAGACTGAGATAAACCAGGTGGTGATGTTTATGGAAGTCAGTCAGTCTCATTCCAGACTTTGAAGCATCAACGTAGCGAAGTTGAGGGAAGAGGTCAGCAGGAAATGACTGACCACACAGAAATGAGTGACCTTGACACTGACAGCCCTGCGGACACAGGGTGTCACACATCATTTCGTCATCTCGCAGTGGACACTGACCCCAGCCGTCGCACAGGTGATCTCCATGCAGACAGACTGCGGAGGACCGACACCTGTAGAACTCTGGACAGCTCACTCTGTCACAATGGTGTTCGTCCTCTCCTCTGTTGCAGTCTAAGAATCCGTTGCATCGGGTGTAAACTGGCAGGCAATACAGCGGTTCATTACTGCAGCGATAGTGAGTATCGGGACAGGATTCACCAGTATCCACGGCTTGTTGAGTGAAGTAACCAGTGCCATCCAGATTGAAATACGTTGGTTGAGGTTTGTCCTGATGCCTGGTGTCATGAAACAGCTCTTGTTCTGTTTGACAAACGGCTTCATCAAAGCCATTCTCACAGTCCCAGTAACCATTGCAGAATTGATAATGATAAACACACACGTGCGTGTCATGGCAGTACAGACCAGAACAGTAAGACTCTGAGAAAAATATCGAATGGCAATCCACTTCATCAGAATCATCCAGGCAGTCAGAGTGTTGGTTGCAATGCTGACTGTCCAGCACACACTGACCATTGGAGCACTGAAAGCCTTCACACGAGGCTTGCTCACAGAACGACTCATCGCTGTTGCCTGGACAGTCAGGCTGAAAATCACACACCAGGCTATAAATAACTGTTGTAAACTCTTCGCCGCAGTGAAATAAACCAAGTTCATTGGCTGTCCTTTCAAGACAAACCTCATCAATAGCTGGCTTACTTCTGTTCATAGACATACAAAAGATTGAATTTTTGTGTGCACAAAGACTGTTGAGATGACATATTAAAAACTTGTGTGTCACAGAAGTATCATGAAACGGCCATAGATGCTGCAATGTTTCGTCAAACTTGAATGAGGATTGGAGTAACTGAACTAAAGTTAGTTGTGAGGTGGGTGACCTAGAATTTATTTCACACATCCCCGTGTATATCCAAACTTTCTCAATTTTTTCGTCATTGCTCATTTCCATAGATGGAATAGCTTTAGTCGCAGCAACTCTGGAGGGATAATATGGGAATTTTTCTTTGAAGTGATTCATGGTATAGATCACAGTATTGTCAGACCACCTACGGTACTTACTGTACATGAAGGGATCAGACGTCCAGCCTGAACTGTAGCCCACATTGACGTTAAACGGCTGGTAGTGTTTAAAGAAATGCAACATGTGATCCTGTTCCCTTCTTGATTTTATTGAAGCGGGCCTTCCACCCAAATGCTGACACTTGTAAAAGAACAATGAGTGTGAAACTTCCTGGGGAAAACTTACCACCTGCAAACATTTGTTGGTTGAAGCCACCAGTCCTTTGCAGTGAGCATTGCTGAAGGGGCAGTGTTCAGTTTCATCTCTGCCCTCTGCACACTCTGCCTTTAGATTACAGTGCAGGTGACCTTGGAACTGGGAATAATGGGCGACAGAACAGTTGAACAAACCATCAGCCAGCTGCTGTGGTTGATCCCTTTCACTGAGCATGGAAAACATCAACTGGAAGCCAGAGCTAAATGACACACTTGTGTCACATGGCCTCACACGAATGTGGGATGAGGTCAGCAGTTGTGCAGATTCAGAAGAGAAAATATGGATGCTCACAACCGTTTGGAGATTTGCGTTTGGTTTTGTATAGAATAGACACACCCTCACACGCTGTGGTATAGTTTCCTGTTGACGCAATCCATAATCAAATTGCTGCAGACTAACCATGATAACCCAGGTGGATGGTGCCCTCAGTTCTTCCAATACATATCGCTTGTCATGTCCATACGGAGCAGTTAAATACCCCGAATATTGTGATATATATCTCTTTAAATATTTTCGCTGCTTAACTGCGATAACGTTCATTCTAATGAACGGTCCATTCATGTGCATTATTAGCAGAGAGTTTGAAAGGGATTCTGCAGTTATTTCTTCCATTGTATGCACACCACATTGAACATAGACGTATGCATGTTCGCTGTAACAATACAAAGGCATAGGCACCAACGGCTTTCCACTGCCATATACAGCAGTTTTCCAAACACAAGAATTGCACCAGTACACCAGCCGCTGAATATGTACACGTATAAACATACCACGTGGTACTTTGACAAACAATTGGCAATAAGTATTGATTTGTTCCTTGTGTACATAAGTGAATCTAGAAGGGAATTGCGGTTGATTAAGATCTGCCTGGCTATAGTCACAGTGTGACAGGATGGCCTGTCGAATGGCACTCCCTGTGTTGTTGGAGTTCAGGATGTGCTCTGCGCCTGGGCAGAACTGAGTTATATTTTCAGGTGTAAGTCCACTGACTGTGGCGTGCATACTCAGGCTGCTCTGTTCTCTAGAACTCGCGACTTAAATGTACATAAGACAGTAAACGTGTAACATTATAATCACAACAAAATGTGTGAGAAATAACAATGAGAATTGTTGTGCATTGACTGTTTAACAACGTTTGCACTGACCTCTTCCAAATCTCTTAAATGTTGACATAGATATTTTGTGGAATAGATTTGGATTGTTCTGTGTCAGTTTTTCTTGTAATTGGCCATGCTGTTGTCGTCTAGGAGAGGTGATTGAAACTAGCCCTCAACTATTTGTCTGTAGTATATACATAGATATGTCTGGAGCATGTTCTTTTCATCTGACACAAAGAGAGACAAACAAACAAACAAGCAAGCAAAAACAGGCAGACAGGGGAATCCTCCGAGTTGTGCATGTGTCTAGATTATATTCTTTCAGGCTGTCTAATTAAGTGAAGAAAAGCAGGTTGTGAGTTTCGCTCATCTCAATGCCTCAGAGCCAGAACTTTATATCTCTAAAACAGCCATTTGGAGAAAAGCCCACTTGAAGTTTTCTTGATCCCATACAAAATCTCCTTCTGGTTGAATGCTGCCAATTTGTTTAATATATGATGTACAGAAACGTAATCTTTGCTAACCTAAATTTGGAAATATGATGTTTATCTACAAATTGCCAACAAATTTATTTTAAAATTATTAAAAGGTTTTGTCATGAAAAAATGCTAAGAAACTTGGATAAAGTTTTGAAGCAAAATTAGTTACTGCCGCATACACGGTTATGGCCTGTGTAACTATGTGCAAACCAAATTGAAGTTTCAGACCACAATTTCCTGTTCAGGGAATAGAATGTTTTGGCCTACACTCTATTGTGCAAACGAGAGTGAAGTTTCAGACCACAACTATGTGTACAGGGATAGAAAGTTTTGGCCTACACTCTATTGTGCAAACGAGAGTGAAGTTTCAGACCACAACTATGTGTACAGGGATAGAAAGTTTTGGCCTACACTCTATTGTGCAAACGAGAGTGAAGTTTCAGACCACAACTATGTGTACAGGAATAGAAGGTTTTGACCTACACTCTATTGTGCAAATGAGAGTGAAGTTGCAGACCACAACTATGTGTACAGGAATAGAAGGTTTTGACCTACACTCTATTGTGCAAATGAGAGTGAAGTTGCAGACCACAACTATGTGTACAGGAATAGAAGGTTTTGACCTACACTCTATTGTGCAAATGAGAGTGAAGTTGCAGACCACAACTATGTGTACAGGGATAGAACGTTTTGGCCTACACTCGATGTCGTCATTCGCTAGATAATTTGTTGCATTTTCCCCCCACGATGTGTCACGGCATCGAGTGATGTAGGGATGAGGGAAAAGTGATACAACAAACTGTTCTATAACAAGAAAATCAATAGGGGGTGGGAGGGGGGGGGGGGGGGTCACGGGTGTAGCGGAAATCGAAAGGACAAGGACAAAGTGTCTGCAAGCAGAGATATGTATCTGTATCAACCCCTCTTTCATCCTGCCACTCAACAGTTTCTTTATCCTCTCACACATTCAACGTTCAACGTGTCAAAAGTGTGCAAGCGTTCCGTTTCAGTGGGACAAATGTCCTAGCAGATGGCAATTGTCCTGGATATGGTAAATCACGTGAGCCACCTGATTCCCCTTTTGAGATCTTCTTCTTCTTCTTCTTCTTCTTCTTTTTCTTCGATCACTCAGACAGTTTTTTGTCAATAATGCGTGCAGATGCGTCATGCTGCCGTTATGCGCCTAACTAAGAAATAATTATTAGGCCCAGCAAGTCCGACTTTGGCGGGAGGAAATCTTTTCGAAAGTTTCGTGAAAAAAGGCAGGAGAATGGACCGGTAAGGCAGAAAGATAGTACATGACAGTAAGCAAAGGGAAAAGGCAGAGTGAAAGAGAGTGACAGATTAGAGGAAGTTACAAGCACAGAACTTCCAGAAGGTGGGGGAACTATTTATACAAAAGCCCCCCCCCCCCCCCCGGTATCCCCACAGGGGGTTTGAGATCATTGCCACATTGTTTAGTCACACCCAAGTCCTGTGGTGAACAGACATCAGGCGATGCCTCACTCAAGTCTGTAGTTCTTCCACAGACTTCTCCCCGGTTCTTCTTCTTCTTCATCGATCACTCAGACAGTTCTTACGTCATTCTAATATCTCTCTCTCTCTCTCTCTCTCTCTCTCTCTCTCTCTCTCTCTCTCTCTCTCTCTCTCTCTCTCTCTCTCTCTCTCTCTCTCTCTCTCCAACGCACACACAGTGTGCTTGTGTGTGTGTGTGTGTGTGTGTGTCAAGTCAAGTCAAGTCAAAATGATCTTTATGTGTGTGTGTGCGTGTGTGTGTGTGTGTGTGTGTGTGTGTGTGTGTGTGTGTGTGTGTGTGTGTGTGTGTGTGTGTGTGTGTGTGTGTGTGTGTGTGTGTGTGTGTGAAGAGAGAAGAGAGAGAGAGAGAGAGAGAGAGAGAGAGAGAGAGAGAGAGAGAGAGAGAGAGAGAGAGAGAGAGAGAGTTTCCGCGGATGTGTAAACTATTACAAGTGATTTACAACATTAAACCTGTAAAGACCGTGATCATAGATCAACGCACTGAGTGACAGTAACATTTACGACGGCTTCCTCTATTAGTTTTGTTTTGTTAACTTAGTTTATGTGCGGGTTTTGTTTTCTCGAAGGCGCAAATAAAACCGACATGCGGGTTCTTTGTGATGAGGCATGTTTTTCTTTTTCTGTACCGTTATTTTGTTGTTGTTTTCTTTCTTTCAAGCGTTCTTTTTCTTCTTCTTTTTTTGTTTGTGGCTCAAGCCACAAACCTATAACTCACTTTGTCGGTCGGTCGGTCGGTCCAAAATTGTCGCACATTTTGACAAAATGTCGCACTTCAAATCGAGGCTACACTTCAAATTGAGGCCGCTCTTTAACATGATGTATTTTAAAAGCGTACAAAATAATAAACATACGTAATACAGACACTACAACAGACACGACGAGTATGCGGTGCTTCTTTTGATGAGTATAAGTAGGATACATAGTTTTAAATGTTTTCCAAAAGATATAAAAAGTTACGAAATGGTGCAGAGATAACATTCTGGTTTACAGATTAAAATTATTGAAAAGCCAGGGGAGGTGACTCATGGTTGGAGTGGTAAAAATAGACCGCGTGCCACAAACTATTGCGATTTCGCGCTTGTTTATTTTTAGCAATGTCGGTTGAAGTTTCTATTCGCTTATTAACTGTTACCAACAGACAGTTATGCCAGGGTTCACATCTGTATTGTTAGAAATTCGGGACTTTCCTAGTGTTGCACTGCCTCCGGGCATTGCCTCCAGGATCGTTCCCACCATCTTTATGTGTACTAATGTCCCATATGATTGTGTCTGTTCCAGACTGGAGGACGTTAAACAGATTTTCTTCAGTGATGCGAGAATTGCAAGTTTATTTGTTATTTATGTAAAACTGGTTCAGTTTTGATCTCGTTTAAAAACAAGTAAGTACTACAGTTAAGTTTGACTTAAAACACACGTATTTGGTACTTGGTACTTTATAGTCACACACGGAGAGCGCGTCGCAGCCAGAGGTGCTCCACCCATTTAAAAAAAAAAATGTTGTATGTGATTTTTGTGTGACTGATGAAGAAGGAAGGCGGAGGGGATTCATTTTGACCAAAAATTAATGACAACTGTTTCGTAGATAAAGATTGAAACACGTGTGATCAGTTCGCGTATATTATGAGAACAGTTGGTTTTCTAGCGCCCTACATTTTATGACAAATGTCATAAACGTTCACATGCATACCGACTCTTTCTATTTCAAGGGTGGAGGGAGCCATTTTTTAAGTGTGCCAGTGTCGCTAATGACATTAGCGAGAGAGAGAGAGAGAGAGAGAGAGAGAGAGAGAGAGAGAGAGAGAGAGAGAGAGAGAGAGAGAGAGAGAGAGAGAGAAGGTAAGCGCATGGCAGGTTGCTGCTTGCATACACACGCGCGCGCACACGCGCGCACGCACACACACACACACGCACACGCACACGCACACACACACACACACGCACAGGACACACACACACACAGCACACACACACGCGCAAGCAAGCACGCGCACACACACACATACACACACATGCACGCGCGCGCACTGTAACCGCATCAGCTTTTAAACACGCATCAGAGAGAGAGAGAGAGAGAGAGAGAGAGAGAGAGAGAGAGAGAGAGAGAGAGAGAGAGAGAGAGAGAGAGAGAGAGAGAGAGAGGGAGGGCAAGCAAAAGTCAAAATCGCGAGTTTCACGTGTTTCCCCTCTTATAGCTGGCAATAAATCTTGTTTTGACCAGGTTTGACTCCCATGCAAATGCCCCCAAATTCAAAAGGAAACATCATTTTAAAGAGCATTTGCATGTGGGTCACAGCTACCCAGTAAAACAACACCAAGGGACTTAATCGTGGTGGGTCAGTGGGTCTTTAATGGGCCAATCAACAACAAGAAGAAATGCATTCACTCACCCCATGCAAGTCACGTGATAGTTGGCCGAGAGATTAGCGATTAGCGCGGGTAGAGGTTCAGAGCGCTCGCCAAACTATCGGCAAATGAAGGCGTTTCTTGGGACCGTTTTTGCTGAATTGTGCACTTTTGGTGTGCCTGTGAAGGAGTTCAATATTTTGCACAGTAGGTGGGTTGGTAATGGTTGACTTATGGCGATTATTTGACCACCAGGGGGCAGTCAATCCACTAGGGGCTTATCGGGTATCACGCGATTTTCTTAGTTGGGCGTAGTGAGAGAGAGAGAGAGAGAGAGAGAGAGAGAGAGAGAGAGAGAGAGAGAGAGAGAGAGAGAGAGAGAGAGAGAGAGGAGAGGGTGAGACTCCTCTCTCTCTCTCTCTCTCTCTCTCTCTCTCTCTCTCTCTCTCTCTCTCTCTCTTTCTTTATCCCCAACTAAGAATATAGAGAGGATTAGCCCCACTCGAGCGTTATGACACCTGGTGGGCAAAAGAGCCCGCTAAGTCGCTCATTGACTGACGATTCCCGTATACACTGATGCATTTCAAACGGTTAAGCGACACAAGGGAGCTTATAACGTTTAGCACAGTAGGTGGGTTGGTAATTGACTGACGATTCCCGTATACACTGATGCATTTCAAACGGTTAAGCGACACAAGGGAGCTGATCACACTTCCGAAACACTCCATGATGGACATTGGTAGACCATAATCGACAATGGACTACACTTTTGATGTCCACATTTTGACTACAACATTGAAGACCGCCCAAATAGCTACGAGCGTTCCCTCTTGTGAAACGGGCCCCTAGTGTCTTGTCTGGTGACTTTCGTTCAACCATAGCCTGTGGTTCAACAACCATCAAAGACAATGAGCGGTTTAGCTGTCTGTTTTAACCGCCACGTGGCAAAGCGCTCGAGTGGGGCTAAGCCTCTCTATATTCTTAGTTGGGGATAAAGAGAGAGAGAGAGAGAGAGAGAGAGAGAGAGAGAGAGAGAGAGAGAGAGAGAGAGAGAGACTTCTCTCCCTCTCTCTCTCTTTCTCTACCCCCAACTAAAGCTATCACGAGATAAGCCCCTATTGAGTTGGTTGCCACCTGGCGGTCAAATCGGCGAGGTAAGTTGACCATATA
Organism: Phymorhynchus buccinoides; assembly: GCA_017654935.2. Lineage (NCBI taxonomy): Eukaryota > Metazoa > Mollusca > Gastropoda > Neogastropoda > Raphitomidae > Phymorhynchus > Phymorhynchus buccinoides. Next base: position 39,754,368 of record CM065703.1, on the reverse strand, counting down.
GCGACTGTACAACTGCCCAAAACAGTGTCCGAAGGGGGACGTCCCGATTCGCCAGTTCCCATATCGCCATTTCCCAAATTGTCGTTTCCCAAATCGCCATTTCCCATATCGCCTTTTCCCAAATTGCCATTTCCCATATCGCCATTTCCCAAATCGCCATTTCCCAAATCACCATTTCCAATATCACCATTTCCCAAATCGTCGTTTCCCATATCGCAATTTCCCAAATCGCCATTTCCCATATCGCCATTTCCCAAATCACCATTTCCAATATCACCATTTCCCAAAACACCATTTCCCCAAATCGCCATCTCATGTGACACATTATCAACTTAAGTGTCATTTCGCCATTTCATTCCCGCGTGCCTAGTTTGTGCATGTCATTATTTTCAAGCAATTAATCTCTGAACAAATTCATTGTGCGTGCTTGTGTGTGTATGAATAAACAATTGCTGAACAACTCAATTCGCTGAATAGACAAAGCCAGTGTGTGTGTGTGTGTGTGTGTGTGTGTGTGTGTGTGTGTGTGTGTGTGTGTGTGTGTGTGTGTGTGTGTGTGTGTGTGTGTGTGTGTGTGTGTGTGTGTGTGTGTGTGTGTGTGTGTGTGTGTGTGTGCGTGCGTGTGCGTGTATGCGTGCGTGTGCGTGCGTGTGTGTGTGTGTGTGTGTGTGTGTGTGTGTGTGCGTGTGCGTGTGTGTGTCTGTGTGTGTGTGTGTGTGTGTGCGCGTGTGTGCGTGCGCGTGTACGTGCGTGCGTGCGTATATATATGCAGGGTGTCTGTTGGTGTTAACTACGATTTCTGTGATCCAAGCACACCTCTCTACATTCCTCCTCACCGGGTGTCTGTTGGTGTTAACTACGATTTTTGTGACTTCCCTTTTTGAATCCTTCATTGGATCCACCAACATGGCATTCCATCTCTTCTAATCTCTTCGAGGGATTGTAATTTTAGGACATTATTATTTTTGTTAGTTTACATAAGATTTTTACTATTTCTGTTGAATTAAGTGCTGGTTTGCTTTTATTGTGGACTTTCAATCTGGTGCTAAGAGGACAACCTTTCTCTTGTAGAAAGTCTTCTAGCTCAGCTTGAACATTCACTGTGGTAAACTTTACGCTATGCTTGTAGCGGTGCCATAGCCGATGAGGTTTACCCGAGGCGTGGTCACCGCTACACCTATCTGTATTAATAAAAAAAATCGGGACTTTACTGGTTTGGTACTGCCAGTATTGTTCCCATCATAATTGTATTTACAAATGTTCAATATGTGTCTGATTCAGACCAAGAGGACGTAAAACACCATTTTCGTCGACCACTCTACAGGCCGACATGCAGACTGAAGAGTCTTTCACGAAGACGAAACAGCTGTCTTTGCATAGGCATTGTCTATCTCCCCCATTGGGAGAAAAAGTAAATCAGCACATTTTCTTTTCTTCTTTTTAGAACACAAATCATAAAGTTAAAGTTAAAGTAATTGAGTTTGTTTCTTAGGTTCACAAAACATACATTGGATACCAAAAAAGTTTTATCAAAGCAAATTATATATATATATATATATATATATATATATACATAAGAGGAAATTTAATGGTGTGTTTTTTTTTCTTCTTCAATTTTTGATCGTATATATATATATATATATTATATAACTATTCTCTTTTGATTTATTAACCTGGTCGACTCAATGGCTGAGGAAGGTTTTCAGTGGTTTTTTAACTGGTAAAATAAAGCCGAAAATTTCTTTATTTTCATAACGAAAAGGCTTGTTGTTTTGTGTTCTTTTTTTTTATATTATATATATATATTATATAGATGTGTGTGAACGCGCGTATGTTTTTTAAAAAATCATTTTTACTTTTCACCCCTTTTTTCCCCGATAAACAAACATGATATCTGGTGCATAGCTGTCGTACAATCATAAGCTTACATCATCATATTGGTGCATTTTTTTTGCTGCGGTGTGACATCAGTGAAACAGCACACTACGGTAAATTATACATACATGACAGCGCTTACATCTACATCCTCTGTGTCCATTGTTTTAGCCACAAAAAAGCATAATATATATCGCGTATGTTAGTATCCGTGTGAACATGTTACTCATTGCGAGGAATGGATCGAAATGTAGAGCTTTACGTCCTCCCGATCATTTAAGATACACATGGGACATTTCTAATTGATGGAGTTAAAGAGGGAGAAAAGGGATATTTTCTTTAATAAAGTTAGGTTTTATAATGAATTTTATTGACTTTACTGCCATGGCTCGACTTACTGCTTATTAAAACTAGCTAGCTAGCTCCGATATAGTTATAAAAAGTTATGCTAAAATTCACTGAGCGTTTTCAAAATAAAAATTTCCAAGACCACCTTTTAAAAGTAAAGTCAAAAAGTTAAGAATCAAGTAAGGTCTACCTCAATGGGACACTCTATGAATGGATTGAAGTGAAGGAGTTAAGTAATGAAACGATGGCGAAATGGCACTACTTGACAGCACTGTTATCTAATCACCCAAAAAGGGGAGTTCCCGGCCATGTGGCGAGATGGGACATGGCGAATCGGTACTTACCTGTCCGAAGTGGTCCTTCCCAGATTGACCGTACAATGTGATTCTCTCTCTGTACCCATTGTGTCTTCAATCTGGCTGAGCGTAGGCTACGAACATAAGCTAGCTCATCAGTGGTGTAGGCTAGTGGACTTTGTGTACGATTAGAGTGGTCAGTCGCTGCCCCTTCGCCGGCCAAGCTTAGACTGGACATCTTTGTACTCATTGTGTCTTCAATCTGGCTGAGCGTAGGCCACGAACATAAGCTAGCTCATCAGTGGTGTAGGCTAGTGGACTTTGTGTACGATTAGAGTGGTCAGTCGCTGCCCCTTCGCCGGCCAAGCTTAGACTGGACATCTTTGTTCTCATTGTGTCTTCAATCTGGCTGAGCGTAAGCCACGAACATAAGTTAGCTCATCAGTGGTGTAGGCTAGTGGACTTTGTGTACGAGTAGAGTGGTCAGTCGCTGCCCCTTCGCCGGCCAAGCTTAGACTGGACATCTTTGTTCTCATTGTGTCTTCAATCTGGCTGAGCGTAAGCCACGAACATAAGCTAGCTCATCAGTGGTGTAGGCTAGTGGACTTTGTGTACGATTAGAGTGGTCAGTCTCTGCCCCTTCGCCGGCCAAGCTTAGACTGGACATCTTTGTACTCATTGTGTCTTCAATCTGGCTGAGCGTAAGCCACGAACATAAGCTAGCTCATCAGTGGTGTAGGCTAGTGGACTTTGTGTACGATTAGAGTGGTCAGTCTCTGCCCCTTCGCCGGCCAAGCTTAGACTGGACATCTTTGTTTCCGCAAGGGGGCACGATCAAGTTGAAACGTATCAGGTAAGAATCAATTATGATAACAAAAGTATTTACTTAAATAACAAGGAAAACATAATCGTGAAAGAACGATGACGCAGAGTTTCTTTGGTAACAAATGTGCGTGATAAACAAAAATGGCGGCTTCGGGAGAAGGACAAAGCAGTTGCACCACGTGTTCGATTTTGAAGATCGTTTTCTTTGGTGGTGTTAAACCGCCGTTTTGTCCAAATAGACAAAACGGCGGGGCTAGAACCGCCGTTTTGTCCAAATTTTCTATTATGATTTGGACAAAACGGCGGTTCAACAATCCGCCGTTTTGTCTATAGACAAAACGGCGGGTTGGACAAAACGGCGCCCGATTTTGAACCGCCGTTTTGTCCAAATGAAAGTTGGATTTATAAAAACTCATTCTTGACAAGTTCTCTTTTTTTTAAATCTGTGTTAAATAAAATGAATAACAAGCTGACCACTGACACTGGTCACTTTGGCCTAATTTTACCGTTCGAATGTTAATTAGTGTCTTAGGAGATCATATGAACAATTGTTGATGTGGTTGACCAGTGGTCAGTGTCACTGACCAGTGGTCACTTTGGCCTATTTTCACTGTTTGACTGCAAATTAGTGTATTATGAGTTCAAATAAACAAATGTTGATGTCGTTGACCAGCGGTCAGTGTCACTGACCAGTGGTCACATTGGCCTATTTTTTATGTGGTTGACCATTGGTCAGAGTCACTGACTCTCTCTCTCCTAATACACTAATTTGCAGTCAAACAGTGAAAATAGAGAGACAGACAGAGAAAGCAAAAAGAGAGAGAGACTACAAAGAGAAACAGAGGCACACAGAGAGAGACAGAGAAACACAAAGAGAAACAGAGGCACACAGACAGAGAGAGAAAGAGACACACAGAGAGAGACAGAGACACACAGAGAGAAACAGAGACACACAGAGAGAGACAGAGACACACAGAGAGAGAAAGACAGAGAAACACAAAGAGAAACAGAGGCACACAGACAGAGAGAGACAGAGACACACAGAGAGAGACAGACAGAGAAACACAAAGAGAAACAGAGGCACACAGACAGAGAGAGACAGAGACAGAGAGAGAGAGAGACAGAGACACACAGAGAGAGAAAGACAGAGAAACACAAAGAGAAACAGAGGTACACAGACAGAGAGAGACAGAGAGACACACAGATAGAGACAGAGACACACAGAGAGAGAAAGACAGAGAAAGCAAAAAGAGAGAGACTACAAAGAGAAACACAAAGAGAAACAGAGGCACACAGATAGAGAGAGACAGAGAGAGACACAGAGAGAGAAAGACAAACAGAAAAAAAGACAAAGAGAGAGAGAGACAGAGAGAGTGTGATGGAAAACAGCCTGAGTTCTATTTCCCTCATGAGGGCAAATAGCCACTGCTGTTCTCAAAATAGGAAAGTTTACGTCGGACCGAGTTCTATTTTCCCTCATGAGAGTAAATAGCCACTGCTGTTCCCAAAATAGGTAAGTTTACGTCGGACCAGCTGTGTCACAGACGGTCTAACCAAATACAGGCAGTTGATTGAAAGACATTATTGAGTTCTTTTTGTTCCTTAATTTCATACTTTCTTTCAGTAGACCTTATTCTGTGCAAAATAAACGTTGAGCAGAAGACAAAAATACGAGTGCCTGTACTTTTGTGTTAGTCGCGAGCTGCAGTCCCCCTCTCTGAGCAAAACTCGGTTATAAGATGTAAAAAAAATTCAAAATGTTTTGTTATATCCGAGTTTCGGATATAAGAAAGCAAAAACATTATCTCCCTTCGATTTTCTTATAACCGAGTTTTGCTGTACATGGCATAATGCTTGGCAACGGATATTATCCGCCTTTGGTGGAGTGTAAAGTGACGTCATCGCCTTTTGAGCTAGATGAGTTAATTATATTGAGCAGTATCAGTAGGCTACAAGAACAGTACACCACTCATCTCGTTATTAGCTCATACTGATCAATCTCTTTGTCTCAAACAACGATTTCTGTCAAAAGTACGGGGGCGTCCCATTGGGACTAATCCCGCTCGGACTAATACCCCTTGGACTAATCCGAGTCGGACTAATCCCATTCGGACTACTGCCGTTCGACCTAATTGCTTTGATTTGCATAGCTTTTCCCATTCGGTCTAATGTCTGCTGGGCATTTGTATCATTGCATTTCTGCGTACCCAGGTATTCCTTGTTTTTCAGATAGGTTAGGGATAGGTTTAGGGATAGGGTTAGGGATAGAGTTAGGAATAGGTTTAGGGATAGGGTTAGGGTTAGGGTCAAGAATAGGGTATGGGATAGGTTTAGGGTTAGGAATAGGGTTTTAGGGATAGGTTTAGGGTCCATTTAGTGTCGACATACACAAAATATAAAATTTGAATGTAATTAATGTTTTTAATTATTATTTCATTTTGTAATAAATTCGTCGAAATGACTTTACTGTTTATTATTATTTCTTACACTATACGTATGTAGGCTATGAAGTCTGAGCGGTACAGATAAAAATGTTAGTCCACACGGGATTAGTCCCAGTGGTATGTGGTATGTCCGCCATGACTGTCAGCGGTGTGATCAAAAGAGTAGTCCGAGTGGTACAGATAAAATGTTAGTCCACACGGGATTAGTCCCAGTGGTATGTGGTATGTCCACCATGACTGTCAGCGGTGTGATCAAAAGAGTAGTCCGAGCGGGAGTAGTCCCAGCGGACCCTCCCCAAAAGTACAATGTAAAAGTGTTCGTTTTTGTTACATGCTTTGTAACGTATAAACCTTTTATTTCCAAGACAGAACAAAAATGAGCACACACATAAATGGCAACAACACACGCATTATGCTATGGACATGTGAAATTAATTTCAAAATAATGTTTAAGTATAAAATAGACGAACCGTAGCGTAGCAGAAATCACACACACGATTTACATAAACCAACACAGCAAACTCTATATTTTTCCCTGTCTCTCTTTGTACTGTCTGTATCTGTGTCTCTCTCTCGATGTCTCTCTTTTCCTGCTCTCTCTCTCTCTCTCTCTCACTCTCTCTCTCTTTCTCTCTCTCTCATTCTCTCTCTCCCTCTCTCTCTCTCTCCCTCTCTCTCTCTCTCCTCCCTCCCTCTCTCTCTCTCTCCTCCCTCCCCTCTCTCTCTCTCTCTCTCTCCCCTCTCTCCCTCTCTCTCTCTCTCTCTCTCTCCCTCTCTCTCTCTCTCTCTCTCTCTCTCTCTCTCTCTCTCTCTCTCTCTCTCTCTCTCTCTCTCTCTCTCCACCTTTCTCTGTCAAGCACAATGTTGTCAATTATACCGCTCATATACCGTCTCGAGATCTCTAAAAAAAACAACCACTGTCCATTGACCCCCAAACAACCATATACAGTTTTGGTCATCAAGACACACGCAAACTCGGGTGTCCGCTGAACGGGCCCTGACTGGCTGGGTCACATAGTTTAGGTTCATTTAATTTTATTTTATTTGTCTCTAAGGCGCTTCTTCCGTAGAATCCCCTGTTATTAACCCTTTCGCCGCCAATGTCGCATTTATGCACCACAATGGCTTAACACCCATGTCACCAAAATGCATCAAATAAGGGCCTGTTATCCGAAGACTCTATTCTCTTAATTTTGGGAGGTAAAGATAGGCCTAATTTTATAAATGTCACAGATGAATTCCCAATAATCACTCACTAGTGATTGGGATAATTAGTTCTCTGCATTTTTTATGTTCAAATTTGATGTGTGCATATATAGCTTTTCATGTGTGTGTATGTGAGAGAGTATACTAGATTGTGTAAGGTTGGTTTGTGAGGCACTATATACCGCTATGTTTCTCTCTGCTGGTTATGTGTGTAATGTTTCATTTGGAAGTAGTTACATGTATTATGTAACAATTTCATGTACCCCCTGGGGGGTTTGGAAATAAACTT
>CM065703.1:39734585-39742085 GCA_017654935.2 Phymorhynchus buccinoides | reverse complement strand
AAAATAAATAAATAAACGAATACATAAACGAATGAATAAATAAATAAATAAATAAATAAATAAATAAATAAACGAATAAATCAATCAATCAATCAATCAATCAATCAATCAATCAATAAATAAATAAACGAATAAATAAATAAATACAAATAAATAAATAAACGAATAAATAAATAAATAAATAAATAAATAAATGCATGAATAAATAAATGAAGAACCCTCTCTCTCAATGGTTGGTTTAGCGTCTAATTAGGCATGGTCTCTTATAGACAGTAAATAAATAACCGCACTTACCTTTTATTATATATCAAGTCATCCAGGTCATGGAAATCAATACTCATTGAGTTAAGTCAAGTCGACACAATTCAGAAAACGTGTCCTTCCTTTCCATCACGATGCGAAATGACGCTGACAGCAATAAAACCGATCACTCGAACAAACTTAATTATTAACAACACTAGTTTGGCCCACGTGCTCTTTATTAGGCCCCTTGCGGCATTCTCAAAGTGGATTTGTTCTCAAACCGTCTGCGCATGTGCGAAGTGTCAGGGAGAGGGGTTAGGGTTAGGATTAGGCTTAGGCTTAGGGTTAGGGTTAGGCTTAGGTTAGGGTTAGGGTTAGGGTTAGGCTTAGGGATAGGGTTAGGCTTAGGCTTAGGCTTATGGTTAGGTTAGGGATAGGTTTAGGGTCAATTTAGTGTCGAGTACACAAAAGATAGAATTTGATGGGATAGGCTTAGGCTTATGGTTAGGGTTAGGGATAGGCTTAGGGTCAATTTAGTGTCGAAATATAGAATTTGATGGTACGTCTTGATCGATTTCGCACATGCGCAGACATGTTGAGAGCAAATCCATTTTGAGAATGCTACACCCTATCGCCTTGTCAACAAAGCCATTCCTAATCTTCTACGTCACGTGGACGCTGTCAAAGCCTTTAATTAACTTGTAATCTACCTTTGTCTTAGGCCACGTGTGTACAAAAAACCCCCACCCCAACTCGTATCATCAGGGGGGGGGGGGGGGGGGGATGTTTTGCGATCAACTTAAGATTCACTAACTAAAAAATGGTCTCTGTACACGTGAAATTTTTTTTCACTTCCCCCCCTTGGTCAGTCGTAACATGACTTGCATTACCACTGTGCTGACGTGGCGAAAGAGTGGGAAAATATTCACGTGTATAATGAGAGAGACCTTATTGTCCAAACAATGCACCATGCCCGCTGTTAATGAGCAACTTAGGACGATGATTTGACCGCCAGGGGGGCAATCAAGCCAGTAGGGGCTTAGTGCGTGATATTCTTAGTTGGGCGTAGTGAGAGAGAGAGAGAGAGAGAGAGAGAGAGAGAGAGAGAGAGATATGAGTCCCCCCCCCCCTTCTCTCTCTCACTACGCCCAACTAAGAATATCACGCGCTAAGCCCCTACTGGTTTGATTTCCCCTGGTGGTCAAATCATCGTCCTATGTTGACAATTGCCCAAAGTGGTCATTCCCTTTTGCGTCTGTGTGTGGTCAGTAATGAGTCTTCACTCGTGATCTGGGAACTACTGTCGACACTACACATCATAGTTACGCAGTGGTCAGTCTCTTTTACTTCACTGGTCAAGTTCAACTGGACATCTTTGTTTTGACGTGGACAACTTAACTGTGAGAAAGTTGCGAGTGTTTTTTTCTCAAAACGATCGGCTTTTTTTGCGTTTGTGGAAGATTCAGGTATTTATTTATTTATTTATTTATTATTTCATTTATAATTTATTCAAAAGGAATGTTTCGGGGATGCGAGTGATCTTGCCTAATTCAATCGGTCAAAAAGGGGAAGTCACTCTACCATCCGCTCCTGTAGCCTATCGACTCGTGTGTTTGAGCAGACATACAGCACTTAGAACACCGTGCGTCATTCTAAAAAAATATGTCATTTATATTTTTACGTCACAGTTTGCAAGTATTATCAGTTTGTGGCCACTGATGCACCTGCGATTGTGGACAAGCAGGATAGTGTCAGTGACGCAGAGGCTGGGGCAGATTTAGAGTCAGGAGGGGAAGAGGGAGAGGTGAGCGAGACAGATAGCGGACAACAGCCAGACGACAACAAGGAGGAGGGGGCACACCAGACTGAGAGGAAAGGGGCTCGCAAGCAGACTGAAAGGAAAAAGGAACGAAAGAGGGGATGATGAAGGAGGTCGTCAAATCCCGTCAGACCAGTCTCGCTGACTTTGCAGTCCGGTCCCGCTCTGCTACGCCCAGTAAACGTCAGAGGCAGCACGAGGATGACCGGGTTTCTCCAAACTGTGCCGTGAAAGAGAAGTCAGCCCGCCTTTCACCCATACATAGCGCCGACAGTCGAGGGGGTGTTGTTTAAAGCTTTGAAGCTTTGCTTTGCGTGTTGCATGCACTTTGATCTGCTATGTTTAACGGACTTTTCTGATGGCTGTGGACGGATTCTCGCTACTCATACTAAATGTGCGAGGTTTACGAATGAAAACAAAAAGAAAAGCGTTGTTTAGATATTTACGAAGTAATAAATTTGAAAAAGTATGTTTACAGGAAACACATATCACAAAAGACTTAAGTGAGCAATGGGAGAAAGAATGGGGTGGTGATTTAGTTTTTGGAGAAAATATTTTACAGGGAAGGGGGCAGGTTATCTTGTTGCAAAAAGGACTTGCAAAGAACATGAAAATGGAGTATTCTACTGATAGAATACTAGCCATTAATGTAAATATTAAAGAGCATAACGTTTTGATAGTAAACGTTTATGCCCCTAATTATGATAGAGAAAAGATGACCTTTTTGGATGAGTTGCAAAATGTATTAGCAAATACAAGGTATGATAACATTATAGTATGTGGAGATTTCAATACGGTATTGGATAATTCTAAAGACATCATTTCAGGGGAACCTCATGCTCAAAGAGTTGTTTCCCGATTTAATAAATTGCTTACAGAAATTAATATGTATGACACATGGCGACTATTTAACTCAAACATAAAAGAATTTACATGGTCACGGAACAAGCCATTTGTGGCCAGACACTTGGACTACTTGTTGACGGATTCTGATTTATTTGACAAAGTGACTCAGTGTCAACTGCTTAGCGTTCCGATTTCTGATCACAGGGCCTGTTTAGCCACGATAACATTTTCAAATATTGAACGTGGGAATTTTAACGTTGGAACGTTGGAAATTTAATAATTCGTTGTTAACTGACATGAATTTTGTGACGCAAATGAATAGTTTTATTAAGAATATAGAAATAAATACAAATGACAGTCAAATTGCCTGGGAACTTTTGAAAATTAAAATCCGAGAATTTTGTTCAAATTACAGTAAACAGAAAGCTATTGTTTTTAGAAATAGCACTATTCATTTATATGCTGAACTGAATCAGCTGGACACACAGCTGAGCCACGATCCTAATAACGTTACGTTACTGAAAGATAGGGACAAAGTAAAGCTCCAGCTGGAGCTGTTAGAACAGAACAAGGCTCGGGCCGCTCAGGTCCGTGCAAGAGCGCAGTGGGTGGAACAGGGGGAGAAGAATACCAAATTCTTCTTAGGCTTAGAAAGAGCCAGAGCAAACGCAAAAATTATGACTAGTATTAAAAATCAAAATGGTGAAGTAGTTACTAATCAACAAGATATTTTAACGGTTCAAAAAGATTACTTTAAGAATTTGTATAGAAAGAAAGTCCATGAAAAAGAGAATGAAATGTTAAGGAAAATCCAACTTTTTGCAAGTACAGTAAATATACCTAGTTTAAATGAACAACAAAAGGAGGAGTGTGAAGGCATGTTGACAGAATCAGAAGTTCTGAACATACTAAAATCTATGAAAAGCGGTTCAAGTCCTGGTTGCCATGGGCTTACCATTGAGTTTTATAAGTTTTTTTGGAAATCTATTAACAAACATGTAATAGCTTCCTTAAATTCAGCTTTTGAGTGTGGAAACATGTCACTGTCACAGCGCAAAGCTGTTATCACATTAATACACAAAGGGAAAGAATTGCCCAGGAATGAAATGAAAAACTGGAGGCCTATTAGTTTAACTAATACAGATTACAAACTGTTAGCAAAATGTCTAGCCACGCGTCTTAATGGTGTAATTGATAATTTGATCTCTGAGGATCAGTTTGGTTATATTAAAGGTAGAAGGGCGTCTACCTTACTACGCATGATTGATGACGTCACTGATTATTGTAATCAATCAAACACACCAGGTCTTCTGTTTGCCGTGGATTTTTTCCATGCCTTTGACTGTATTTCTAAAGATTACATGCTGCAGGTTTTTAAACTGTTTGGATTCGGAGAAGAATTCTTAAAATGGGTTACTGTGTTGATGACTGACAATGTAAGCTGTGTGGGCTACTGTGGCTGGCTTTCAGAGTATTTCGCTGTGGAGGCTGGAATTCGACAGGGGTGCCCCTTCTCTCCTTTGGCTTTTGCCTTGTCTTTAGAATTGCTAGCGATTCGATTAAGACATCGTTCAAACATTAAAGGTATGCTTATAAAAGACAACAGAACGGATAACTTTATTAAATTAGTAATTGCACTGTATGCGGATGACATGACACTTTTTCTGTCAGATGAAAATGATATGCTTAGCTGCCTAAACAATTTGAAAGAATTTGCAACTATATCAGGATTAATGGTGAACAAACATAAATCTGAGGCAATGTGGCGTGGGTGCTTTAAATATCGGCAGGACAAATATTTTTATTTTAAGTGGACTAATAAGCTAAATATTTTGGGGGTAATATTTAGTAATGATAAATATGCATCAATTCTTGAAGAAAACTGGTTGAGTAGAATCGAAAAGTGTAAACGAATTATTTCGTCATGGGAAAGAAGAAATCTTAGCATAATGGGTAAGATATGCATTGTGAAAACATTTTAATATCACAGTGGACTTATATTATGAAAGCAATACATGTTCCTGAACAGGTTGTTAATGAGGTAAATAGGCTATTTTATCGGTTTATATGGAGAAAACGGGACAGCAACCGCACAGCCTTTGAAAAGGTCAAAAGAGTAGTGATGTGCTGTGATACAGAGAAGGGAGGCCTAAAAATGATAGACCTTAAAAATCTGCAAACTGCATGTTTGCTACATTGGGTAGTTGAAATGCGTAGGAATACAGATAAAAAATGGTCATTTTTTGCAAGGCGCTTCTTTGCTTATTTTGGTGAACAATGCGTTTGCTTTGACTCTGCTGTCTCTCGTAAGCTATTTAAAGGTTTGGAGACAGTAGAGTCAAAGTTTTGGTATTTTGTGCTGGCTTCTTGGTTAGACAACAATGTGTTGCTGGCAGAGCAATTTTCTAATTGTCTGCGGAATAACAAGTCCATAACTTATCGGGGAAATGTATTGTTCTTCCTTAATTGGGTTAACGCTGATATACGTGTTGTTCAGGACGTATTAAATTACCATGGTGTATGTTTATCATTTAATGAAATATGCACTAAGGTGGGAGATTCCTCCAGCCGTCAGTTAGAATACAATGTAGTATGCTCAGCTGTTAATGCCTATCTATCTGCTTATCAGTACGAAAATGCAATAGACAGTCATAGCATGGATACACCTTGGTTTTGTGGTAAAAGAGTAACCACAGTTAAATAATTTAGAAAGCAGCTAATGGAAAAGAAATGTGTGCATCCATGTTGTGTTGCTTTCTGGAAACATAAGTTTAAAATTGATATAACCTCAGACGTTTGGTCTAAACTTTTAACTAAGGTGATCCGACTTCAAGTCTTACATTGGAAGATCATGCATAACACATATGCCACTAATATGTTGTTACACAAAATAAAAATTAGGGATGACAGTAACTGTAGTTACTGTACAGATGTACTGGATGTTATTGAGCATTTCTTTTACGAGTGCCCAAAAGTCACTGGGTTTTGGAAGTATATTGAAAGTTATATTTTTACATATTTGGACTTTCGCATAAAACTAGATACAAAGATTGTTTTGTTTTGGGGTTACTAACCCCAGTGTAAAGCAAACTAAAGTTAAACAGGTTAATCATATTCTGCTTATCAGTAAAATGAGTATAAGCATACTTAAAAAGACTAATTCGAAGCTGCCTATAAGGGAAATATTTGATACTAATATTAGAATAAGATCTTTGTATAATTGTTGAATGTCCAAAGTAGTATAAGATTATCATGTTAAATGCACAGACGACAAAACTATTCTAGCACACAGACATGTACACATATACACACACAAGCACCTACACGGACAGGCACGCACACATAAAGGTTCTAACACGCAGACACACACAAACATACAAGCGCATTCTCAATGCAACATGATTGTCTCCCTTTCCGTCACGCCCTCTGCTTCCCTTGTTCCCTTTCGCTTTAATTTTTGGTTTTTGGAGCAGGGGACAGCGAACGGGGTGGTGACTGTTGGGAAGAATGTATAAGTTTGTGTCCCATACTTTTTTTCTTCTTTTTTTTTAATATTCTACTCCGCGCAGTCGCACGCATGGGACGAACGAGTCATAATGCATTACACACTAGGTCCGACAAAAACCCAGACACTTGTGTACCATGAAAAACATTAAACGTTAGTAACAATTGTACATTGTAGTAATTCATACAAACCCACATGTAAATGCGAGTAAGTGTGAGAGAAGGAAAACATGTTGGGGGAAAAAAAGAAAGAAAAAAAAGAAAGAATGAGCCGCCCCCCAAAAAAGAAAAAAAAGAAAGAATAAAGAAGAAAAAAGAAAAGAAAAAAAGGCGGGGTCAGTGGAGGGTTGAAAAAAAAAAAAAAAGTATTATCAGTTTGTGGCCACTGGCCACCCCTAATATTTCTATAAAAAAAAAAGCTTGCGGTTTCATTGCTTCAAGTTTCGACGCCATTGCTGCATTGTTGGTATGGAATTTGACCGAGTAATGGAGGTAAACAACTCTAATATTTACGAAGTGCTCTCCCCTAGTTTTTTCTCTCCGAAAATCGTCTATTAATCCTACATTTATTCGCCCCTTCAACCATATTAGTGCATTTATATGTTCGTTTATTTGATTACCCGCTACAGACGTTGCTTATTTAGTTATTAATTTGCTATACACAAATCGCAAATTGATAATTAAATAAAGCTATTGTATCAAAGCTAATCGCACGAATGCAGCAACACGTAAGATTGTAGGCACACAAATAATTGAATTAGACATCTGCAAAATTTGATTTGATTTGAATGAGCCGTTCTTTTACGTTCTATGCGCATACAAATATATAAATAAATACATATTTAGTGGGTAATCAAATAAATGAACATGTATGTTTTTTTGCATTCTTGTATCAGGAACCAACGCTAAACCTTCACCACAAATGTCCGTCGTAGTAGTTCACACAAACGAGAGAGAGAGAGAGAGAGAGAGAGAGAGAGAGAGAGAGAGAGAGAGAGAGAGAGAGAGAGAGAGAGAGAGATTGGTAAGACAGATTAATTATTTAAAGGCCATAGCCCATCATAATCGGGCGTGTGAACATAAATACA
>CM065703.1:39724585-39727085 GCA_017654935.2 Phymorhynchus buccinoides | reverse complement strand
TAATCGGGGTTTATTTTTAATTCACCATTAGCCACACACAAATTGAGACGTGATTTTCATAAACTTTCCTATCCCCCTCCCCCCCCCCCCCCCCCCAAACCCCAGCTATGAGGACTGACACACGCCAAAAGCCCCAGACAAGCGAAAAGACGACGCGCGATGCGATGCGATGCAACATTGTGAGAGGCGTTGCTTCATTGTGGAATTCAACTGTTCGAGACGAATCTGATGAAATCCTATTAAGTTTTGTTCACTCTATTTGGTATTTGTAGTTCCCCCGTACAAGAATCTGGTGAAATGTCAATATTGTTTGTTGATCAGACATTTGGTTCGAATTAGGTGAAGACGGGGGTAAAAAGCCCACGGGCGGGTAAGAAGCCCATGCTAATTATCTCATGAAATAAAGCACATTTCAGTCAAATGTTTGCCCATGAGACGAGAATGCTCACACCATTAAAAGTCGTCTCATGGGCAAAATTTGACTGAAATGTGCTTTATTTTCATGAGATAATTGGCATGGGCTTCTTACCCGCCCATGTGCAGCTTTTTACCTCGTCTTCCCCTATGCATTGTGGGTTGTTGTCGTGAGTACAGTGAGCAGAAATACGGACATTATTTTTTAGACGGAAGTTATTTCACGTGTGAATCGTGACTCACATCGTCACAATCGCATCATAATCGGGCAATGCTGCATGTATATGAAATGTGGATGGCTCTTGTTAAGGGTCGTTGACTCTGGCGGAATAATGAGTTTTTGTTGTTGCAAGAAACATGTCGAGACCACGCAGAAAGACAGCATTTTTTTTTAAGGATCGGAACACTCACTTTTGCTTTATTTTTCTATAAATTAAACCGTCAAAAACGGCGATTCCTCCTTGGCGGAGAAGCCGGAGAGAGTAGCCATTTTGAATGGGGTGGGTGAAGGTCACTCATTGTGGTTAAAGCGTATTCTTTTTTTTGTAGTGCAGTAAAATAAAATGGAGCTGTTTCCTTTGTTGTGGGCGAAACTTCTTTAGATAATCTGTATAAAATTTATTTTAAAAATAAAATTAAAAAAAGGCTTGTTTTGCGAACATTTCGTGCAAACGATTTGGTCTAAACGCAGGCGGCCATTAGAAAATGAGACGGCAAACGTCTTCTCTTTGGGTTAAATAATTTTATTTCCAGCACCTCCGCCAAGGAGGACTTGCCGATTTGACGGTTTGATTTCTAGGAAAGCAGAGCAAAGTGAGTTGTTGCGATCTCTGTAAAGGTGTTTTCCTGGTGATCTGGACGTGTTTCTAAGCACCAACAAACTCAATCGGTCAGGGCTTCTTGGAGAAGAAAAGAAGAACTTTGGGCGAGGAGGATGTTGGCATATGATTCTTTTCTTATCCAGGACGATCCGGTGCGCCTCTCATTGGAATCTAAGCTACTACGTTGGTAATCTTCTTGCTTCAATATCGAAGATACAAATACTTCGTCTCTTTAATGGCTTTAAATCTGAAACAAAACCAAACAGTTCAAACGTCGAGCGGCTCAAGTCCCCTCGCAGCGGACTCGCCGAGCTACTCCGAATCGGAATGGCGTAAATTTTGACGCTTAATGTCAAACTAATAACATCAGTGGTGCTTGCATCTTGTTCAACAAGAATAACCAACTTGACGATTACTAACTGAATAGTTTTTTATATATAGCCTTGGGGTTCGGACTGGTGATTTAGGCGCGCGCGATCATGCGCACACGCGCGCACAGAAAAAATTCATGACAACTGTGTTTAGACCATTCATCAAGAAATGTTGTGACAAAAAACTGCATTAAAATAGATGCAAGGCACAACTTCCGCGAGATATTAGCGATTATGGTTTTTTGGGGTTTGATCCCCGTAACTGGCGCGACCTTTGACATTAATGTAAAACTAAATACATCATTGGATAAATTGCATCTTGGCAAACTAGTATACCAAATTTGATGATGAATAGACTGAATAGTTTTGAGAAAAACGGACAAATAGCCGACGGACGGAGGCACGCCGGACGGACACCGGACGGACGGACCAGACAAAACAATAGCTCCCCAAACCTTCGGCTCGGGACTAAAAAAGGGGGGTGGTGGGTGTGGGGGGGGGTGTGTGAGGGTGGTGGTATTGTAGCACGGAATTTAAAACAGCAAAAATACGGTCAGCTAAATTTACAAAAAAAAGAACAGAACAAAGAAAATCAACGAAGAGCTAAATTAAAAGAAAAAAGAAAAGCGGAAGAAAAAGCACAAATCTCCAATAACAATGTGCACAAAAAGGCGATTTTAATTAAAGCACATTTTTTTTAAACACGTTGCGTCAACAGCAAAACAGTTTTTGGGATAATTGTTCGGGGTTTATTGGGTTAATGAACAACGTTAGTGAACTCTTTTTTTTTTTGAAAGGCGAGCGAGCGAGTGGAGCAAAGCCAAAACACAACAACACAACAAGTGTGTCGGTCTCCTTGTGAAAAAAGGGGCGGGTACGTTTCGGGGGGGGGGG
>CM065703.1:39706611-39724085 GCA_017654935.2 Phymorhynchus buccinoides | reverse complement strand
GCTGTGGTAAATGTTCATAACAAAACACCAGTATAATGTATGAAATATACACACAGTATTACTGCTTATGCCATTGCAAAAAAGCAAGTAAGATGGAAGGGGGTAGAAGAGAATGTTAGGGGAGGAGGGAGGAACTATTCATAAGTTAACCCATCCCGTACCCTGTGGGTGCAATTGCACCCATACTTTTACTTGTTGTCTCCTATTTCCATACCATATTGCTGAAAGTCTATGACTTTGTCCATGAACGATGTGAACACGTCCAGCCAAAGCATCGCGCATTTTCGTTAGAAACCAAAAAAGTAAATAAACAACAAAGTCGTTGTTTAATACCAACAATTTACACCCTTTGTATTGATCATTATTGTATTGATTGTGTGAATCAGAATCAATGCTTATTGTGCTTTAAAACCAATACAAGGTTTTATATGACACTAATAAAAAATCATAGCAATAACGGTAATAACAACAGTTTATAAAGTTCAATTACGAAATACTTGTATTTATTTATTTGTACTGGTTGCGCTACTGCTACTTGTATGTGTGTGTGTGTGTGTGTGTGTGTGTGTGTGTGTGTGTGTGTGTGTGTGTGTGTGTGTGTGTATATGTGTGTGTGTGTGTGTGTGTGTGTGTGTGTGTGTGTGTGCGTGTGCGTGCGTGTGCGTGCGTGCGTGCGTGGGCGTGCGCATGCGCGTGCGTGCGCGCGTTTGTGTGTTTGTGTGGTGTGGTGTGTGTGTGTGTGTGTGTGGTTTGGGTGGGGTGGTGGGAGGCATTTTACTTGCCTGCTATCATGTTTTTTAATACTAACATTATGGGTGGAATTGCGTGAACATATCGTAATTAATTATGTGTTTAACTAAAACGAAATACACATTGGTGTGGGTTCAAGATTTACACGTATATTTTGTTGTTGTTACATTGCTTATAGTCCTGTCAACAGCAATGGTTAGAATCGTTACATTATATTTTAAAACATAATATACAGTTAATGTTATCTTTTCTACCGTTTTTCAATATAATATGCAGAGACTATCTTTTGTTTTTATATTATTATATTTTTCTCTCCACTTAATCTTGATAAAGTAATATTTATTTAGTATTTGTTAACATAATATACAGAACTAAGGTTATCTTTTCTACCGTTTTTCCAAATACTATGCAAAGTCTATCTTTTGTTTGTATTTTTAAAGTTTTGTTCCCACTTAATCTTGAGAAAGTAATGTTCATTTCGAATTTGTTAACATAATAATAATAATATATTATGCACAATTAAAATCACGGTGGGTATTTATCTTTTGAGAGAGAAAATGGAGTTTTACGTCCTCTTGGTCTGAACCAGACACATATGGGACATTTGTAAATACAAATATGGTGGGAACAATACTGGAGGCAATGCCCGGAGGCAGTACGAAACCAGTAAAGTCCCGATTTATTATTATTAATACAGATAGCTGTAGCGGTGACCACGCCTCGGTTAAACCTCATAGGCTATGGCACCGCCACATGTAGTATCTAAAGTAAGTATGGGTATTTATCTTTTATTTGTTTTTGACAAATTATAGAATCGGCATCTCTATAAAAAAAAATTCACCTGCCATTTTAATTTTCTTTATAAAGTTTTATTTCGTTTTTGGAGAACACAGCGGCAAAGTCGATTCTGCTTAATATATAAGGCAGAAGAGAATGGGCGATACTAGTAAGAAACTTTCAAACTTTCAATCGACATAGAAGGTAGTAAGGAGTGAACGCTCCCCCCATACCATCCTGCGTCGACTTTGGAAGAAAAGCGATATAATTTGAAACAAGAGTTGGGACAAAAAGAACAAAACGCGTTCGTGATTCTGTACGACATTTTGAAGGTCACAGTAAGGGCAGTGGGTGAGAGAGGACGTTTCTCTTTCCCCCTACCAACCTGGACTGAGTGAAAGGAAAAAACAACAGCCTTCAAAAGACAACGGTTCGCCCATTCTACCACCTTCCTTATAACCGAAACTGTCGTTACAATAAATGTTACGCTTAAAGAAAGACATTCATATTTTTCACTTGATGTAAGCTACTGTGATGTGTTTTTTAAATTCTAGACGTGTCATGTTATTACTTACTAAGTTTGTGATTGATTAAAGGGTTTTTGTTATAAAAAGTATTTATACAAAAAACTGATTTTGTTTTTACCTTGTGTTTTTATCCCTTTTTAATACGTGGTAAGATTTAACGTGGTGACAGCCCTGACATGGCCTTTGTTGTCGACGGGGCTATACATTTTAATCTTAATCTTAAATCTTAACGATTAAAAATACACTGACCCACTACGATTAAGTCCCTTGGTTTTTTTATCTGGGTAGCTGTGACCCTTATGCAAATACCCCCAACTTCAAATTGAGGTTGCTCTTTAAAATGATGTTTCGTTTTCAATTTTTTTGGGGGGGGCATTTGTATGGGAGTCAAACCTGGTCAAAACAAGATTTGTATTACCAGCTATAAGACGGGAAAAACACGTGAAACCCGTGATTTTGAAACGTGATCTGGTGGGTCTTGAACTGCCCTACATAATTATGCAATCTTCAGCAGTGTCGTTGTTGTTGTTCCCTGGCTTAACGATCTCCAGGGATCATCCGAACAGCCAGAGCACTTGAACAATTCAGTACAAATGCACCAGCTAGGGATGAGAACATTACGTGTGTGACCGTTTTTGATTACCCCGCCATGTGGGCAGCCACACTCCGTCTTCGGGGGATTTTAGATTGATGATGTTATGCTGGGAGCTTGTCATGGCTTGAGACAATCCCCGCACAACCATTCAGAGCATAACATTTTGATGTAGCCTTGGCGTTCTAGCTTATGTCAACTGGTCTGACACAGCCTCATGCCAAGGCAAAAGTGTCCGTTGAAATGTAATCTGTTCACCCGTTACCTGCCTGTGTGAATCGAGTTGTCCATTTAGCTTGACCGGAACAACCAATACTGATAAACTAAAGTTGGCCTTCACCAACAAACACAAACTTATCGTAATATGGTGTGTTGCGTAGCTCTGTCTAAAACCAGTAAGATTCATTAAATGATTTGCTGATACATTTAAATATCACAACCAGGCTAGGTAAATCATGGGCAAAAGCTTTGTTTTAGAGGAATGAAATAGTGAGGCCAAGGGAGGAGATAACGAAATTGAACAAAGGGTAGAACTCTCTTTCTAATTATCCCATCCACCAAAGTTGATTACGATGCCATTCACCTAGCAATGCGTGGATCAGAGCCAAAGGGAGACAAACAAAGCATCATTTTAAAAATTAAAAAAAAGAATGTGCCAAGTTCGCCTTCATGACCCTCCACCCACACAGTACACATCAACAATGGTGGAGAGGACGACATACAAACAAATCAACATCTATCCAAGAGTTTTTTTAACAGTTAATTTTCTAACGAACGTACGGGTATACATCATTTGCACATTTATTTGAATTGTAAAAAACAAAACAAAAACACCCCCCCCCACCCCACCCCACCCCACCCAAAAAACACCCCCCCCCAAAAAAAAAAAAAGACCAACAACAACAGTTTACAAAATCAACAGGGTTTAACCCTTTTGCCGCCAGCCATTTCACAACCAAGAAATGCCGTTAAGCTTAACTGGGTAGAAAATTAAAAAAATATATGCAATATTGAGAGTTCCCCGGTGACATGTGTAACATTAGGCCTATCCTTGCCTGCCAAAATTAAGAATATAGGGTCTTTGGATTACAGTCCCTGATCTGATGCCTTTCAGTGACATGGGTGTTAAATCACTGTGGTGCATAAATGCGACATTGGTGGTGAAAGGGTTAAAGTCTAGTGTATATTTGTTAACATAATGAGCTATGGTCAGCTATGGTCATCTCAGGACTATCACCGCGTAAGGTTCATATCATGTAGTTAGTTAGTTAGCCTGTTGCAGTCCCGTCAACAGCTGTGGTTATCTCAGGACTGTCACCGCGTGAAGTTCGACCACGTATAGCAAAAACACACATCAATGATTCTTAACAACATCCAAAAACCTGAAAACAACAACAAAAACAGTACAATTCACGACATGGCATCTCCATCATTGTATCCTATAGCTCATAATTTCACACAGTGCTGGAAACGTTGAGCAACTCCACTCTACTTATAGGATCCAGGTGTTTTTTTTAAACAGTAAAAAAGGATAACAAACACATCCTAGTAAAAAACAAAATGTAAATGGCCATATAGGCAAACATGCAATGCAGAATGGGCAACATGTGCCCACTCAAGTGCGTATGGTCTCACGCATGAAAGCCAGTGAACAATACACCCCCCCCCCCCCCCCCCCCCCAAACAAAACGGTATGTTATAAATTGTAAATGAGGATGGAGAGAAATGACAACAAAAAACAGTACAATTCACGACATGGCATCTCCATCATTGTACCCTATAGCTCATAATTTCACACAGTGCTGGAAACGTTGAGCCACTCTACTCTACTTATCGGATCCAGGTTGGGTTTTTATTAAACAGTAAAAAAGGATAAACACCCTAGCAAAAACAAACAATATAAAAAAAGGGCATATAGGCAAATATGCACTGCAGAATTGGCAACATGGATCAGAGCCAAAGTGCGAAAGGTCTCACGCGTGAAAGCCAGTGAACAATATAAAAAAAACACCCTGGCATGTCAAATTGTAAATGAGGATGGAGAGAATGAAAACTGTGGGATGGTGGGCTACTCTTAGTTTAAAGCTCCCCAACCAGATCCAAGTTATAACAAGTAACATTCGTACAAAAGGAAAACAAGCATGCATAAGCAAACAAGAATATATAAAACGCCCATATTATGGGCAAATATAGTTATGTTGCAGAATAGACACGGGGCGCCAACTCCACTAGTGGGTGCAATGTTCACCACCTAACCGCCACACAACACCAGAAAAGCTGGCCTGTCATAAACTGGGAGTAGGAACATCTGTGTAAGAGCTTCAAAGAGCCAAGGCGGGAGAATGGACCAGCAAAGTCGTCAGAAAGAGAGTATAATTATAACAGAAAGCAAAGGGAAAAGGCATAGTCAAAACAGTGACAGATTAGAGGTGGTTGCAAACATATAGCTTCCAGAATGTGGGATAACTATTTGTACAAAAGATCGCCTGGTATCCACCACGGGGGCGGGTGGAAGAGGGTATGGGAGGAGGGGGTGGGGTGGTGGTGGTATATGTGAAAAGTCAACAACCCACGAATGTAAACAGTATCAAACAGTTTCAAAACGTTTGCTGTGGCAAATGTTCATAACAAAACACCAGTATAATGTATAATAAAATGCACACACCGTATTAATTAGGATGCCATTAAAAAAAAGCAAGTAAGGTGGAAGGGGGTAGAAGGGAATGCTAGGGGAGGAGGGAGGAACCATTCATAAACTAATATTAATTAATTAACCCTTCCCATACCCAGTGGGTGCAATTGCACCCATACATTTACATTTTGTCTCATATTTCCCCACAAAACTTTCGTACGATCTTGCTGAAATTTTGTGACGTTGTCCATTAACGATGTGAGCACGTGCATCCAAAACATCGCGCATTTGTGTTGGAAAACAAGAAAGTCAATGAACAACAAAGTCGTCGTTTAATACTAACAATTTACCCTTTTTTTTATTATCATTATTGTATTGCTTGTGTGAATCAGAATCAATGTTTATTGCCCTTTTTAAAACCAACACAAGGTTTTATATGACACTAATAAAAATTATAACAATAACGGTAATAATAATAACAGTTTATAAAGTTTAATTACGTAACATTTTTGTTTAATACTTGTTTCTTTCTTTGTACTGGTTGCGCTACTGCTTGAGCGTGTTGTGTGTGTGTGTATGTGTATGTGTGTGTGTGTGTGTTGTGTGTGTGTGTGTGTGTGTGTGTGTGTGTGTGTGTGTGTGTGTGTGTGTGTGTGTGTGTGTGTGTGTGGTTTGGGGTGGTGGTAGTGGGAGGCATTTTACTTGCCTGCTATTATGATTTACCAATACTAAAATTATGAGTGGAAATGCGTGAACATATGGTAATTAATTATGTGTTGAACTAAAACGAAATACACATTGATGTGGGTTCAAGCTTTACACTTAGATTGGTTTTTTTTACATTGTTTACAGTCAACAGCAGCAACAGCAATGGTTACAGTCTTTACATTATATTTTAAAACATAGTATACAGAACTAAGGTTATATTTTCTACCGTTTTTCAATATAATATGCAGAGACTATCTTTTTTTTAAATATTTTTTTTTATTTTTTATACTTAATCTTGAGAAAGTAATATCTATTTCGTAATTTGTTAACATAATATACAGAACTTAAAGTTATCTTTTCTACCGTTTTTCAATATGCAGAGATTATGTTTTGTTATTTTTTGTTGTTTTTTCCACACCTAATCTTGAGAAAGTAATATTTAGTTCGTAATTTGCTAACATAATATACAGAACTAAAGTTAACTTTTCTACCGTTTTTCAATATAATATGCAGAGATTATCTTTTTTTTTCTTTTTTTTCAGGTTTTTTTTTTCCCACTTAATCTTGAGAAAGTAATGTTTATTTTCTATTTTTTAACATATTATGCACAATTAAAATCACGGTGGGTATTTTTTTTAATCTTTTATTTGTTTTTGACAAATGATAGAATCGGCATCTCTATTAAAAAAAATCACCTGGCATTTTAATTTTTTTATAAAGTTTTATTTCGTTTTGGGAGAAAGCCGCAGCGAGAATGGGCGATACTAATAAGAAACTTTCAAACTTTCAATCGACATAGAAGGTAGTAAGGAGTGGACGCTCCCCCCATACCATCCTGCGTCGACTTTGGAAGAAAAGCGATACAATTTGAAAAAGAGTTGGTACAACAACAACAACAAAAAGCGTTCGTGAATCTGTACGAAATTTTGAAGGTCACAGTAAGGGCAGTGGGTGAGAGAGGACGTTTCTCTGTCCCCCTACCAACCTGGACTGAGTGAAAGGAAAAAAACAGCCTTCAAAAGACAACGGTTCGCCCATTCTACCACCATCCTTACAACCCAAACTGTTGTTACAATAAATGCTCACTCTAATTTGTCAAACAGAGAAGGCCTTATGTTGTTTTGGGGGGGGGTGTTTTTATCCAAGACTTGATTTGTTTTCTGTAACACATAAAGCGCTTAATTTTGTAACCCACTTTGTTTTAACTGGCATCATAGTTTACGTTAGCATAGCCACGTCGCTTCATGTAATTATTTCCTGTTGTACTTGGGGCTGATTTCATTTTTTCAGTCATATATTTGTTTTATATATGTATGTATGCATGTATGTATGTATGTATGTATGTATGTATGTATGTATGTATGTATTATGTATGTGTATGTCTTTTTTTTTGCTTGTGTGTATTTAAATGAAAAACCGAATAAAAACGTTTAATACAAAAATAATAAATGTTACGCTTTTATTAACTGCCTTACATATATGCAATCTTCAGCAGTGTCCGTTGCAAATGCAATCTGTTCACCACTTACCTGCCTGTGTGAATCGAGTTGTCCACTTAGCTTGACCTGGACAACCAATACTGAGAAACTAAAGTTGGCCTTCACAAACAAATTATTCAAACTTATCGGCAATATGGTGTGTTGTGTAGTTATGTCTAAACCAGTAGGATGCATTAAATAATTTGCTGATACATTAAAATATCGCAAACAGGATAGGTAAGTCTTCGGTAAAAGCTTGTTTTAGAGGTTTGAATTTACGTTTTGCAATCGGAATTTTTTGTTTTTAATTAGCGCTTTTTAAAAAATTATACAAACTTATCGTAATCTGGTGTGTTGTGTAGTTTTGCTTAAACCCGTAAGATTAATTAAACAATTTGCTAATACATATAAATATCGCAACCAGGCTAGTTACTTCATGGGTAAAAGCTTGTTGTAGAGGAATGAAATAGTGAGGCCAAGGGAGATAAGGAAATTGAACAAAGGGGTAGAACTCTCTTTCTAATTAACTCCCCTCCACCAAAGTTTATTACGATACCAATCATCTAGCAATGCGTGGATCAGAGCCAAAAGGAGACAAACGAAAGCATCATTCTAAAAAAAAAAAAAAGAATGTGCCAAGTTCGCCTTTATGACCCTCCACCCACACAGTACACATCAACAATGGTGGAGAGGACAACATACAAACAAATCAACATCTATCCAAGAGTGGCATAGCCTTCTAACCTTGAATATGTTACACATAAACACACAACACATAACAAACTGGTAATGTTTTTGTTTTGCAATTGGAATTTTGTTTAAATAATTAGCGCTTTTAAAAACAATTGATCGCGCGTGTTCTTGAAAGTACTGTCATGTGTTACAAAATAAGGAATAGAAACAAATTAAGCTTTTATAAACTTTTAACAAAGTCCTTCAGCGTTGCAATGGCTATACGGCAAGGAGGCAGGGGCATAAGATATTTTCAACATTCGGATAGTTTTGTTTCTATGGCTTTACAATATCACAATTTCCTCAAATTAATACGAGACTTTACGACCAACACAGATCAAAGTTATTGCAAGAAAAAGAGGACCAATTTCCTCAAGTTATGCAGTTTCAAAAAACACTCAATTATTCTGTGCTCGCAATCCTATCTTAAAAGATTACGTTTTTGTTTGTGGCTCAAGACACAAACCTATAACTCACTTTGTCGGTCGGTCTGTCTGTCGGTCCAAAATTGTCGCACATTTTGACAAAATTGTCGCACTTCAAATCGAGGCTACACTTCTGGCCGCTCTTTAAAATGATGTATTTTAAAAGCGTACAAAATAATAAACATACGTAATACAGACACTACAACAGACACGACGAGTATGCGGTGCTTCTTTCGATGAGTATAAGTAGGATATATAGTTTTAGATGTTTTCCAAAAGATATAAAAAGTTACGAAAGGGTGCAGAGATAACATTCTGGTTTACAGATTAAAATTATTGAAAAGCCAGGGGAGGTAACTCATGATTGGAGTGGTAAAAATAGACCGCGTGCCACAAACTATTGCGATTTCGCGCTTGTTTAAATATGTCATCACAAACATAGTTTTGCTTAACCCTTTTGCCGCCAATCAATTTCCATCCCAAAAATACCATTCAATTTAAATGAGCAGAGAACAAAAATGTATCTGCAATATTGGGAATTCCTCTGAAATTTGTTTTATATTTTTAGGCCTATCCTTACCTCCCAAATTTAAGGAAATAGGGACTTCAGATAGTAGGGCAGGCCCTGGTTTGATGCCTTTTAGTGACATGGGTGTTAAACCATTGTGATGCATAAATGCGACA
Source organism: Phymorhynchus buccinoides (assembly GCA_017654935.2). Taxonomy (NCBI): domain Eukaryota; kingdom Metazoa; phylum Mollusca; class Gastropoda; order Neogastropoda; family Raphitomidae; genus Phymorhynchus; species Phymorhynchus buccinoides. Next base: position 39,714,780 of record CM065703.1, on the reverse strand, counting down.
TTGGCGGTGAAAGGGTTAAAGTGTGAACGCTTGTGGCAATGCAGTTATAATATAGCGTTATTGTTGAAGCAGAAGAGTGGAACGTTAAATGGAAAATAATACTGGACCTACACTGTCTACGATGTAGAGGGAAACAAGCACATTATGTTAAAAAACAGAACTTTCAAGGGAAAAAAAAACCGGTGAAGGGAAAGTATTAAAGACACACAGACACATCACAATTAAGTCCCTTGGGTTTTTTCTGGGTAGCTGTGACCCACATACAAATGTCCCCAATTTCAAATTGAGGCTGCTCTTTAAAATGATGTTTCGTTTTCAATTTGGGGGCATTTGGATGGGAGTCAAACCTGGTCAAAACAAGATTTCTTGCGAGCTATAAGAGGGAAAACACGTGAAACCCGTGATTTCGACACGTGATCTGGTGGGTCTTTAACGCTTACAAAAATATTGTTCGAGTCAGTAGATGAAGAGAAGATGGGGGAAAGGGTTTATACAAAAGTTGACGGAAAGAGAGAGACGGATTTGAATGAGCTGTATGAAAGACGGAACTAAGCGAAAAGCCTGGGCCTGTATTCACATTGAGATAGCATGAGACTTAGCATGATGCTAACTTAGAAGCTCTTCCAATGTCCTATAGGATTTAATAGGATTTTTGGAAGAGCTTCTAAGTTAGCATGATGCTAAGTCTCATGCTATTTCAATGTGAATTCAGGCCCAGGAAGATTGCAAGGGACACACCTCCCATGTTTTGTACAGTGACCAAAGTACAAGAAACAAACACCTACACAAGTGCAAAGTGACGTTATGTTATTCACAAGAGACAAAACAAAACTACTGGATATTTCGGCGAACGCGCCTTTATCAACACAGACAAACAATTAAACAGCAAACGTCAAATATAGCAAAAAGCAGGCAATAAAAGGAGCAAAAAACATCAAGATCAAAATAAAAACAATACTTCCCCTCGACAGTCCAACGCGTAAAAAAAAGAAGAAAAAAAAGTAGTTTTTTTTTTTTTTTTTTTTTTTTTTTTTGTTTTGTTTATCGTTATCACGTTAATCAGGAACCAAAAAGCGACAGAGACGTCGCAGCTAACGATCGTAAATTTCGTGCAGGCTTGTTGTGTTCGTGTGAAGCGTGTGCTGAAAAAGGTACGGTGGTGGGGGAGAGTTCCGTGATTTTGGTAGCTGTGTTGAATTTGACTCGCGTTATGAGACGCCGAATGCTGCTTAAAAAAACTTCGCTCTTCGACAAACTAAGTTCGCGCTTTCTGTCATTAACAAGCGCGCCGCTTTTCGTTTGGTTTGTAGTTCGCGATTTTTTTGGATCGCGCTTTTCGACTTCTCCGGACTTTGGCATCGAGGGTCGTAGATACGAGGAAGGGGTATCTAATGTATGATACAACCTTCGCGACAAAAAAAGTGTGCAAATAACATTTCTAAAAGCAAACGTGTATATACCGTGTGTAACAGTACAGGCCATATAGGACGGTTCACTTTGGCGAAAGAAAGCGGTTCTCTAATTTCGTTCAACGGAATTTTCACCGAACATTAATTCTGTTAGGGAAAACTATGAATGAAACCCACAACCACTGTCTTTGGACCTTAGCTGAATGGTCCGATACAGCCTAAACGAACACAAAATAATAACAAGTGTTTTGAAATATTTCAACAACAAACAAAAATGCTTTCAAAAATACTGCAAATATTCAAATTTCTAAATGGCATAGAACGGGTGAAAAGGGAAGAATATCCATACTTTTGACATTATTCAACAATTATGAATTTCAATGGAGCATTAAAATAAGCAGGTGGTGATAAAAAGGGCTCGGCCGCAACCCCTTTTATTACCAATCTTGAAAAATATTTCAGCACCAAAAATCGCGGGGGGGGAGGGGGGGGGGAAGGCAATAACGATCTTTTTCATCCATTCTATACCAATCTGACATTTAACCCTTTCACCGACAGCCATATTTCAGCCAAATATTTCCATTAACCCTTTCACCGCCAATGTGGCATTTTTGCACCACAATGGTTTAAACACCCATGTCACTAAAAGGCATCAAATCAGGACCTGTTATCCAAAGACCCTATTTTCTTAAATTTTGGGAGGACAGGATAGGCCTAATGTTATACATGTCACAGAGGAATTCACAATATTGCAAAAATTATTTTTTTTCTCTACCCAGTTAAGTTTAATGGTATTTTGTGGATGAAAAATGGCTGGCGGCGAAAGGGTTATATGTACCTTGGTAGAGAACAAAATTAATCTGCAGTATTGGGGATTCTTCCGAGATGTATATAAAATAAGGTCTATCTTTTCTTCCCAAAACTAAGACAATAGGGTCTTTGGATAATAGACCCCAATTTGATGCCTTTAGTGACATAGGTGTTAAATCACTGTGGTGCTAAAATGCTAAGTTGGCAGTTTGAGAGTTTTAAAGAACATTAATACAAACATTCTCAAAATAGACTTTGACATGGGTCCAAATATTATGCATAATTATGATACATTATGCGAGATTCCGCAGTGTATTATAATGATAGCGGAACCTAACAGAACGGTTGCCAGATAGAGACAAATAGATATTAGCGGGACACACGATCACAATTCATTTGTCAATTTGTGACAAAATGCACAACGTTCAAATGCGAAAACAAAAAAAGGCAAAAAATGATATTTAAAAAAAAAAAATCTTACTTTCTATTTCAACTAAATATTTACCAACACTCAAATCAATAGCGCTTTGAATGTTTTGAGTGTTGGTCAGTATGGTTAGAATAGATTGATAGATTTTTTTAAATTAATCTTACTATCTATTTCAACTAAATATTTACCAACACTCAAATCAATAGCGCTTTGAAAGTTTTGAGTGTTGGTCAGTATGGTTAGAATAGATTTTTTTTAAAGTAATCTTACTATCTATTTTAACTAAATACTTAACACTCGTAAAAATCAAAGCGCTGTTGTTTTGAGTGTTGGTCAGCATGGTTAGAATATATTCCACATTTTCTTAACGTGTTCAGCCCGTAGAGGTTTCTTATAATATCGATAGTAGACGTACTGTAACAACAAACGCATGGAGATGAGGATAATGAAGTTCTGATGATTGTTAAATCGTTTTGTGACTATCACGATGATTACAAGAAAGCTTAGTCACGATGACGACGACGACGATGACGACGATGACGACGACGACGACAGCAGCGGCGAAAAAACAAATTGTCACTTCATGGATAAGAAAGATTATGTCCTTGATGACGATTTCGACGACGACGAAGATGGCGACAACGACGACGACAACGACATTGTTGATTTCACTGCAGTCGACCTAGATGATAGCGCCGACGATGACGACGAGCGCGACTACCATAAAGACAAAGACGAAACGAAGACGTCGACGATGGAGATGCTGACGATGAAACAAATTATATGATGTCCACGAAGGTAGCGTTGACGGTGACAAAGATGACGTTGACGACTGCAAAGGAGATGACAACGTACTGTTCTGGGGTGGTTGTTGTTGTTGTTGTTGACGCTGGAATGACAAGACAGCGGCCTTGGTGTCCACTGATGAGGCGGCATGCACGGCGCAGGGGTAGGAGGGTGTAGAAGAGACGTGAGTAGGATGAAAACCCTCTTTCAGTTTGGAAAGGCCATGTCTAAACACCAAAAACAAAGCCCATTTCCTGCACACACACACACACACACAAACAAAAACCGTAATGAGAAATCTAGTACGCAATAAATAGTGCACAATATACACGTCTGCGTCTGCTAGAGAATTATAATCGATACGATGGAAAAGTGACTTGTCTTGTTACCAGCCGCGTTCAAAGTGAGCGAAGCTGGTAATGTGTTCAGTGGATTCTGAATCCGACTATCTATGTGACTATGCGACTATGTTAACGCGATAACGTTTGAACGGAGGGACCTAGGGCGCTCACAGTTTGCATGCCTTTAGGTACTAAGGATATCGAGGACACGTTCGAAAATGCAGGTCATAGGTCAAAGGATAAGGTCACTGGGGCCGGAAATGCTGCCAAACACCTGGCACGATAACGGAGACTTAGGACGCTCAACTTTTGCACGCGGATAGGTACTACAAATATCTAGGCCAAGTTCAAAAATGAAGGTCATATAGGTCAAAGGTCAAGGTCACTGGCGCCGAAAAGGCTGCCGCGCGGCTAGTGATATAGAGCCTGAACGCTCTAGTTTTTTTTTAAATATCTGAAGCTAAAAGCTTTTTGGCACATTTTTTTTAAGGAAATAGGAGCATTTTAGAGCCAGCTTTCATTTCTTAAGCAATAAAATACGGTGGTGGTTTTTTTTACTCATTCCATTGTGATTATTCTTCAGTGCAGTATTGCAAATTCCTCATTTCAGGAACAAAATAATAAAGCCAAAATCAGATTTTCTGTATGTCCTGCCATGTGGTTATGCTTTAGTTTGATTTTGTTTGACTAAAGCAGAAGATCAAGTGATTGCTTTGGAACAATATATCTTCATCATCATGACCATCATCATTGTCATCACCATCGTCATCATCATCGCTATCTTCAGTGTCATCGTCATCATAATCGTCATCGTTATCTTCATCATCATCATTATCATCATCACCATCATCATCGTCTTTATCGTCATCATCCTTATCGTCATCCTCATCATGATCATTCTATGTCCTATAAAACATGCATACCTATGAAGGTGAATCGGCCAAAATCCGCAAAAACCGACGAGTAGATAGATGCACGTCCATTAGTGCCGATGAATATCGATGTGCACCGAGTAGAGATGAAACACCACGGACCGTAGATGACCAGACGTCAAGGTTTGACAGGTCAGCGAGACTGTGGACATGGTCATCATGGCGGACTACCTCGCTCCCTGATATCTGCACACTAATTGGAAACAAATCACAAACGAATAAGTATGCATGGTGGGCATAAACATGTTAGCATAAATCGAAAGGAAACGTTCATTATACGCGCCTTAATATTGGTTTTGCTTGAACAGTAGCCTAATGAATTAGACTGGCAGAATACCCCAGACGCTGTCCTTGAGGACGTAAGTATACATCAAATACGTTTGTTTAGTGCATACATATATCAGCGAAAGAGCTTTGGGTGATAGCACTGCAGAATCCGTTAGTTAGTTAACACCGTTAGTTAGTTAGTTAGTTAGTTAGTTAGTTAGTTAGTCTATATGGTCCTGTCAACAGCTATGGTCATCGCAGGACTGTCACCACGTTAGCTACTCTATTATAGTCCCGTCAGCAGCTATCTGTCACCACGTACAGTTCGACCACGTATAACAAAACAAACAATGAATCTTAACGTTCAACAACCTGAAAGCATAACCAAAAACATAGTACATTTCATAGCACAACACTTCCATCATTGCACCCTATAGCACACAAGTCTAGACAGTGCTGGAAACGTCGAGCCATTCCGCTCTGCTTATCGGATCCAGGTTATACAAAAAAAGTACAAAAGAATAACAAACACATTCTAGTAATCAAACATGTATTACAAAGGCCATATAGGCAAATATGCACTGCAGAATGGACAACAGGGGCCCACTCAAGTCCGTAAATTATCACGCCTAGATGCCAGTGAACAATGGAAAAACACAAAAACAAATGGCATGTCAACTTGTAAAATGCTCACACAATATGTGGGAGGGTTGTATAGACAAACAGCAGGAGAATGGACCACTGAGGGAGAAAGATAGACGATGACAGAAAGCAAGAAAGATGGCAGAGTCAAAGAGAGAGACATATTGGAGGAAGCTACAAGCACACAACTTCCAGAAAGTGGGGGAACTATTTATACAAAAGACTCCCTGGTATCCCCATGGGGAGGGACTTGGGGGACGGAATCAACTCATTCGCTACTTGCCAAGGTTTATTGCCATCATGCTCGTCTTTTCAACAGTCGGTGCTGCATTAATGCAAAAAAGCAGCTTCATGACATTGTATATTCTATTAGACAGTAATATGCTTGCCACTGTTATCTACAACAAAACTAAAAAACATGACGTGTTTGAACAATATTTTCAACGCCTTCAGTTCCATACCACCGCTCATTTTCAGATCACATCACCCTACACTACCAAGCCTTACAAAAGAGGGGATGAAACAGTTGTCTGATATTATAACCCAAGTGACAGCAACAACGACAATCATCAACATAAGTATTATTCTATTATTTTGTAAATGAGACAAAAAGGCCTACCAATGAAGGCGGGACAGAAAGGACTTGCAACATCAAAGCCTGGAGATGAGCTGGCGTGTTTATGCCCACCATGACTGGATGATGGTCATCATGAGGGGTGGTCCTCTTCCCAAGACTCTGAGGATGATGGTCATCAGGAGGGGTGGTCCTCTTCCCATGACACTGTGGATGATGGTCATCAGGAGGGGTGGTTCTCTTCCCATGACACTGTGGATGATGGTCATCAGGAGGGGTGGTTCTCTTCCCATGACACTGTGGATGATGGTCATCAGGAGGGTGGTCCTCTTCCCATGGAATCTGCACAATACCATGGAACAACAAGTGCAGTTAGCTACAGAGGTCAATAACTTATTTCATTAGAATATCAGTTCGCTGTACTATCCGGGACAGAAAATATTGGTGGATTTTTTTGGACGGAAAAGTGATATTTGCATTCTTCAAATCCCCTAAAGAGACAGCACTTTTTCCGTCTCAGAAGGTTCAGATAGTGTTGTGAGGGGAAGAAATGTTAATATTGCCAGAAATCTTAAGAAATCTTAAGAAATCTTCCGAGCAAGAGAGGGCAAAAAATACATGGCCGTAGTGGGTCTTTAAAGACCTAACGGCTATATTACTATTTCTAATCTAATCTAATCTAATCTAAAGGCCCGTGAGTGAAAATCACGGGTTTCACGTGTTTCCCTCTCTCGCTGGTAAGAAATCGTATTTTGACCAAGTGTGGCTCCCATACAAATTTCCTCATGCACGAAAACGAGACAGGAGCTGTGCCAGTCGGGGTTCGCCCCCGGGGACCGCTACGGTAGCCGGATTGGTCTTGCCAGATACTTCGAAATAAAGGCTATGGTCCACTTTTCTTTTTTTGACAGATCCACACTAGGTTTTATTCTATGTTTACTTTCCTTTCCATTAGGCTACTCCTAGAGCTACTCCATTAGAGCACAGAATACTAACATTTTTAAAAACCTTCTCGACGAATGGAATGACTATAAGGCAGTTATGTATGATTACGATGAATAATATTAATAAAAACTGAGTGTGCGACAGACCGAGACAAATAACTAAATAAAATAAAAGATGGGACAGGAAAGCCTTACGGCTATGTTTTGAGTCCCAAAATCCTAATCCTAATCCTATCTCCTCAGCTTTCTAATTTCTTGTCTTCTTACTACCCCCCAAAGTGCAGCAGAATCTTCAGCCTGATGAAGTTGGCTGCCTGAGGCGAAGAGACAAAAGAAGAGAAGAAGAGTCATCACTTTACAGAGCAGCCTCGATCGCATAATATGAGGAAAGTCGTGCATGTGGGCCACACCGACGCAGATAAAAACCCATGGACTTACTTACCGAAGACATTTCGCGCGGAAACTAATTTCAAAGAAAAGTTCGAAAACTGCTCTTAAATAGTAGTAGTAGTTAGGGACAGAACAAGCCGTGAGGCTTTTTATGAGGCTTTTTAGGAGTCCCATCGTTTTAAACTTTGGCAGGTATTATATAGGTTTATACGGCTAAAAAAAATTCCTATAAAATAAATTAATCAAAGCTTCTAAATATACTAATAAATTTTGGAAATTCATCAAGACGATTTTTGAAGATGTTAGTATTTGGTGCACATTTTAACTCAAAAGGAAATTCATTCCACATGTTAGCAACTCTGTTACTGAAAACATTTTTTTCTAATATTAGTATTACACCTTTTGATAAATATCTTCCCATCAGAATTTCTTGTTAGATTATACTGTGGTGATTCAAAAAATGTATCCCATGACAAATCAATATGGCCATTGAATAATTTGTAAGTTTCAATAAGATCCCCCCTAATTCTTCTTCCCTTTAATGAAAACAAATTGAGATACAAAAGTCTATTTCCATAAGACATATTTTTACACTGCTTTACAAGTTTAGTAGCTCTGCGTTGAACTTTTTCTATTTCTAAATG
>CM065703.1:39702917-39706111 GCA_017654935.2 Phymorhynchus buccinoides | reverse complement strand
CACTCTCTCTCCTCGCTCGCTCTCTCGCTCTCTCTCGCTCTCTCCCTCTCTCTCTCCCTCTCTATCGCTCTTCTCTCTCGCTCTCTCTCGATCTCTCTCTCTCTATCCTCTCTCTCCCCTTCTCTCTCTCTCTCTCTCTCTCTCCTCTCTCTCTCTCCTCTTCCTCTCTCGTCTCTCTCTCTCTCTTATTGTTCGTATTTGATGAATAATAATAATAATAATAATATATTATAAGAAGATAATAAGAATAAATATTTGATAATTAGCAAGACAGTAATGATTCACATCTGTTCCGCTTGCACCTCTTATTTTACTACCATGACTGTATTGTGTTCTTGGGTGGGGTGAGTGGTGGTATGTGTGTGTGTGTACGTGCGTGTGTGTGTGTGTGTGTGTGTGTGTGGAGATGTGTGTGTGTGTGTGTGTGGTGTGTGTGTGTGCGTGTGCGCGTGTGCGCGTGCGTGCGTGCGTGCGTGTGCGCGCGTGCGTGCGTGTGTGTGTGTGTGTGTTAAGTGTGGGTGGGTGGGGATGTATACACGTGTCCATGCCTATTTGCATGTGCGTGAGCGATTATTTGTGTTTTTGTTGAATTTCTTGCTTTTAATTTTTGTTGTTGTTAAGCGCATAGAGCTCCATAATTTGGTGGAGGAGTGCGCTATATAAATGATTCACTATTATTATTACCATACCAGAATGCTAGCCAACCACCCCCACTCCCCAACGCCCACCGAAATCCCCCCACTTCCCACCCCCGTCCACTTACAAGACAAGATGGTATCTCGGTAAAGATTAAAAGCAGGAGCAAATATCACGGGAGACAACTTAGTTTGTCTCGTTGTCAAGGTACAAAGACCGCTACACAGTTGACTGATGATTATCGTTCCTGCGTACAGTCTCAGTCTCAGCTGCTGTTCATAATTAATGTCCCTGTCTCCGTCTGTCTCTCTGTCTGTTCTCTGTCTATCTCTCTGTCTCTTTCTCTCTCTTATCCCTCTCTCCACCCCTCTGTCTCTGTCTGGTCTGTACTCCCTCACTTCACCCTCTCTCTCTCTCTATATGATATATATCTCCCTCTCTCTTCTCTCTCTCACCCCCTCTCTCTCTCTCACCTCCCGCTCTCACTCTCACCTTCTCTCTCTCTCTCTCCTCCCTCTCTCTCTCTCCCTTCCTCTCTCTCTCTCCCCCTCTTCCTCTCTCTCTCTCCCTCTCTCTCTCTCCCTATCTCTCTCCCTCTCTCTCCTTCCCCCCTCCTCTCTCTCTCTCTCTCTCTCTCTCTCAGCTAGCTCGTCTCTCTATCTCCCCCCCCCTCTCTCTCTCTCTCTCTCTCTCTCTTCTCTCTCTCATCCTCTCTCTGTGTGCACCCACGCCTGAGTTTGTGCTTAGCATAGTGGGGCCAGTTATTTGTGTATACCCGGGTGCATTTTTTTTTGTATTATTTATTTATTTGTCTCTATGTTTCAGCCCCCCCCCCCTCCCTCTCCCCCTTCTCCCCTCTCTCCCCCCCCCCAACCCCCGATCTCCCTCTCTGTCCTGTTTCTTTATCCGTGAATGTGCTGACACGCGTGTGCGCTTCCGTGCGTGTTGCGTGTGTGTGTGTTCTGTGTGCTTGTTCTTATATGCACGCGGATCTACTTTGCTGGCAAACCGGATGCAAACAATAAGAACTTATCTGATGCGGAAACTGTTTGCATACAATGTTTGGGGCTGTATCATAGTTGACAGGATGACAAAAACAAAAGTCACACACACACACACACACACACACACACACATGCCCACCCCACTCTTTTTCTCTCTCCTCTCTCTCTCTCTCTCTCTCTCTCCTCTCTCTCTCTCTCTCTCTCCTCTCTCTCTCTCTCTCTCTCTCTCGACTCTCTTCTCTCTCTCTCTCTCTCTCTCTCTTACACACACACACACATACACCCACCCACTCTCTCTCTCTCTCTCTCTCTCTCTCTCTCTCTCTCTCTCTCTCTCTCTCTCTCTCTTTATCTCTCTCTCACACTCTCACACCCACAACACACACATACACCCACCCACACTTTATCTCTCTCTCTCTCTCTCTCTCTCTCTCTATCTCTCTCTCTCTCTTCTCTCTCTCTCTCCTCTCTCTCTCTCTCTCTCTCTCTCTCACACACACACACACACACACACACACACACACACACACACACACACACACACACACTCACATGCACACACGCTTAGCTAAAATAATGGGGACAACCTTGCAAACGCACGCAGAGAGAGAGAGAGAGAGAGAGAGAGAGATGATCGGAGAGAGAGAGAGAGAGAGAGAGAGAGAGAGAGAGAGAGAGAGAGAGAGAGAGAGAGACAGAGACAGAGACAGAGAGGGGGAGGGAAAGAGAGATGTGGGTCAAATGAGGTCAACATTGTGTGTGGGGGGGGAGAAAGAGAGAGAGAGACAGACAGACAGACAGACAGACAGACAGACAGAGAAAGAGAAAGAGAGAGAGAGAGAGAGAGAGAGAGAGAGAGAGAGAGAGAGAGAGAGAGAGAGAGAGAGAGAGCGAGAGAGAGACAGAGAGAGACAGAGAGAGACAGAGACACAAACAGATGAAAAGACACACCTTTCTTCTCATAGAAAGTAATAATACTCGTGTCACAAACCCAGACCTAATCAGAAAGCTTAGATTCGAAACTTTCTGGCCGAATTAATTAATGGCGTTTAGTTTTCTCCAACCTTTTTTGTCAAACGGAATTGAATAGCGTCTACATTTTCTGCTACGTGTTTTGTTAACGACGAAACCCGAGAGTATTGGGCCTACAGCAATCACTGCACGATGAGAGGTTTATGTCGTTTGGGGTGGGGGGGATAACTCTCTTCGGTGACAACTGCAACCACTGTCTTCCTTTTGCATCCCTTTGCGAGCAGAAACGGGGTCGAGTTTCACGTGCATACACTGTGCAAGTCGTTTGCTTTTTGTTTGGAGTGTGACGACCTCAGTGAGGTCAGGCATAAATATTATTTTGACAAAATGCCTTTGGACAAGCTTTTTAATGATACTTCTCCGTCTGTGATATTTGGATTTTTAAAGGTCAACTTTTTTTTATAAGATATAGTTTTAATGTTTTAGAAATGATTTTTAACATTTGAGATCAGTTTAAGTTCTGTTGTGACTCGTGAAGAATAGCTCTGAGATCACCGTCTTACGGTGGACAGAGCTTGTCTC
>CM065703.1:39695417-39697917 GCA_017654935.2 Phymorhynchus buccinoides | reverse complement strand
TGTATAAGCTTTAAGCTTGTTGTGCTCATTATTTGCATTTGTAATCAGCCCGTCATACATGGCGAAAGCCGATACGCGACGTTGAACTGAACTTCCGTATTTGCATTTGTTACCCGGCCTCATGTAATTTCCCACCAGCTTTATTGTGTGAACTAGTGAACAGAATCGCTTACAATTTTGTGTGGTGGTGTACCATGGTGCAAGGAAGTTTGTATAAAAGTTCAGCTGTATTTCGTGAACTAGTGAACCGAATCGCTTCAAATTTTGGGCTATGTATTTTATGCGTTCTGTAAGGGTGGAAAGTGGTGTGTTTATTGGGGGGGGGGGGGGGAGGACATAACTCTGGTTTATGTTGCTGCTGTATTGATTTTCAAAAAATGTTGTTTAAACCAAGTCTGTTCAAGCAGACTGAAATAAACACACGTGGGTTTGTCACTCCGATTGCAAAGCAACCACAACGTACTTCAAGGACAAAGGGACTTCAAAGAAACAGTACAATCACCCTCAAGAAAAGGTCTACCTTGTAGTGCCTTGAAGTGAATACCTACGCTTGTACAATGGCATGGGTTTGGACTTTCTTAGATCGTGCGGGTCTGAACAATAATAATAATAATAAACGGATATTTGTATAGCGCTTTTTATCGAGCACAAGGCGCTTTACAACCAGCATTGAAAACACACACACGCACACGCACACACACACACACACACACACACGCACAACAGACACACACGCAAAACAGACACACACGCACGTTCGTGCAGGCACGAGAGTGAACGCGTTCTTGCTCACAGACATACCCACACACATTTCATCAAGCACACCAACATGTTGACACGACATGCACACACATACACACACACATTTCATCAAACGCACAGAAAACACATTCTCGCTGAAACGCACACAATTACAAACGTACTCAAACATACACTTGTACAAACACGCGCACATGCACGCACACACATGCACAATGAAAATCCGTCTAACGTCATCCGCTCTGGAACAGACACACATGGGACATTAGTAGATATAAAGATGATGGAAACTATCCTGGAGGCAATGCCCGGAGGCAGTGCAACACAAGTAAAGTACCAAATTTGTAACAGTGCAGATGCATGATATGATCATATTTGTAATGCGGGTCTGGAAGACAAAAGATGTGGGTGGTACGGTTACTGTCTAGTCTGATAATGAAAATAAGGAGTGGAAGAGGGAGGGAGAGAGAGGGGAGAGAGAGAGAGAATCGGGGTGAAAGAAAGCAGGGAGGGGGTTGGAAGGGCGTGGACCCTAAAGTATGGAGTAGAACGTGGTTGTTGGAGGTTTGAGGAAGGACAGGCCCTCACTTTATTTCACTCTCTCTCTCATTCCTCTCCTCTCTGTCGCTCTTTCTCTCTCTCTCTCTCTACCTTCCGTCTCGGCTCCCTCCGCTCTCTCCGTTCTTCTCTCTCTCTCTCTCTCTCCTCTCCTTCTCTCTCTCTCTCTCTCTCTCTCTCTCTCTCTCCCCCCTCTCTCCCCCCCTCCCCCCCCTCCCTTTTTTTGCTGTACTGGAACCGACAGTTGCTTTGCTGTTGGCTCTGGGAAACCAGGAGGGAAATTAAAGTGGGTTCCACTGGCGTTGAGGAATTTTCTTCTGTCCGCCCGCCCAGCTACAGCTACGCCCCTACTACCTAACCCCCCCCCCCCCCAAGACCCACCCACCTTCCTTCCTTCCTGCCTTACCTCCACCTGCCCCCCTTTGCCCCCACCCCCACTGCTTGGAGACTTCAGACCCCCGGGGATCATGCAGATAAAGGTGAAGTGGGTGGGGTTTGTGGGGTGTGGGGTAAGAGTAAGGGAAATGAAATTGTTAACCTTGTCACTAGCTCCCAAGGGTGAAAGATGGCTACCCAGTTGCACCAGCCCGCAGCAACCCCCACAAACCGATCCCCACCCCCAACTAACTACTCCACTACCCACACACCACACACCCCCCCCAAAACGACTCCCATTACCCTATCCACTACCTAGTACTCCACTAACAAACACACCACCGCCCACCCCCCCCCCCCCCCCCCCCCCACACAAACAAGACAAAAACCCTTTCTTTCCTTTTCTTCCCTCCCTTTTCACAGCCCTTTCCTCCATTTTCCCCGAGTTTTGGTTTACTCTGGGCACTGCTGCCCGCCAGGGGCTTCCAGGGGGCTGATGGTCCCAGAGTCTTGGACAAGCGGTGCCGGAGGATAAATGGGTTTGTGGCCCACAGAATAAAGGGCTTTTCTGGGGGGGATAAATGGCTTTTTTTCTTTTGTTCGCCAGGCGTTTCGGAGCAGGCCGATTAGGCCACGAGAGGTGGGGGGGGGGGGGGGGGGTGTGAAAGGGGAGGGGGTGATGGAGGGCCAGATTTTTTTGGAGATTTGAGAAGGGTTGGTGTAAGGAAGAGGAGTCGGTTAGGGTGTGTGTGTGGGTGGGGGAGAGAGTATTCCGTACCTTGGAGAGGTTTTGTTTTCTGGATCTCCC
>CM065703.1:39680417-39685417 GCA_017654935.2 Phymorhynchus buccinoides | reverse complement strand
GTGGGTGTAGAGAAACTCTTGGCAGAACTGGACATCGGTTTATTCAATTAAGGGATGTGGGATGTAGACTCCCACTCAGCGTCCTCTCTTGGCAGAAGTGGACAGAGGATCTGGATTCAATGCATTGATGTGGGGTGTAGAGAAACTCTTGGCAGAAGTGGACATGGGAGGGATCTTCAATTAATGGATGTGGAATGTAGAGAAACTCTTAGCAGAAGTGACATGGGAGGGATCTTCAATGTAATGGATGTGGGATGTAGAGAGACTCGGCAGAGGTGGACATAGATCTTCAATTAATTGATGTGCTGTAGAGAAACTCTTGGGAGAGCTGGACATGGGAGAATCTTCAATGCACTGATGTGGGAATGTAGAGAAACTCTTGGCAGAAGTGGACATGGGAGATCTTCAATTAATGGATGTAGAGAAACTCTTGGCAGAACTGGACATGGGAGAATGTTCAATTCATTGATGTGGGGTGTAGAGAAACTCTTGGCAGAACTGGACATGGGAAGGATCTTCAATTAATTGATGTGGGATGTAGAGAAACTCTTGGCAGAACTGGACATGGGAGAATGTTCAATTCATTGATGTGGGGTGTAGAGAAACTCTTAGCAGAACTGGACATGGGAGGGATCTTCAATTAATGGATGTGGGATGTAGAGAAACTCTTGGCAGAAGTGGACATGGGAGGGATCTTCAATTCATTGATGTGGGATGTAGAGAAACTCTTGGCAGAACTGGACATGGGAGGGATCTTCAATTAATTGATGTGGGATGTAGAGAAACTCTTGGCAGAAGTGGACATTGGAGGATCTTCATTCAATTCATTGATGTGGGGTGTAGAGAAACTCTTAGCAGAACTGGACATGGTAGGGATCTTCAATTAATTGATGTGGGTGTGGGTGAAGAAACTCTCTAGAGAGCTGGGCAGCATAGCTGAGAGTCTTCGTTGTATTGATGTTCGGGATTTTTGTTAAGGATTTGTGTTTCCTCAGCGAGTGTAGGGGGCATGAAGGGAATGCACCGATTTGCGGAATTAGGATTATCTTCTTACTCGTTAGATTTTAGATTTAGGGTTGGCGTTTGTGTGTGTGTGCGTGCGTGTGCATGTGCGCAGGTTTGTATAATATGTTGTTTCGTTTCTGTGTGCGTGAGAGAGTGTGCTTGCGCGCGTATACGAATATTATGTGTGCACGCACACGCAGAAAACACCAAGTTAACGACCTTTGTTAGTTGGTTTGGTGTTTTTTTTACTTAAAAAGGTTATTGGATCTTTTCTTATTAATCTTTCTTCTTCTTTTTTTAAGTGGTGTTTTAAGAAGTATTGACTGTGGCAGTTTTTTGCTGTTGTTTTTTGTTGTTGTGTTCTTCGGATTCGGTCAGCTTTAGATATATTTTACCCACAAAATTATTTTCCGTACGAGAAAATATTTGATAGGTTATTTTTCGTTTTTTTAAAGTTTTTTTTTTAAAGCTTTGGTGTCAGTGTGTATGTGTGATTTTCTGTTACGGTGTGAACTGAAGAGGCTTTAATTTGTTTTTACATTTATTATTTTTTTAAAATACGTCGATTAAATTGTCCTGGAAATTGGTGAAGAGACGTTTTGGTTAGTTGTTTGTCCTCCTTCCTCCGCTCACCTCACCCCTACTCCACGTCTTTTTTCTTTTTTTTTCTCTCTTTTTAGTGAGGTGGTGGAATGCCTAATCAACGGCAAAAAAAACCATCATGAGTAAGCTTGCACGTGTAAATGGACGCTGGAAAGTTGTTTTTTTTTTAAGGAGTTTAATACTGAGTATCAAACGATATTTTCCTTCGATTCTTCGTCGTCATTGTTAAACGACGACTTTGTTGTTTATTTACTCGATTGTTTTTCAACACAAATGCTTGATTTTTGGGGTGCACATGCTGGAATCGTTCAGTGACACAGTCGTAAAATGTCAGCTACATTCAATGAAGGGTTTTGAAACTATGAAGCAAAAGGTAAAAGTATGGGTGCAAACACACCCACGGGGTACGGGAAGGGTTGAAGTTGTTGTGTTGTATGATTATGACAATCGGCAGAACTTTTTTCTCTCCATGTTTTAAAACTCACTGAGGAAGTGAAAGCAGAAACACTCGTGTATAATATATATAGAATCGTGTAAATATTATTATATTGTAAACGTTTATCTCGTCATCTGAAACTGTGCGTATTTCTCGTCAGTCGTCATTGCGTGGTGCGAGACCGTTAATAAAGCGGTGTAATTTTTATTTTATTTTTAAGACGTCGTGTGCTAATTTGTGCTTAACTATGATGATCTAATTTGTCGGGCTTCAGACAGGAACTCTCTCTTGATGATGATGATGATGATGATGATGATGATGATGTCCTGTTCCAAATGTCCCCCCCACCCTTGTTTTCTCCCCCCCCCCCCCCTCCTCTTAGAAAGACGATTGATGTTGATTAAAATGTGTGCATTAAATTTTGTAAGTCTACGATGACGTGTGTTTCTAGCGCATCAATAGTCAATGGTGACGTGCAGTAATGCTCCCGTACTGTAACGATGACGTATTTGTGCTTCTTCATGACGTAGTGACTTTCGTCAGCCAGATTATCTACGGTTATCATCGTTTACTCATGGACTATTAATATATATTTTTGTTCTTTTTCAAAATAATGCTTGCGGTGTGACCTCAGCTAACTTACATGGTTAATCAGTTTAAAGGTGGACTCCGACGAATTAGTTTTTGCAAGAAACACGTCGATATCACCAAAACGACAGCCTTTGCAAGGATCGGAACACTCGCTTTGCTCTGGTTTCCTAGAAATTAAACCGTCAAAACGGCGATTCCTCCTTGGCGGAGATGCCGGAGAGAGTAGCCATTTTGGATGGGGTGGGTGGAGGTCACTCATTGTGGTTGAAGCGTTTTCCTTTATTGTAGTGCAATAAAAAAAAAAAGAAAAAAAAAGGAGCTATTTGCTTTGTTGTGAGCAAAACTTTAAATAAACTGTATAAAATTAAACAAAATAAAATAAAAAGGCTTGTATTGCGAACATTTCGTGCAAACGATTTGGCGGCCTTTTTAGAAAAGAGACGGCACACGCCTTCTCTTTGGGGGAAATAATTTGACTTCCAGCACCTCCGCCAAGGAGGAATCGCCGATTTGACGGTTTGATTTCTAGGAAACCAGAGCAAAGTGAGTGTTGCGATCTCTGTAAAGGGTGTTTTTTGTGTGATCTCGGTGTGTTTCTTACAAAAACCCATCCGTCGTGAAAATGAAGATTGGAGTCGAGTATTGTGTGTCCGTGTGTGTTAGTCGCGGATTGTTTGTTGTTGTTTGTTGTTGTTTTTTGCGGTGGCGATGATGTTGACATTCTTTTAGAAGGCAAGTGTAATCCTTTAATAGAGAGGGTTTGGGTTTATTTGGTTTAAGAATATTTCATTCAGGTACTTTTAAAAAAAAGAAGAAAATGAACATCAGCGAGGTTTGGGTGCAACAATTAAAACATAAAGAATGAATGAAAAATGGTGTTTTACGTCCTCTCGGTCATAGACACACATAGGACATTTGTAAATACAAAGATGGTGGGAACAATACTGGGGACAATGCCCGGAGGCAGTGCAACGCCAGTAAAGTCCAGATTTTTTGTTAACAATACAGATATGTGTAGCGGTAACCACGCCTCGGTAAAACCTCATCGGCTATGGTACCGCTACAGTAGTGAGTTAAAACATAAAGCTTATAATTATCCCACCCCCTTTGCATAGAAGATACATTATCATTCACTTGGTGGATGGTGATTATGTGTATTCTCACCATTAGTAGTTTGTTCTAATGTTCTCCTTATTGTTTTTTATTTGTGTATTTTTCTGTTAATATTTTGTTGTTTCTTTTTTTTTTTTTCATTAATTCGATGTAGTTGGGGGTTTTTTGGGTTGTTTTTTTTTGGGGGGGTTAAGTACAGTGGAGAACTGATAACTCAAAAACGGATAACTCAAAAACACTGGATAACTTACAATAATTTTGGGGTCCCAGTATAATAATCTCTCTATGTTGAAAAGTCTTTTTAGCTCAAAATATTGGCTATCTCAAATTAAAATTTCAGTCCCTTCAATTTTGACTTAAGCGAATTTTACTGTACTTTTTTTTTTACTGTACTTTGTTTTACTTATTTTTTCCTTATTTAATTTCTTCTTCTTCTTCTTCTTGTTCTTCTTCTTCTACTTCTTCTTCTTCTTCTTCTTTCTTCTTCTTCTTCTTCTTCTTCGTCTTCTTCTTCTTCTTCTTCTTCTTCTTCTTCTTCTTCTTCTTCTTCTTCTTCTTAATCTCCTTGAATTTCTTCTTCTTCTTCTCCTTCTTCTTCTCTTCTTCTTTCTTCTTCTTCTTCTTCTTCTTCTCCTTCTTCTCTTCTTCTTCTTCTTCTCTTCTTCTTCTTCTTCTTCTTCTTCTTCTTCTTCTTCTTCTTCTTCTTTCTTCTTCGTTCTTCTTCTTCTTCTTCTTCGTCGTCTTCTTCTTCTTCTTCTTCTTCTTCTTCTTCTTCTTATTATTATTATTATTATTATTATATATTATTATTATTATTATTATTATTATTCAAACTTATTTTCGCATCCTGCTTTTTTGTTGTTATTTTATTTTTATTTTTTTATATTTTGTTGTTGGTGGTGTTGTTTCGATCGGAATAAGTTAACTAAGACACAATTTTCGGTAAATATGTTGATGACGATGGTGCTATGAAGGTGATGATGATGATGATGATTTATTAATAAGTATAAAAAAATTATTTCCTATTTTTTTGTTCTCTCTAGCCCTTACGCTCTTTGTCACACACAGAGAGAGGATGGGATGGGTGGGACAGACAGACAGACAGACAGACAGAGGGGAGAGAGCGGAATAGAGAGAGGAGGAGAAGGAGGGGGGTATTTATCGTTAAGTACAACCGATTTCTGTCCATTTGTTTTCTCTCTACACCTTCTGCTCTGTTCGAGAGCGAGCAAGAGAGAGAGAGAGAGAGAGA
>CM065703.1:39662917-39670417 GCA_017654935.2 Phymorhynchus buccinoides | reverse complement strand
TAACTCCGAGATTCTTTGCTGACTTAGAAAACTGAACACAAGCATTGCCAACTGTAAGAGTTTCTGGAAGAGATATCGTTGCAGACATACGCTGAGAGGAAACAATCAGAGCTTCCGTTTTGTCATCATTAAGTTTTAATTTGTTGCATGTCATCCAGGATTTGACATCATGAAGGCAGGATTCCATAGACTGAATAGCGCTGTCAAGTTGGGTAGGTTCCGCCGATTTTTGAAGCTGGGTATCATCAGCAAAGGAATGGTCAATAACAGAGTGACTAGCAAAAACATCAGAGAGAGGAGCAGTGTACAGGACAAAGAGAACTGGCCCCAATACAGATCCCTGAGGTACACCACAAGAAATTAACTTCGGATCTGAACTGCAGTTGTTGATCAAGACAGTCTGAAAGCGATTTGTTAGATATGAGGAGAACCACTGTAGAACTGTAGAATGGATTCCAAAAACACGTTCCAGCCGGGATAGAAGAATGGTGTGATCTATTGTATCAAATGCTGCCGACAGATCTAGGAGAGTCAAGACTGACACTTTTCCATTGTCAAGAGCTAAGAGGAGATCGTTAAGAACTTTAGTCAGAGCCGTTTCAGTGCTGTGAGCAGGTCGATAGGCAGACTGGAGGGGGTTGAACAAATTGTTTGCTGACAGATGGTTAGACAATTGTGCAAGGACAATTTTCTCGATTATTTTGGAGACAAACGCTAGGTTGGACACAGGCCGATAACTTTTCAAGTCATTATGATCCATGGTAGGCTTCTTTATCAAGGGTTTAACAAGAGCAGTTTTGTACAGGTCAGGGAAAACACCACTCAGTAAAGAGTCGTTTATGATCTGAGTCATGACAGGCACAACAACATCAAGACATTCATACAACAAAGGGGTTGGTAAAGGGTCAAGGTCACACGTCTTGGGGGCAGATCTTTTCAAAACATCAAAGACATCTTTCTCAGACACAGGCGAAAAAGCAACAAGAGGGGAGCCTACAAAATCTTTGCCTAGGGGGTGTGAAACAGTGGGCTGCAAGTCAAGCTCTTTCCTAATGTTCTCAATTTTGGAATGAAAGAAATCAGAAAACACACATCCAGGCCCTGTAGTCATGAGTACGAATTAGACAGTCAACACGGGGAATATTATGTAAATTAGACTAATCTTCCCAAAACGATTGGCTGTTTGGCCTAATTTACATACTAAACCCTCGTGTTGAATGTCTAATACGTACTCATGACTTTAGGGCCTGTTGTATGATAGGAATTGTTCGGAAATAATGAAGGGGAGTAATGCCATGGTGGTGTGGGAGTGGTCTTGCCTGATTCCATCGGTCAAACAGGGGAAGTCACTCTTACCATCAGCTCTCGTAGCCTATCGACTCGTGTGTTTGAGCAGACATACAGCACTTTAGAACACCGTGCGTCATTCTAAAAAAAAAAAATGTCATTTATATTTTTACGTCACATTTTGCAAGTTTTATCAGTTTGTGGCCACTACCAGCCCTATTGTTTTTCTAAGGAAAATGTTTGCAAGTCGCTGACTCGCATCCTGCGGTTTCAAGCTTCGACGCCATTGTTGCATTGTTGCTATGGTATTTGACCGAGTAATGGAGGTAAACAACTCTAATTTTCACGAAGTGCTCTCCCCTAGGGTGTGTTTTTTTCCCCCCGAAAATCGTCTATTAACAAACCGACTAGACAAGCAAAATCACAAACCGTTTCTGCTGGAAAATACACCGTAAATCTTCCTTCGCGGGAAATAATAGAATGAGGTCCCCCCCCCCCCCCCCCCCCCCCCCCCCCCCCCCCCCCCCCCCCCCCCCCCCCCCCCCCAAAAAAAAAAAAAAAAAAAAGAGGAGAAAAATGAAACAAGAAACAAAAAAAGTAACCCCCGCGAGACAAAAACAATTCATTCGTCATTCAGATTAGGTATCTAGCGAGCGATGTGGCGAAAAATGTTATCAACCAACAGGATGGCTAACCATACAACTGCTCCTCCATTCATTTGGCAATTATATTAACCCTTTCACCGCCGGCCATATTTCTGCCAAAAATGTCCATTGAATTTTCCTGGGTAGAGAACAAAAATCCATCTGCAGTATTGTGGATTCTTCTGTGACGGATATAAAATAAGGTCTAACCTTACTTCCTAAAACTAAGACAATAGGGTCTTTGGATAATATACCCCAATTTGATGCCTTTTAGTGACATAGGTGTTAAATCATTGTGGTGCTAAAATGCGACTTTGGCGGTGAAAGGGTTAATGTCCAGGCCGAAGGACGTTAATCGGACTTTTATACCAGTTATGCGGGGATTGTCCTTAGCCATGACAAGGTCCTAGCATAATCAGTCTCCCAAATCCCCCGAAGACGGAGTGTGGCTGCTCATGTGGCGGGGTAATCTCCTTCTTGTTCTTCTTCTTCTTCTTCTTTTTCTTCTTCTTCTTCTTCTTCCTCTTCTGCATTCCCATGCCATATGGCCATAATGGGTAAGGTAGGTATGTGTCTGGTTTTCAGTTTTTACTGGTCACCTCCCGGCTGCGTACAGCCGACACATTCCGATTTCGGAGGAGCTTAAAGGAGAAACATTATTTGGAAGATTTTCTTGAGAGAAAAAAGGCAGGAGAATGGGCCAATAAGTCAGAAAGATAATAGATGATAGAAAGCAAAGGGAAAAGGCAGAGTCAACAGAGTGGCAGATTAGAGGAAGTTACAAGCACAGAACTTCCAGAAGGTGGGATAACTATTTTTGCGAAAGACCCCCCTGGTATCCCCACGGGGAGAGACTCGTGGAGGGGTCGGGGTCGTCCAGCTCCCCGTATGGAGGCCCGAGGCATCCACCCACTGCCCCAGGCGGGGTAATCAAAAACGGCCACACACATAATGTTCTCATCACTGATACACTTGTACCATAGTGTTCAAGTGCTTCCGCTGCTGGGATGAATCCTGGAGTCTGTTAGCCATGGGCAATCCAACAACAACAACAAGACTTTGGAAATGAGAAAACGTTGTCAATTATGAAACAGTCATATAGACACCGACAGAGGAAGACACGCATGCACTCTCTACTAAGCACGTGTACATTCATATCCATACATACATACATGCATACATACATACATACATACATACATACATACATACATACATACATACATACATACATACATACATACATACATACATACATACATACATATACATACATACATACTTACATACATACATACATACATGTGCGCGCAAAATCACTCACACACACACACACACACTTGCAGACGTACACGCACACGCACGCACACGCACACGCACACGCACACACGCGCACACACACACACACACACACACACACACACACACACACACACACACACACACACACACACACACACACAAGCAGCAAGTAAGACAGACCGACAGACAGACAGACAGGGACTTGATCCATTTCTAAAGCACTCCTGTTCATACAAATCTAGGAATACAAAAGTCTTGGTATAAAGTGAAGCTATAAATTCGTCTGTCATTTCTCTCGAGATAGCAAATTTGGGAAAGATTTATCAACAACACCGGAGAACAGAAGAGGCAAGGGTTTAAGGTTCAGGGACCAGGTTTGAAAATATAAACACCAACTTCTGATTTACATCACATTGAGACCACCGATGTTGCTTAAGGGAGAGGGAGGGAGAGAGAGAGATAGAGAAGGAGAGAGATTGAGAGAGAGAGAGAGAGAGAGAGAGAGAGAGAGAGAGAGAGAGAGAGAGAGAGAGAGAGAGAGAGAGAGAGAGAGAGAGAGAGAGATTGAGAGAGAGAGAGAGAGAGAGAATTGAGAGAGAGAGAGAGAGAGAGAGAGAGAGAGAGAGAGAGAGAGAGAGAGAGAGAGAGAGAGAGAGAGAGAGAGAGAGAGAGAGAGAGAATGAGAGAGAGCGAGAGGAGAGAGAGAGAGAGGAGGGGGAGAGAAGGAGAGAGAGAGAGAGAGAGAGAGAGAGAAGGAGGAGAGAGAGAGAGAGAGAGAGAGAGAGAGAGAGAGAGAGAGTATGACTTGACTTGTGTGTGTGTGATGTGTGTGTCTGTGTGTGTGTGTGTGTGTGTGTGTGTGTGTGTGTGTGTGTGTGTGTGTGTGTGTGTGTGTGTGTGTGTCCGTGCGTGCGTGCGTGCGTGCGTGTAAGTGTGTGTGTATGTGTGTGTGTTTGTGTGCGCGCTTGCGTGCGTGTGTGTGTATATGTTTGCTTTCGTGCGTGCATGGGAGTGCGCGCGCGCGCGCGCGCGCGTGTGTGTGTGTGTGTGTGTGTGTGTGTGTGTGTGTGTGTGTGTGTGTGTGTGTGTGTGTGTGTGTGTGTGTGTGTGTGTGTGTGCGTGTGTGCGTGTGTGCGTGTGCGTGTGCGTGTGCGTGTGCGTGTGCGTGCGTGTGTCTATGTGTGATGTGGGTGTGCCCGTGCACATCTACCTTTTCTCTCCAAAATCCTCGAAAGAGTTGTCCTTGTGCAGCTTGAACGCCACTGAACTCAAAACGATCTGTATGAAGTCCATCAATCCGCGCACAGACACAATCATAGCACATAAACAGCACTACGCAACGTCACAGACAGTCTCCTTCGCTCAGCTGACAACAAACTCGCATCACTTCCCACTTTACTCGATCTCAGTGCCGCGTTTGACACTATAGATCACAGCATTCTGCTGCACAGGTTGTCAGTGTCCTTTGGTGTCACTGGGACTGCTCTAGAATGGTTCAGGTCTTACCTGACTGGCAGAACGCAGTCTGTGTCCATTGGCAGCAATGTCTCCTCACCAGTGCCCCTGAAATTTGGCGTCCCTCAGGGGTCCGTTTTAGGTCCCCTTCTCTTCTCCCTGTACATTCAACCCTTGTCCGAAGCTATAAAAGAGTACATAATCCTTCACTAGAAATTCGCGGATGACACTCAGCTACTTGACGCAACCGAGGCTGTCGCTTTCCAAAATCTGATCTCCACTTTTGAGTCTTGCTTTCAGTCCATCAAATCTTGGATGCTCTGTGTGTGTGAGTGTCACAGTGCGTGCGTTTTTTCTGTCTGTCTGTCTGTCCGTCCTGTCTGTGCGTTTGTGTGTAGGCCTATAAGTCTGCATGTACACCATATCAGTGTACACGTGTATATGCGTGCGCATATGTTCAATGTGCGTGTAGTCTGTAGGGGAGACTTATTGATATAGTACATGTTATGCAATTCGTACCACTTGGTTTCCTAGAAAACGGTAGACGATTGAGGGTTAATGATTGTATGTGAAATTTAAGCAATGAATGTGAAACATTTTATCACAACTAAAATGCAACAAAGCGGAAAACCGTTTGTAAGGCAAACGAAAATTGATTTTGTCAGCATTTGATGTTATTTTGGGTAATGCTTTTCCCCTTGTTATGCAATGCACCAATACAAAAATTAAAACTCTAAATGCCCCTCAACAAATCTTTAAAGTGTTAGGGTCAATGTTGTTCATTGTGTAAATTAAAATATTCAAAGCAAACATAACTGAACCATAGGTATGCAATTCGTACCCCTGTCATGTAATTCGTACCTCCTACGTCTTTTCAATGGCGCAGCGTCAAAAATGCATTCAAAAGCCTGTTTTAAGTGACTTCAAACTTTCGATGAGAAAATGACATAAGATTTATTTTGACGTCACAGAAACTAACTGGAACATTTAGAAGAAAGAATGGTCTATAGATAAAGCCAAGTCACGAGCATCCAACAGTTGAATTAGTGCTATAAACCCCCTGGTACGATATCAGTAATTTGGTGGTACGAATTCCGTAACAGGTCTTGTAATTCGTACCTTTTGCAGAAAAAAAGTATTCTTACTATTAAGCCCAAAGTATAAACCTTATATTATAATTATAGTGGACAGTTATAGCCCTCTACCAGCAGTATCCATGTTGAAAGTTTTATAGATTTTGGATGATCTGCACTTGAGATAGATATATCTATCCATAAGAAGTACTATATTAATAAGTGTCCCATATTTAGGTGTTTTGTTTAGCAATGTAACAAAGCAAAGCAATGAAATAATTATTTTAAAATACCAGACCGAGAACGAGAAATCAAGAGAATTATCTGTTTGGGAGAAAGAGACATACCACCAGGCCTTATTATTATTATCATTATTATGATTATTATTATGATTATTTATTTATTTCTTTTATTTGCAACCATAATTATAATCTCAGCCACTCGCGCGCTGGAATACAACACTACCAGATATGTCAGCAGCGGGACTATATTTCATGGCGACAGCAGACATGACCGCTGCACTATCTTCCGTCCCTGCCCGCCCACAGCGAGAGATAACCCCTGACCCTCCGAAGCACGTGCCAACCAACCGCACGTGGAATAAAAAGAAAGAGAGACACAGAGAGGAAGAACGAATGTCCCCCCGTGGGGATACCGGGGGGGTCTTTTGCATAAATAGTCCCCCCAACCTTCTGGAAGTTCTGTGCTTGTAGCTTCCTCTCATTTGTCACTCTCTTTGACTGCCTTTTCCCTTTGCTTACTGTCATCTTACTATCTTTCTGCCTAACCCGGTCCATTCTCCTACCTTTGTTTTTTCAAGAAACACTTTCAAAAAGATTTCTTCTAGCCGAAGTCGGACTTGCTGGGCCTAACTATTTCTTAGTTAGGCGCATAACGGCAGCATGACGCATTTGCGCTCATCGTTGACAGGAAGCTGTCTGAGCGATCGAATAAGAAGCGAAGAAGAACGAAAGGGAACAGACCAGTAAATAGAAAGAATGAAAATGAGAGAAAGGAAACATTGGTATAAGAAGAACAAAAAAGGGAATAATGAGAGCAGGGCTCCCCGGGACCCCCATTTGGGGGTCTATGAAGTACTAGAATTCTAAAGGACCCTCTACAAGAATGTGCAGGGGGTCCCAGGGATGCACTATTTAGCTTTCGCAATGCCACTGGGACCCTCTATCCCGCCTCTAGGACCCTCTATGCCGTAAGTGAAGGAATCCCTGGGACCCCTTGTTTTGCGGGAGCCCTGTGAGAGGTAGGAGAAAAGGGGGAAAGGTAGACGATACAAGGGGAAGATGGAAAGGAGTAAAATGAAAGAAATAAGAATGAGAGGGGGAGAGAGAGAGACAGAGAGAGGGGGTGGGGAGGGAGGGAGAGAGGGGAGGGAGGGAGGGAGAGAGAGGGAGAGAGAGAGAGAGAGAGAGAGAGAGAGGGAGAGAGAGAGAGAGAGAGAGAGAGAGAGAGAGAGAGAGAGAGAGAGAGAGAGAGAGAGAGAGAGAGAGAGAGAGAGAGAGAGAGAGAGAGAGAGAGAGAGAGAGAGAGAGAGAGAGAGAGAGAGAGAGAGAGAGAGAGAGAGAGAGAGAGAGAGAGACAGAGTAAGAAAACGAAAGAAAGAACAAACGAACAAAGAATGCAAGAAGAAGAAAAAAACCTCTTACAAATAAGTAAATACATAAAGAAAGAAAGAAAGAGAGAAAGAAGAAAAAGAAGAAGAAGAAAAAGAAAAAGAAAAA
>CM065703.1:39617917-39657917 GCA_017654935.2 Phymorhynchus buccinoides | reverse complement strand
TGACCTTGACCTTGGAGTTTGACCTTGGAAACCGAAATGTCCTTTGTGCTATATATATATATTATGTCCGAGTTGTATCTCGTTTTATTCTTTTTTACATTGTTTATAGAGTCCCGTAAACACAGCAATGGTCTTCTCAGGACTGTCACCGCAGTAAACGTCACACACGTCAAATAACACATCCTACATGTATTTTACTCCACAAATAAACAAAACATACAAAAAAGCAGCAAGGCATAGCAACAGTTCTCATTTAGAACAATAGCAAATAAATGAAGCAATGCTAAGAGCGTTAGCCATTCCGCTTGACTTCGCTTCTAGGTCACAACAAATATCGTATAAATGAAATTTATACCTCCTGCCTTCACAAAGACAGGAGGGGGGATAGCCCTCTATCTATCTCTACCCCCACCCCTCCCCCCCGGTACAATAGCTCTCCATTTGCAAATACACAGCTCTATTTTTAATGACGTATTACCCAGACCCGGCCAAAAATATGTTTCAATGCCTCTGGAGTCGAGGGGTTTGTACATTTTAAATAAACGCTAGGGACCCTCACTCTTTCGTAAATAATACATCACACTCCAATGCATAATACGCTTCAAAGTAGATCTTTGCATATTGGACTTAATAAAGTCAAAATTATTTTTTTGTACTCGCTTGTTTTGAAACCCTTTGGTTGAAAATAAAGATCATATGTATATAGTGTAAATTGTTTCTAAACCTTAATTGATTTTTAAAGATTTATATTGCATTTTAAAATGTGGTCCTGAAAATTTTAATCTCCAATAGCTCAGAGTAATAACTAAAAATTGTAAAATAACATTTTAAACAAAAGAATATACACGTATAACTCAGAGTAGTCTTTGTGCGAGCCATGGCACCTAATAAAATCTTGTAAAATAACATTTTAAACAAAACAATATACACGTATAACTTAGAGTAGTCTTTGTGCGACCCATGACACCTCACAAAATCTTGACCTGTTATTCAAGATACAATTCAGTTTTTTGATTAATAAAATACCTATATTTAAAGAAAAAAACATGTTCCTGTTCCCTTTCTTCCCCCTCCCCAATAACTAAAGTTACAGCAATGTCCCGTATGGCCTTCGGCCGAGAGGACGTGAAAACAATATTCTGCAAAGACAGCATGCCATCAAACATCATTTTTAACTTCTCCTTCGCTTGCCGTCTTAAACGTTTCCATTTATTTATTTCATTTTTACATTGCTTATTGTCCCGTCAAGGGTCATCTCAGGACTGTCACCACAGTAAACATCAAACACGTCAATAACATCCTACATGTATTTATTTTACAAACAGTTAGTCAGTTAGTCTATTATTATTTTTTATTTTTGTTCAGTTAGTCTATTATAGTCCCGTCAGGACTGTCACCGCGTAAAGTTCGACCACGTATAGCAAAACACACATCAATGAATCTTAACAACGTACCAAAAACCTGAAAACATTATAAAACAAATATAGTACAATTCATAACATGACACCTGCATCATTGCACCCTATAGCACATAAGTGACAACCCCTTCACTTGCCGTTTATTTATTGTATTTTTACATTGCTTATAGTCCCGTCAACGGCAATGGTTTTCTCAGGACTGTCACCACAGTAAACATCAAACACGTCAATAACATCCTACATGTATGTACTTTACAAACAGCTAAGTCAGTTAGTCTATTATAGTCCCGTCAACAGCTATGGTCATCTCAGGACTGTCACCACGTAAAGTTCGACCACGCGTAACAAAACGCAAATCCATGAATATTAACAACGTACAAAAAACCGAAAACATAAAAATACAGTACAATTCATAACATAACACTTCCATCATACCCTATATCACATCATTCCAGAGAGCGCTGGAAACGTAAGCCATTCCACTCTATTTATCGAGTCCAGGTTATAAAAAAAAACCCACAGCAAAACAGGATAACAAACACATACTAGTAAGATAAAATACATTTTTAAAAGGCGATATAGGCAAATATGCACTGCAGAATGGACAACAGGTGCCCACTCAAGTGCGTAAGGTTTCACGTCTGGAAGACTGAACAATAAAATAAGATAAAACACCTGGCATGTCATAAATTGTAAAAAAGGAAAAATCGAAATATGTCGCTCTGGATATTGTGTTGTGCTCGTTTTTTTTACGTATTGTTATTGGTATTTGGTATATTCTAGTCACAGAGACTTATCTCTGTGAAATTTGGGCTGCTCTCTCCAGGAGAATGCGTCGCCCCAAGCGCAGCGCCAACCCATTTTCTCTTATTTATTTAAGAAAATGTATATAGCGCTTCTCCTATAAGCTCTCCTTGGGGTTGGGGGTGGGGGGTGAGGTTGAGGAGGGTTTGGGGGCAGACTTGGGAAAACTAGCTATCAATTTGGCCATACCAGGCAGCGGGACTTCTCCCTGCTCTTATCGACGTTTTAACTGCCGTTGGAATTTTACGTGCGTAAAGCGTACGGGTCAGACTAGCTCCAAGTCCCCTTTTGAAGGACTCAAAACGTTCATTTCGATTTCCCCGTGGAACTAGAAAGAAACGGGCTTTGATTATTAGGTTTGGTAAGAGTACAGGTTAGAGTTAGCATAGGTCTTATTGGGGAAAGATAACCACCGTGTTAACCCTTTCACTGCCAGCCATATTCCAGCCCAAATGTTCCATTAAATTTACCTGGATAGAGAATAAAGTCCATCTGCAGCATTGGGGATTCTTCTGTGACATATATAAAATAAGGTCTGTCCTTACTTCCCCAAACTAAGACAATAGGGTCTTTGGATAATAGACCCCAATTTGATGCCTTTTAGTGACATAGGTGCTAAATCACTGTGGTGCTAAAATGCGACTTTGGCGGTGAAAGGGTTTTAATGTGGGAATGAGGATTGGTAAGTCCACTCCAGTCCCCATACCCACTAAAGAAAAATGGGAAAGATGACCACCGTGTTAATGTGGGAATGAGGATTGGTACGTCCACTCCAGTCCCCATACCCACTGAGATAAAGGGGACAGATGACCACCGTGTTAATGTGGGAATGAGGATTGGTAGTCCAAGTCCCCATACCCACTAAAGAGGAAGGGAAAGATGACCACCGTGTTAATGTGGGAATGAGGATTGGTACGTCCACTCCAGTCCCCATACCCACTAAAGAGGAAGGTGAAAGATGACCACCGTGTTAATGTGGGAATGAATTGGGTCCACTCCAGTCCCCATACCCACTAAAGAGGAAGGGGAAAGATGACCACCGTGTTAATGTGGGAATGAGGATTGGTACGTCCACTCCAGTCCCCATACCCACTAAAGAGGAAGGGGAAAGATGACCACCATCTTAATGTGGGAATGAGGATTGGTACGTCCACTCCAGTCCCCATACCCACTGAGAGAAAAGGGAACACAGAACAAAAATAGTCCAAGTTAGCGAAACGACGAGATTGTTGTTTATTTACTCGCTTGTTTTTCTTACACAAAAACATGATTTTTGGGGTGCTTATGCTCGAATCTTTCGTTGAGAACGTCATAACATTTCAGCAAGATTCAATGAACGGTTTTGAAACTATGAAGCAAAAAGTAAAAGTATGGGTGCAAACACACCCACGGGGTGCGGGGAGGGTTAAACAGGAAAGACATAATAGACGAATATTAGTCGAAAGCAAAAAACGGGGGAGGAGACATGACTGAAAACAAAAATTGTTCACGAAAAACAGACTATGAAACAAAGACAAACGATAATGGCAATAGCGAGGACAAAACGGAACAAACCATGCTTCTGGTAGAGCAGAGCTGTGAGTGGGAAATGGGAGGGTTTAGTTTAGTAGACAAACTGACCATTTGTCAGAGAGGGTCTGCAACCCAAAAGGATGTTAACCCTTTCACCGCCAATGTCGCATTTATGCACCACAATGGTTTAACACCCATGTCACTAAAAGGCATCAAACCAAGGCCTGTTATCCGAAGACCCTATTTTCTTAATTTTGAGGGGTAAGGATAGGCCTAATGTTATACATGTCACAGAGGAATTCCCAATATAGTAGATACTTTTTTTCTCTCTACCCAGTTAAGGTCAATGGTATTTTGTTGCTGAAAAATGGCTGGCGGCGAAAGGGTTAAACAAATGGATGATAAGCTACAATGGTTAAAACAAAATGGATGATAAGCTACAATGGTTAAAACAAAATGATTGTATTAGACATAAAATTAAAAAGACAGAACAATAAACGCCGTACAGGAATAGTGAGAAACGGATCGTCCATTCCACTTCCCATCACCTGGATCTGGTTAAAGGTGGAACCTGACGGATGAGGTGGTTTTTTTGCAAGAAACACGTCGCGATCGCCAGAAAGACAGCCTGTTCAAGGATCGGAACACTCACTTTGCTCTGGTTTCCTAGAAATCAAACCGTCAAAACGGAGATTCCTCCTTGGCGGAGATGCCGGAGAGAGAATCCATTTTGGACGGGGTGGGTGGAAGCTACTCATTGTGGTTGAAGCTTTTTCTTTTGTGTAGTGCAATTAAACAAAAAAAGGATTTATTTTCTTTGTTGTGAGTGGACCTCCTTTAGGTAAACTGCATAACATTAAAACATTTTTTTTAAAAGGTTTGTATTGCAAACATTTCATGCAAACGATTTGGTCTAAATATCGACGTGTTTCTTGCTAAAAACGAATCCGTCAGGGTGCCCCTTTAACAGAAAACAAAAACGAGATACGTCGAGGGAAAACCACTGTTTACAAAGCATAGCATTGGGGGGAAGGAGGGTGGTGGTGGTGATAGGGTTAGAGGAAGGGTTATAGGGTTGGGAGAGAGGGTACACAATGACAATGAGGGAGGACATATTAGAGAGAAGTTAACACACACTGTATTACACACTAGGTTAAGGTCTCTGTACACGTTAACATTATCCACGGGATATTTCTATTCCCCTGCCATGGCAACACAGTGTTGGGCCACTCATAATAAGACTTATAACTCACTGTGTTGCCATGGGGAAATGGAGAAATATTCCGGGAATAATGTTAACGTGTACCGAGACCTTTAGGCAAAACGAGCCGTGACAAGCCAGAGTGTCTCAGCATAAAAGAGCAGTAGGATATGGAAAATAGAAGGGGCTCAACTTTGGAAATTTTAAAGTACTATTTTGAACAACATTACCGGAGGTGTAAACCTTTCACCGCCAATGTTGCATTTATGCACCACAATGGTTTAACACCCATGTCACCAAAAGGCATCAAATCAGGGCCTGTTATCCGAAGACCCCATTTTCTTAATTTTGGGAGGTAAAGATAGGCCTAATTTTTAGACATGTCACAGATGAATTCCCAATATTGCAGACGGTTTTGCCTTCTCTTCCCAGTTACATTTAAAGGCATTTTTTTGGGCTAAGAAATGGCTGGTGGCGAAAGGGTTAATATAATTGTGCGTGCTGCTTCCATCAGTGATCCAGTCTACCCCCCAGCACCTGAAGTACATGTTCGTCATCTTTATATTATGCAATCACCAATATATTATTCCTATCCTTTGGGACTGTTTAAAGATGAAAGCTAGTATTGCGGCACTTACTCAAATAATTCACAATTAGCGCAATAAGAGGGGGTGGGTGGGGCTATGATGCAGGGAAACGTCGAGCCATTCAGCTCTGCTTATCGAATCCAGGTGGGGGTTTTTTAAACAGTAAAAAGGATAACAAATACGTACTTGTAAGCTAAAATACATTTTAAAAAAAGGCCTTCTAAGCAAATATGCACTGCAGAATGGACAACAGGTGCCCACTCAAGTGCGCAAGGTCTCACGTCTGGACGCCAGTGTACAATAATAATTTAAAAAAACTGGCATTGTCATAAATTGTAAAAAGGAAAAATCTGGAATGGTTTTCTAGAAAACAGGCACGGGAATGGACCAATAAGGCAGAAAGAAGTAGACGCCAGAAAGCAAAAGGAAGAGAAAAGGCAGAGTCAAAGAGAGTGATAGAGCTGGGGGAGTTACTGGCATAGAAATTCCAGAAGATGGAGGAACTATTTCTACTGAAAGACCCCCCTGGTATCCCCACGGGAGGGCCCTATCCGCGTAAGCCAGCCTAAACCGTTGCCCGCCTCCTACGACGAGGCCACCAAATAGGGCATTTGCCACGAGAGTTCGTTGTCTACACTAGACTACTAATTTGCCCGCACTCGTTTTGCCCGAGGTACGCTGACCTTTCTAACTTTACTTTTGCGGTCATTGTGAATGTGTAGCTTGCTTATGTAAATTGAAAAATGAGAATGTAATCTGATTGTAAATTGTTATTTTATGATGTATATGTATTTTATCTATATTTAGTTAAATATGAACATATTTCTTTGTGTGCGCATGTGTGTGTGTGTGTGTGTGTGTGTGTGTGTGTGTGTGTTTGCGCCGTGCGTGCGTGTGCGTGTGCGTGTGCGCGCGCGCGTGTGTGTATGTGTGTGTGTGTGTCTTTCATTTAACGTCTATCCACTTCTCGTGATATTAGACAAAAAGAAATATTTAAAAAAATAAATAAAAATGTATGCATGTTAAAGTGGTTGCGTGCATGTGAATTTGTGGATTTGTGTAAATATCAAAGTGGGTATGCAGGTGTATGCACAATCAATATGAATGGATAGGACTGAACATAAACCACATAAGATAGGAATAAAGCCAGTAACAGTAAAAACAAAAATCACCCCAACTGGAAAACAAAACCCAACTTACCCCCCCCCCACACACACACACACACACACACACCCGACACACATCCGCCCCCCCCCCCCCCCCCCCTGTCCATCATCCAATGATAGTTTATGAAACAAATTACAAATAATTATCTATGCAACCGAGTTCTAAGATAAGGAAAAACAACAACAAAAAAATAAAAAAAAAAAAACAAACAACAAAAACCCAACAAAAAATGACCTAATAGTAATAATTATTATAATGGATATTATTTACAAGTACTTCCCTATTGGACTGCGTTCTAAATTAACGAAAAGCTTGTACGTTAAGGCTGGTGATTTAAAAATACTACAAGCGCTATTTTGCAACAAGACAGGAATAAATGTCTTTAGGTCATCACATGATAGAATATGACTATTAGTTATTTTGTTTCCACATATGCAAACTATGCTTTTAACGTATTTTGTTTTAAAGGCATCTAGTTTCCATTTATACATTAAAGCTAGTAACTTTCTACTGACACTAAAATTATGTTTAATACCTTTAATATCGAATTGTTCTTGATTATCGCGATTTTTGATGTTATATTGGAATTTTTTCCAAATGTGCAACTTAAGTAAGTTGCACTGTTCGTGCAGAGATAGGGGGAAATCAAGGCATTCAGAATGAAAACCATGTTTAGCTCCATGTTTTGCTGCCCTGTCTACCTTTTCATTGTAATAAAAAGAGCAATGAGATGGGATCCAACAAAATGTTAATCGAGTACCTCGTACAATAAGCATGTGTATCAAACAACTGACTTCAATAATCATTTCAGGTCTAGTGTGTAGCTGTAAAGTTTTTAATGCCTGAAGAACTGATTTTGAATCTACACAGAAAAGAACTTGAAATATATTTTTGGGAAAGCTAATAAGATAATGTAACGCCATAAGTACTGCAGTTAATTCTGCTGTAAATATGGATTTGTTTAAACCAATGTAAAACGATTTCTCTATTTTTAAGTCTGGTATTAAGAATGCACATCCTATATGTATGTGTGTGTGTGTATGTGTGTGTGTGTGTGTGTGTGTGTGTGTGTGTGTGTGTGTGTGTGTGTGTGTGTGTGTGTGTGTGTAAGAATGTGAAGGATAGGGGGGGGGGGGGTATGTAAGGGGTTGTTTTTAATATGAATCATTTTAGTGCAATTGTAAAGCGCTTAGAGCTTAAAGGTGAAGCGCCGTATACATTTTCTTAAATAAAATAATGTAACGGTCCATACTCAACTCGGTGAAATTCAAGGTCGCCGGCACGCGGCAAATGCCCTATTGATAGCTAGGTTTTCTCAAAAAAAATTCCGTCCATAAGGGTCTCCGACCGATCGGACGCTAATCTCATCACCAAAAAAATCTCCAAAAAGAAAAGAAAAAACAAGGTGGCACCTCACTGCGATGACGCGCTCTCCATGTGGTAGCAGTCCGATTTTCACAGAGACGTGCCTCCGATCAAAAACAACACAAATAGAATAAAGCGCAAATATTAAAATCTTAACTTCAAGACGTAATACAAAACACAATACAAACAAAATAGTATAACGTCTTCATCCTGAATATTAAAAAAAAAAAGCATACAAAAACGAGCATCTCAATTCTAAAACCACGAAGAAGCATAGAAATCACAATCTATGACCAAAAATCAAAATTTTTGAAAAATATTGAACAGCGAATTGTTTTGTTAGAAAATATATGTGGCTACCCCGAGAACGCCAGCCATTCCATCAGATGTACTACTCCCAATTAAACATTTATAATCAATGATAAACATGCACAGCTAAGGATTTTTCTAATTTGTTGTTTTGTTCTCTCCCCATTATAGTCCCGTTTACTTTGTTTATAATCTCGTCAACAGCAACGGTCTTCTCGGGACTGGACTGTCACCACATTAAACACCAAACACGTGCACATCAATAACACACACTACACATATTTACCATACAATGTTTTTTAACCCTTTCACCGCCAAAGTCGCATTTTATCACCACAGTGATTTAACACCTATGTCACTGAAAGGCATCAAATTGGGGTCTATTATGCAAAGACCCTATTGTCTTAGTTTTGGGAAGTAAGGATAGACCTTATTTTATATATGTCACAGAAGAATCCCCAATACTGCAGATGGATTGTGTTCTCTACCCAGGTAAAATAATGGAAATGTTGGGCTGAAATATGGCTGGCGGTGAAAGGGTTAAAGAAATAGCACACACAAAGGGCTCCTGAGCCCCATCATAGCTGGTACGATCATACAGGGTTCCCGTACCCCGTGGGTGTGTGTGTGCACCCATACTTCTACTTTTTGCTACATATGTTCCAAACCGTTCATTGAATCTCGTTGACAGTTTAAGACTTTGTCAATGAAAGATGCGAGCATGTGCACGCCAAACATCCAGCATTCGCGTTGAAAAACAAGCGAGTAAATAAACAACAAAGTCGTCGTTTAAGGCCACTGGTTTTGTTTTACTAAGCAGACTTTCAGTGAACATAGCTCACTGCCCCTGGAGAAAACTGGACAACACTTTAAAGACATACTGACCCAGCAAGACTAAAGTCCCTTGTTTTGTTCTCTGGGTACGTGTGACCCACATACAAATGCCCCCAACTTCAAAGTCTCTGTCTCGTTTTCAACTTGGGGGCATTTGGTATGGGAATCAGACCTGGTCAAAATAAAATTTCTTACCAGCGAGAGAGGGAAACGCGTGAAACCCGTGATTTTCACTCACGGATCTGGTGGGTCTTTAAGAGTCGTTACGGCTACAACCTTCAGACATTTCAATTGCGGTATAGGGCATAGGTATGGGTAGGTGTGACCCGCATACAAATTCCCCCAACTTCAAATTGAGGCTGCTCTTTAAAATCATGTTTCGCTTTGAATTGGGTGGGCATTTGCATGAGAGTCAAACCTGATCAAAACAAGATTTCTTACCAGCTGTAAGAGGGAAAACACGTGAAACCCGTGATTCTGACACGTGATCTGGTGGGTCTTTAAAGACACACTGACCCAGCAAGAGTTTTAAATCCCTTGGTTGTTTTATTTTCTGGATGGGTGTGACCCACATGCAAATGTCCCCAACTTCAAACTGAGGCTGTTCTTCAAATTCTGTCTCGTTTTCAATCTGGGGGCATTTGGTATGGGAGTCAGACCTGGTCAAAATAAGATTTCTTACCAGCGAGAGAGGGAAACGCGTGAAACCCGTGATTTTCACTCACGGATCTGGTGGGTCTTTAAGAGTCGTTACAGCTACAACCTTCAGACATTTCAATGTGGCCTAACGGTTGGAACTGGGGAAGGGGGTTGGAAGAAGACAGTCATTTGCACTGGGAAAATCATTGGGTTTTGTAGAGTGGCACAGTGGTAACGCGTTCGCCTCGTGTCGTGTAAACCCGAGTTCGAACCTGGGTACAGGGGATTTTTCCTCTCACTTTGCACTAGGCCTTACGGTCTCAACGTGGAGTCTCTCGGGTGAGACGATAAACCGAGGTCCCGTGTGCCCATGCACTTAGCACACGGTAAGCACACAAGTGGCAACGAAAAAGTTGGTCATTTGGTGAAAATTTACAACCACCACCACCACCCTTTCCTTCCTCATCAATCACATAAAAATCGCATACAAAAAAAAGGGGGTGGCGCGCCTCTGGCTGCGACACGCTCTCCAGGTGGTTGCAACCCGAATTTCACAGAGACGCCTCTGTGGCTATGAAACACCAAATACCTAGTAAGTGTCTTTTTGAACAATCCATAAACAAATCCATACAATATTATAAACGAGTTTGATTCTATCAACATGCAGAGATACCACCACCGAAACCTTCCCCGGGTAAGAAATGAACTTGACATTCTGGTTTTCCACACATTAAGTCAAAATAAAATAAATACTAACGATGATAAAAACATGGACAGTTCTGTGATTAATGTTGTCTAAATAGAACACACTGTCGGATAAAAAAACAAATTAAAAAAAATCGACTCGAAGATAAATGGTATATAAAGTAAGGACCACTTTCCCAAAGACATAGATAGTCCTGATCTCTTTAGCTAGTTAGTTAGTTAGTCAACAGCTATGGTCATCTCAGGGCTGTCGCCGCGTAAAGTTCGACCACGTATAGCAAAACACACATCGATGATTCTTAACAACGTCCAAAAAACCTGAGAACAAAAAGAAAAGAAAAAGTAAACAGTACAATTCACGACATGGCATCTTCATCATTGAACCCTATGGCTCATAATTTCACACAGTGCTGGAAGCGTTGAGCCACTCTACTCTACTTATAGGATCCAGGTTATATAAAATAAAAAAAGCAAAAAGGATAACAACCATCCTAGTAACAAAAATATATAAAAAGGCCATAATTTTTTTATAGGCAAATATGCACTGCAGAATGGGCAACATGTGCCCACTCAAGTGCGTAAGGTCTCGCGCGTCCTGAGCTCTTTGGAGACTGCACGCATTGCATGGTTTGCATTATGCACATTGCAGAAGTTAGTCAGTTAGCCTGTTATAGTCCCGTCAACAGCTGTGGTTATCTCAGGACTGTCACCGCGTAAAGTTCAACCACGTATAACAAAACACACATCAATGAATCTTAACAACGTACAAAACCTCAAAACATAAAAACATAATTATAGTACAATTCATAACATGACACTTCCCTCATTATACCCTATAGGACATAATTCCAGACGGTGCTGGAAACGTAAGCCATTCCGTTCTATTTATCGAGTCCAGGTCTTTTTTTAAACAGTTAAAAAAAAGATAAATACATACTAGAAAGCAACAATACATACAAAAATCGCACATCGTTATTGAAATGTAACTTTGTAAAATAAAAATTATTATAAATGAACATTTAATGCTGAAACGTTTCAAGCACATTGGGTACGGGATACAAGGCATACTGGAGAGAGGGGAAGGGTGGGCAATGGGGGGAAAAGATTAATAAACAAATATTAAAAAACAAACACAAATAATCAAATGACATCTCACGCTCCCGTGTCCTCCGTATCTTTACATGTTGATAGCGATCTGGGAGGCTAACTTTTCAGAAATACTGTCCTTAAGAGGCTACGCCTAATAGGACGCTAATCTCATCATCATCCTGTAGGCTAACATAACTTCAGTCTTCAGTATCTTGAAATATAAACACCCATTCTTCTGTGGATAAGAGTGAAAAAAGGTATGGGGGAAAATTAGGACATTGACAAACGTTTCCTGGTTTGAACAGCGCACGCCCATTCCAAATGGAAACGATATTAATATAAAATATGTTTTCCATTATAGTCCCGTCAACAGCTACGGTCATCTCAGGACTGTCACCGCGTAAAGTTTGACCACTTAGTACAAAACACTCATCAATGTATCTTACCAACGTTCAACAACCTGAAAACAACAAAACATACAGTACAATTCATAACGTGACACCTCCATCATTGCACCCTATAGCACATAAGTCCACACAGTGCTGGAAACGTTGAGCCACTCTACTCTATTTATCGGATCCAGGTTATTAAAAAAAAAACAGTAAAAAAGGATAACAAATACATACTAGTAATCTCACCACCAGAGTAAAATAGCATGGCCACCTCTGGGATGAATTTATTTAGTTTAATATTGTTTATAGTCTCGTCCGCGGCAATGGTCTTCTCAGGACTATCACCACAGTAAACATCAAACACGTCAATAACATCCTACATGTATTAATCCACAAACAAAACATACACAAAAATAATAACCACGGCATGGCATCGCAAATGTCTCATTAAAGACTATAGCAAATATAATTAAGCAATGCTAAAGACCCCCCACGTCACGTGTCACATTCCCTCTTATGCTAGGATGATTTCTTAAGATTTCTTACCAGCTATAAGAGGGAAAACACGTGAAAACCGTGATTATGACACGTGACGTGGTGGGTCTTTAAGAGCGTCAGCCATTCCGCGTGATTTATCACTCTTATGTGACCAAACAAAATCGCATAAAATGAACGCAAATAAGCAATACTAAAGTGAGATATTTTGTACATGGACAAATGCACAATCAGCATAGCCGGACATGCACAATAAAGGCCATAATAGGTTAATACACGCCGCAGAAAATGCACAGAGTTCCCATTCAAGTGCTTAAAAGTCTCATTGCCTAACCGCCAGTCCACAAAAAAAGAATCTGGCATCAACGTCCAAACTGAGACCTGAAAACAACAACAAAAACAGTACAATTCACGACATGGCATCTCCATCATTGTACCCTATAGCTCATAATTTCACACAGTGCTGGAAACGTTGAGCCACTCTACTCTACTTATCAGATCCAGGTTATAAAAAAGGGGGGGAAAAGGATAACGAACACATCCTAGTAAAAAACAAAAATATAAGCATGGCCATATAGGCAAATATGCACTGCAGAATGAGCAACATGCCCTCTCTAGTGCGTGCGGTCTCACGCGTGAAAGCGAGTGAACAAAAAAATAAATAAACTGGCATCTTCATAAATTGTTATTGAGGATGGAGACAATGAAAAATGGGGATGCGGGGCTGGCTACTGAGTACTCTTAGGTTAAAGCTCCCCCACCACAACAAGGTGGAAGCCCGCGGGGGGGGGTGTCATATCATGCACAGCATCCAAACAAAGTAGTATATGTATATTATAATCGCGTTACATATCCTGAAAACAAATCGTCCAAACACAACGATGCCATGGCATCTTCATCGCTGTACCTACCCTACAGCCCCATAAAGTTAGGACGGCTTACTGTGACAATCCCAGATTACAAAGTTCGTAAAGTTAGGCCGTGTACACACATAAACGGAGATCCCGTGCGGAAACCCGTACGCAATCCATAAATAAGTGAAACAAAGAAAGGAAACGATTTGCGCAAGTGTCCGAATTTCCCCTGTATGCATAAACTTTTATCTTTCTTTCTTCCACTTATTTAGGGTTTTCCGTACGGAACTTACGCGTCTAATGTGAACCCGGCCTTAGTCTTTTAATTATTAGGCATTATTATTAGGTAGATAAGGTGAGATTAGCGTCCAATCGGTCGGAGATACTTA
Organism: Phymorhynchus buccinoides; assembly: GCA_017654935.2. Lineage (NCBI taxonomy): Eukaryota > Metazoa > Mollusca > Gastropoda > Neogastropoda > Raphitomidae > Phymorhynchus > Phymorhynchus buccinoides. The sequence goes on along the minus strand of CM065703.1, from coordinate 39,644,157 downwards.
TGGGCGGTAGTGTTAGGTATTAGGTAGTGTGTACTTTACAGTCACAGAGACGTCTCTGTGAAATTCGGGTTGCTCCCACCTGGAGAGCCGCGTCGCAGCCAGAGGGTTTTTTTTCCATGCAATTTGTGTGTGACTGATGAGGAAGGAAAGAGGGTGTGTGGGGGGGGGGGGGTCCTGTCGTCAGCAGCTATGATCATTTCAGCGACTGTCACCACGTATGAAGTTGGACCACATATAACAAAACACACATCAATGTATCTTAACGTTCAAACGACTTAAAAACATGCCCCCCCCCCAAAAAAAAAAAAAGAAGAGAACAACATAATCTAACATGACACTGTAGTGTACACTGTAGCCCGTAAGTCTAGACAGAGCTGGAAGCGTCAGCCCTTCGACTTTACTTGTCGGATCCAGGTTATAAAAAGCAGCATTCGTACACAAAAGGACAACAAGCATGCATACTATGGGCTTTGTATGTATTCTCCTGCCTTTGTTTTCAAGAAACACTTTCCAAAAAGATTTCCTTCAGCCGAAGTCGGACTTGCTGGGCCTACATATTTCTTAGTTAGGCGCGTAACGGCAGCATGACGCATCTGCGCTCATAACTGACAGGAAACGGTCTGAGCGATCGAAGAAGAAGAAGAAGAAGAAGAAGAAAACAAGAATACATAAAAAGTCCATATTATGGGCAAATATAGTTATACTGCGGAATAGACACGGGGCGCCAACTCCACGAGTGGGTACAATCTCACCACCTAACCGCCACACTACACCAAAAAAAGCTGGCCTGTCATAACGAAATAAATTTAAAAAATGGTGTTTTACGTCCTCTCGGTCATAAGACACATATGAGACATTTGTAAATACAAAGATGGTGGGAACAATACTGGCTGCAATGCCCGGAGGCAGTGCAACACCAGTAAAGTCCCGAGTTTTTGACAATATAGATAGGTGTAGCGGTAACCACGCCCCGGTTAAACCTCATCGGCTATGGTACCGCCACATATTGTTGTCTGTCATAACAACTGGGATTAGGAACATCTTTGTACCAGTTTCAAAGAGCAAAGGCAAGAGAATGGACCAGTGAAAACTGTCAGAAAGAGAGCATAATTATAACAGAAAGCAAAGGGAAAAGGCAGAGTCAAACAGCGACCAGATTAGGTGGCTACAAGCACAGAACATCCAGAAGGTGGGTGGACTATTGTACAAAAAGATCCCCTGGTATCCCCCACGGGGGCGGGTGGGGGGAGGGTATGGGAAGAGGGGGTGGGGTGGTGGTGGTATATGTGAAAAGTCAACAACCCACGAATGTAAACAGTATCAAACAGTTTCGAAACGTTTGCTGTGGTAAATGTTCATAACAAAACACCAGTATAATGTATGAAATATACACACAGTATTACTGCTTATGCCATTGCAAAAAAGCAAGTAAGATGGAAGGGGGTAGAAGAGAATGTTAGGGGAGGAGGGAGGAACTATTCATAAGTTAACCCATCCCGTACCCTGTGGGTGCAATTGCACCCATACTTTTACTTGTTGTCTCCTATTTCCATACCATATTGCTGAAAGTCTATGACTTTGTCCATGAACGATGTGAACACGTCCAGCCAAAGCATCGCGCATTTTCGTTAGAAACCAAAAAAGTAAATAAACAACAAAGTCGTTGTTTAATACCAACAATTTACACCCTTTGTATTGATCATTATTGTATTGATTGTGTGAATCAGAATCAATGCTTATTGTGCTTTAAAACCAATACAAGGTTTTATATGACACTAATAAAAATCATAGCAATAACGGTAATAATAACAGTTTATAAAGTTCAATTACGAAATACTTGTATTTATTTATTTGTACTGGTTGCGCTACTGCTACTTGTATGTGTGTGTGTGTGTGTGTGTGTGTGTGTGTGTGTGTGTGTGTGTGTGTGTGTGTGTGTGTGTGTGTGTGTGTGTGTGTGTGTGTGTGTGTGTGTGTGTGTGTGTGTGCGTGCGTGCGTGTGCGTGCGTGCATGCGCGTGTGCGCATGCGCGTGCGCGCGTTTGTGTGTTTGTGTGTGTGTGTGTGTGTGTGTGTGTGGTTTGGGGTGGGGTGGTGGGAGGCATTTTACTTGCCTGCTATCATGTTTTTTAATACTAAAATTATGGGTGGAATTGCGTGAACATATCGTAATTAATTATGTGTTTAACTAAAACGAAATACACATTGGTGTGGGTTCAAGATTTACACGTATATTTTGTTGTTGTTACATTGCTTATAGTCCTGTCAACAGCAATGGTTAGAATCGTTACATTATATTTTAAAACATAATATACAGAGTTAATGTTATCTTTTCTACCGTTTTTCAATATAATATGCAGAGACTATCTTTTGTTTTTATATTATTATATTTTTCTCTCCACTTAATCTTGATAAAGTAATATTTATTTAGTATTTGTTAACATAATATACAGAAATAAGGTTATCTTTTCTACCGTTTTTCCAAATACTATGCAGAGACTATCTTTTGTTTGTATTTTTAAAGTTTTTTTCCCACTTAATCTTGAGAAAGTAATGTTCATTTCGAATTTGTTAACATAATAATAATAATATATTATGCACAATTAAAATCACGGTGGGTATTTATCTTTTGAGAGAGAAAATGGAGTTTTACGTCCTCTTGGTCTGAACCAGACACATATGGGACATTTGTAAATACAAATATGGTGGGAACAATACTGGAGGCAATGCCCGGAGGCAGTACGAAACCAGTAAAGTCCCGATTTATTATTATTAATACAGATAGCTGTAGCGGTGACCACGCCTCGGTTAAACCTCATAGGCTATGGCACCGCCACATGTAGTATCTAAAGTAAGTATGGGTATTTATCTTTTATTTGTTTTTGACAAATAATAGAATCGGCATCTCTCTAAAAAAAAAATTCACCTGCCATTTTAATTTTTTTTATAAAGTTGTATTTCGTTTTTGGAGAACACAGCAGCAATGGCGATTCTGCTTAATATATAAGGCAGAAGAGAATGGGCGATACTAGTAAGAAACTTTGAAAATGTCAATCGACATAGAAGGTAGTAAGGAGTGGACGCTCCCCCCATACCATCCTGCGTCGACTTTGGCAGAAAAGCGATATAATTTGAAAAAGAGTTGGGACAACAAGAACAAAACGCGTTCGTGATTCTGTACGACATTTTGAAGGTCACAGTAAGGGCAGTGGGTGAGAGAGGACGTTTCTCTTTCCCCCTACCGACCTGGACAGAGTGAGGCAAAAAAACAGCCTTCGAAAGACAACGGTTCGCCCATTCTACCACCTTCCTAAAAACCCAAACTGTCGTTACAATAAATGTTACGCTTAAAGAAATACATTCATATTTTTCACTTGATGTAGGCTACTGATGGTTTTTTTCAATTCTAGACGTGTCATGTTTTTACTTGCTAAGTTTGTGATTGATTACAATTTTTTTAATAAAAAGTATTTATAAAAAAACTGATTTTGTTTTTACCTTGTGTTGTTATCCCTTTTTAATACGTGGTAAAATTTAACGTGGTGACAGCCCTGACATGGCCTTTGTTGTCGACGGGGCTATACATTTTAATCTTAATCTTCACGATTAAAGATACACTGACCCACTACGATTAAGTCCCTTGGTTTTGTTCTGGGTAGCTGTGACCCTTATGCAAATACCCCCAACTTCAAATTGAGGCTGCTGTTTAAAATGATGTTTCGTTTTCAATTTTGGGGGGCATTTGTATGGGAGCCAAACCTGGTCAATAAACAAGATTTCTTACCAGCTATAAGACGGGAAAAACAAAACACGTGAAACCCGAACTGCCCTACATTTTGACACGTGATCTGGTGGGTCTTCAACTGCCTTACATAATTATGCAATCTTCAGCAGTGTCCGTTGAAATGTAATCTGTCCACCCGTTACCTGCCTGTGTGAATCGAGTTGTCCATTTAGCTTGACCGGAACAACCAACTGATACTGAGAAACTAAAGTTGGACTTCACAAACGAATTATACAAACTTATCGTAATATGGTGTGTTGCGTAGTTCTGTCTAAACCAGTAAGATTCATTAAATGATTTGCTGATACATTTAAATATCACAACCAGCCTAGGTAAATCATGGGCAAAAGCTTTGTTTTAGAGGAATGAAATAGTGAGGCCAAGGGAGGAGATAACGAAATTGAACAAAGGGTAGAACTCTCTTTCTAATTATCCCCTCCACCAAAGTTGATTACGATACCAATCATCTAGCAATGCGTGGATCAGAGCCAAAGGGAGACAAACAAAGCATCATTCTAAAAATTAAAAAAAAGAATGTGCCAAGTTCGCCTTTATGACCCTCCACCCACACAGTACACATCAACAATGGTGGAGAGGACGACATACAAACAAATCAACATCTATCCAAGAGTTTTGTTAACAGTTAATTTTCTAACGAACGTACGGGTATACATCATTTGCACATTTATTTGAATTGTAAAAAAAAAACAAAAACACCCACCCCACCCCACCCCCCCCCCCAAAAAAACACCCCCCCCAAAAAAAAAAAAAGACCAACAACAACAGTTTACAAAATCAACAGGGTTTAACCCTTTTGCCGCCAGCCATTTCACAACCAAGAAATGCCGTTAAGCTTAACTGGGTAGAAAAATTAAAAAAATATATGCAATATTGAAAGTTCCCCTGTGACATGTGTAACATTAGGCCTATCCTTGCCTGCCAAAATTAAGAAAATAGGGTCTTTGGATTACAGGCCCTGATTTGATGCCTTTCAGTGACATGGGTGTTAAATCACTGTGGTGCATAAATGCGACATTGGCGGTGAAAGGGTTAAAGTCTAGTGTATATTTGTTAACATAATGAGCTATGGTCAGCTATGGTCATCTCAGGACTATCACCGCGTAAGGTTCATATCATGTAGTTAGTTAGTTAGCCTGTTGCAGTCCCGTCAACAGCTATGGTTATCTCAGGACTGTCACCGCGTAAAGTTCGACCACGTATAGCAAAACACACATCAATGATTCTTAACAACATCCAAAAACCTGAAAACAACAACAACAAAACAGTACAATTCACGACATGGCATCTTCATCATTGTACCCTATAGCTCATAATTTCACACAGTGCTGGAAACGTTGAGCCACTCTACTCTACTTATCGGATCCAGGTTTTTTTAAAAAAAACAGTAAAAAAGGATAACAAACACATCCTAGTAAATAACAAAACGTAAATGGCCATATAGGCAAACATGCAATGCAGAATGGGCAACATGTGCCCACTCAAGTGCGTAAGGTCTCACGCATGAAAGCCAGTGAACAATACACCCCCCCCCCCCCCCCCCCCCCCCCCCCCCCCCCCCCCCCCCCCCCCCCCCAAAAAACGGTATGTTATAAATTGTTAATGAGGATGGAGAGAAATGACAACAAAAACAGTACAATTCACGACATGGCATCTTCATCATTGTACTCTATAGCTCATAATTTCACACAGTGCTGGAAACGTTGAGCCACTCTACTCTACTTATCGGATCCAGGTTGGGTTTTTATTAAACAGTAAAAAAGGATAAACATCCTAGTAAAAACAAACAATATAAAAAAGGCCATATAGGCAAATATGCACTGCAGAATGGGCAACATGTGCCCACTCAAGTGCGTAAGGTCTCACGCGTGAAAGCCAGTGAACAATATAAAAAAAACACCCTGGCATGTCAAATTGTAAATGAGGATGGAGAGAATGAAAAATGTGGGATGGTGGGCTACTCTTAGTTTAAAGCTCCCCAACCAGATCCAAGTTATAACAAGTAACATTCGTACAAAAGGAAAACAAGCATGCATAAGCAAATAAGAATATATAAAACGCCCATATTATGGGCAAATATAGTTATATTGCAGAATAGACACGGGGCGCCAACTCCACTAGTGGGTGCAATGTTCACCACCTAACCGCCACACAACACCAGAAAAGCTGGCCTGTCATAAACTGGGAGTAGGAACATCTGTGTAAGAGCTTCAAAGAGCCAAGGCGGGAGAATGGACCAGCAAAGTCGTCAGAAAGAGCTACACATAGTCGGGACTTTATAACAGAAAGCAAAGGGAAAAGGCAGAGTCAAAACAGTGACAGATTAGAGGTGGTTGCAAACATATAGCTTCCAGAATGTGGGATAACTATTTGTACAAAAGATCGCCTGGTATCCACCACGGGGGCGGGTGGAAGAGGGTATGGGAGGAGGGGGGGTGGGGTGGTGGTATATGTGAAAAGTCAACAACCCACGAATGTAAACAGTATCAAACAGTTTCAAAACGTTTGCTGTGGCAAATGTTCATAACAAAACACCAGTATAATGTATAATAAAATGCACACACCGTATTAATTAGGATGCCATTAAAAAAAAGCAAGTAAGGTGGAAGGGGGTAGAAGGGAATGCTAGGGGAGGAGGGAGGAACCATTCATAAACTAATATTAATTAATTAACCCTTCCCATACCCAGTGGGTGCAATTGCACCCATACATTTACATTTTGTCTCATATTTCCCCACAAAACTTTCGTACGATCTTGCTGAAATTTTGTGACGTTGTCCATTAAAGATGTGAGCACGTGCATCCAAAACATCGCGCATTTGTGTTGGAAAACAAGAAAGTCAATGAACAACAAAGTCGTCGTTTAATACTAACAATTTACCCTTTTTTTTATTATCATTATTGTATTGCTTGTGTGAATCAGAATCAATGTTTATTGCCTTTTAAAACCAACACAAGGTTTTATATGACACTAATAAAAATTATAACAATAACGGTAATATAAATAACAATAACAGTTTATCGTAAATTTTTGTTAAATAATTACGTAACATTTTTGTTTAATACTTGTTTCTTTCTTTGTACTGGTTGCGCTACTGCTTGAGCGTGTTGTGTGTGTTGTATGTGTGTGTGTGTGTGTGTTGTGTGTGTGTGTGTGTGTGTGTGTGTGTGTGTGTGTGTGTGTGTGTGTGTGTGTGTGTTGTGTGTGTGTGTGTGTGTGTGTGTGGTGTTGGGTGTGTGGTGTGTGTGGTGTGTGTAGTGGGAGGCATTTTACTTGCCTGCTATTATGATTTACCAATACTAAAATTATGAGTGGAAATGCGTGAACATATGGTAATTAATTATGTGTTGAACTAAAACGAAATACACATTGATGTGGGTTCAAGCTTTACACTTAGATTGTTTTTTTTACATTGTTTACAGTCAACAGCAGCAACAGCAATGGTTACAGTCTTTAGATTATATTTTAAAACATAGTATACAGAACTAAGGTTATATTTTCTACCGTTTTTCAATATAATATGCAGAGACTATCTTTTTTTTAAATATTTTTTTTTATTTTTTATACTTAATCTTGAGAAAGTAATATCTATTTCGTAATTTGTTAACATAATATACAGAACTTAAAGTTATCTTTTCTACCGTTTTTCAATATGCAGAGATTATGTTTTGTTATTTTTTGTTGTTTTTTCCACACCTAATCTTGAGAAAGTAATATATTATTCTATTTCGTAATTGTCTAACATAATATACAGAACTAAAGTTAACTTTTCTACCGTTTTTCAATATAATATGCAGAGATTATCTTTTTTTTTCTTTTTTTTCAGGTTTTTTTTTTCCCGCTTAATCTTGAGAAAGTAACGTGTTTATTTTGTATTTTTTAACATAATATATTATGCACAATTAAAATCACGGTGGGTATTTTTTTTAATCTTTTATTTGTTTTTGACAAATGATAGAATCGGCATCTCTATTAAAAAAAATCACCTGGCATTTTAATTTTTTTATAAAGTTTTATTTCGTTTTGGGAGAAAGCCGCAGCGAGAATGGGCGATACTAATAAGAAACTTTCAAACTTTCAATCGACATAGAAGGTAGTAAGGAGTGGACGCTCCCCCCATACCATCCTGCGTCGACTTTGGAAGAAAAGCGATACAATTTGAAAAAGAGTTGGTACAACAACAACAACAAAAAGCGTTCGTGAATCTGTACGAAATTTTGAAGGTCACAGTAAGGGCAGTGGGTGAGAGAGGACGTTTCTCTGTCCCCCTACCAACCTGGACTGAGTGAAAGGAAAAAAACAGCCTTCAAAAGACAACGGTTCGCCCATTCTACCACCATCCTTACAACCCAAACTGTTGTTACAATAAATGCTCACTCTAATTTGTCAAACAGAGAAGGCCTTATGTTGTTTTGGGGGGGGGGGTGTTTTTATCCAAGACTTGATTTGTTTTCTGTAACACATAAAGCGCTTAATTTTGTAACCCACTTTGTTTTAACTGGCATCATAGTTTACGTTAGCATAGCCACGTCGCTTCATGTAATTATTTCCTGTTGTACTTGGGGCTGATTTCATTTTTTCAGTCATATATTTGTTTATATATGTATGTATGCATTATGTATGTATGTATGTATGTATGTATGTATGTATGTATGTATGTATGTATGTATTATGTATGTGTATGTCTTTTTTTTTGCTTGTGTGTATTTAAATGAAAAACCGAATAAAAACGTTTAATACAAAAATAATAAATGTTACGCTTTTATTAACTGCCTTACATATATGCAATCTTCAGCAGTGTCCGTTGCAAATGCAATCTGTTCACCACTTACCTGCCTGTGTGAATCGAGTTGTCCACTTAGCTTGACCTGGACAACCAATACTGAGAAACTAAAGTTGGCCTTCACAAACAAATTATTCAAACTTATCGGCAATATGGTGTGTTGTGTAGTTATGTCTAAACCAGTAGGATGCATTAAATAATTTGCTGATACATTAAAATATCGCAAACAGGATAGGTAAGTCTTCGGTAAAAGCTTGTTTTAGAGGTTTGAATTTACGTTTTGCAATCGGAATTTTTTGTTTTTAATTAGCGCTTTTTAAAAAATTATACAAACTTATCGTAATCTGGTGTGTTGTGTAGTTTTGCTTAAACCCGTAAGATTAATTAAACAATTTGCTAATACATATAAATATCGCAACCAGGCTAGTTACTTCATGGGTAAAAGCTTGTTGTAGAGGAATGAAATAGTGAGGACAAGGGAGGAGATAAGGAAATTGAACAAAGGGGTAGAACTCTCTTTCTAATTAACCCCCCCTCCACCAAAGTTGATTACGATACTAATCATCTAGCAATGCGTGGATCAGAGCCAAAAGGAGACAAACGAAGCATCATTCAAAAAAAAAAAAGAATGTGCCAAGTTCGCCTTTATGACCCTCCACCCACACAGTACACATCAACAATGGTGGAGAGGACAAACCAATCAACATCTATCCAAGAGTGGCATAGCCTTCTAACCTTGAATATGTTACACATAAACAACACACAACACATAACAAACTGGTAATGTTTTTGTTTTGCAATTGGAATTTTGTTTAAATAATTAGCGCTTTTAAAAACAATTGATCGCGCGTGTTCTTGAAAGTACTGTCATGTGTTACAAAATAAGGAATAGAAACAAATTAAGCTTTTATAAACTTTTAACAAAGTCCTTCAGCGTTGCAATGGCTATACGGCAAGGAGGCAGGGGCATAAGATATTTTCAACATTCGGATAGTTTTGTTTCTATGGCTTTACAATATCACAATTTCCTCAAATTAATACGAGACTTTACGACCAACACAGATCAAAGTTATTGCAAGAAAAAGAGGACCAATTTCCTCAAGTTATGCAGTTTCAAAAAACACTCAATTATTCTGTGCTCGCAATCCTATCTTAAAAGATTACGTTTTTGTTTGTGGCTCAAGACACAAACCTATAACTCACTTTGTCGGTCGGTCGGTCTGTCGGTCCAAAATTGTCGCACATTTTGACAAAATTGTCGCACTTCAAATCGAGGCTACACTTCTGGCCGCTCTTTAAAATGATGTATTTTAAAAGCGTACAAAATAATAAACATACGTAATACAGACACTACAACAGACACGACGAGTATGCGGTGCTTCTTTCGATGAGTATAAGTAGGATATATAGTTTTAGATGTTTTCCAAAAGATATAAAAAGTTACGAAAGGGTGCAGAGATAACATTCTGGTTTACAGATTAAAATTATTGAAAAGCCAGGGGAGGTAACTCATGATTGGAGTGGTAAAAATAGACCGCGTGCCACAAACTATTGCGATTTCGCGCTTGTTTAAATATGTCATCACAAACATAGTTTTGCTTAACCCTTTTGCCGCCAATCAATTTCCATCCCAAAAATACCATTCAATTTAAATGAGCAGAGAACAAAAATGTATCTGCAATATTGGGAATTCCTCTGAAATTTGTTTTATATTTTTAGGCCTATCCTTACCTCCCAAATTTAAGGAAATAGGGACTTCAGATAGTAGGGCAGGCCCTGGTTTGATGCCTTTTAGTGACATGGGTGTTAAACCATTGTGATGCATAAATGCGACATTGGCGGTGAAAGGGTTAAAGTGTGAACGCTTGTGGCAATGCAGTTATAATATAGCGTTATTGTTGAAGCAGAAGAGTGGAACGTTAAATGGAAAATAATACTGGACCTACACTGTCTACGATGTAGAGGGAAACAAGCACATTATGTTAAAAAACAGAACTTTCAAGGGAAAAAAAAACCGGTGAAGGGAAAGTATTAAAGACACACAGACACATCACAATTAAGTCCCTTGGGTTTTTTCTGGGTAGCTGTGACCCACATACAAATGTCCCCAATTTCAAATTGAGGCTGCTCTTTAAAATTATGTTTTGTGTTCAATTTGGGGACATTTGGATGGGAGTCAAACCTGGTCAAAACAAGATTTCTTGCGAGCTATAAGAGGGAAAACACGTGAAACCCGTGATTTTGACACGTGATCTGGTGGGTCTTTAACGCTTACAAAAATATTGTTCGAGTCAGTAGATGAAGAGAAGATGGGGGAAAGGGTTTATACAAAAGTTGACGGAAAGAGAGAGACGGATTTGAATGAGCTGTATGAAAGACGGAACTAAGCGAAAAGCCTGGGCCTGTATTCACATTGAGATAGCATGAGACTTAGCATGATGCTAACTTAGAAGCTCTTCCAATGTCCTATAGGATTTAATAGGATTTTTGGAAGAGCTTCTAAGTTAGCATGATGCTAAGTCTCATGCTATTTCAATGTGAATTCAGGCCCAGGAAGATTGCAAGGGACACACCTCCCATGTTTTGTACAGTGACCAAAGTACAAGAAACAAACACCTACACAAGTGCAAAGTGACGTTATTTTATTCACAAGAGACAAAACAAAACTACTGGATATTTCGGCGAACGCGCCTTTATCAACACAGACAAACAATTAAACAGCAAACGTAGCAAATATAGCAAAAAGCAGGCAATAAAAGGAGCAAAAAAACATCAAGATCAAAATAAAAACAATACTTCCCCTCGACAGTCCAACGCGTAAAAAAAAGAAGAAAAAAAAAGTAGTTTTCTTTTTCTTTTTTTTTTTTTTTTGTTTTGTTTATCGTTATCACGTTAATCAGGAACCAAAAAGCGACAGAGACGTCGCAGCTAACGATCGTAAATTTCGTGCAGGCTTGTGTTCGTGTGAAGCGTGTGCTGAAAAAGGTACGGTGGTGGGGGAGAGTTCCGTGATTTTGGTAGCTGTGTTGAATTAGACTCGCGTTATGAGAAGCCGAATGCTGCTTAAAAAAACTTCGCTCTTCGACAAACTAAGTTCGCGCTTTCTGTCATTAACAAGCGCGCCGCTTTTCGTTTGGTTTGTAGTTCGCGATTTTTTTGGATCGCGCTTTTCGACTTCTCCGGACTTTGGCATCGAGGGTCGTAGATACGAGGAAGGGGTATCTAATGTATGATACAACCTTCGCGACAAAAAAAGTGTGCAAATAACATTTCTAAAAGCAAACGTGTATATACCGTGTGTAACAGTACAGGCCATATAGGACGGTTCACTTTGGCGAAAGAAAGCGGTTCTCTAATTTCGTTCAACGGAATTTTCACCGAACATTAATTCTGTTAGGGAAAACTATGAATGAAACCCACAACCACTGTCTTTGGACCTTAGCTGAATGGTCCGATACAGCCTAAACGAACACAAAATAATAACAAGTGTTTTGAAATATTTCAACAACAAACAAAAATGCTTTCAAAAATACTGCAAATATTCAAATTTCTAAATGGCATAGAACGGGTGAAAAGGGAAGAATATCCATACTTTTGACATTATTCAACAATTATGAATTTCAATGGAGCATTAAAATAAGCAGGTGGTGATAAAAAGGGCTCGGCCGCAACCCCTTTTATTACCAATCTTGAAAAATATTTCAGCACCAAAAATCGCGGGGGGAGGGGGGGGGGAAGGCAATAACGATCTTTTTCATCCATTCTATACCAATCTGACATTTAACCCTTTCACCGACAGCCATATTTCAGCCAAATATTTCCATTAACCCTTTCACCGCCAATGTGGCATTTTAGCACCACAATGGTTTAACACCCATGTCACTATAAGGCATCCAATCCAAACCTGTTATCCAAAGACCTTATTTTCTTAATTTTGGGAGGAAAGGATAGGCCTAATGTTATGCATGTCACAAAGGAATTCACAATATTGCAAAAATATTTTGTTCTCTACCCAGTTAAGTTTAGTGGTATTTTGTGGATGAAAAATGTCTGGCGGCGAAAGGGATATATGTACCTTGGTAGAGAACAAAATTAATCTGCAGTATTGGGGATTCTTCCGAGATGTATATAAAATAAGGTCTATCTTTATTTCCCAAAACTAAGACAATAGGATCTTTGGATAATAGACCCAAATTTGATGCCTTTTAGTGACATAGGTGTTAAATCACTGTGGTGCTAAAATGCGACTTTGGCGTTGAAAGGGTTTTAAAGAACATTAATACAAACATTCTCAAAATAGACTTTGACATGGGTCCAAATATTATGCATAATTATGATACATTATGCGAGATTCCGCAATTTATTACAATCATTGCGGAACCTAACAGAACCGTTGCCAGATAGACAAATATATTAGCGGGCTACACGATCACAATTCATTTGTCAATTTGTGAGATAAAAAAATGCGCAACGATCAAATGCGAAACCAAAAAAGGCCAAAAAATGAGATTTAAAAAAAAATTAATCTTACTATCGATTTTAACTAAATATTTACCAACACTCAAAGCAATAGCGCTTTGAATGTTTCGAGTGTTGGTCAGTATGGTTAGAATAGATTGATAGATTTTTTTTAATTAATCTTACTATCTATTTCAACTAAATATTTACCAACACTCAAATCAATAGCGCTTTGAAAGTTTTGAGTGTTGGTCAGTATGGTTAGAATAGATTTTTTTAAAAGTAATCTTACTATCTATTTTAACTAAATACTTAACACTCGTAAAAATCAAAGCGCTGTTGTTTTGAGTGTTGGTCAGCATGGTTAGAATATATTCCACATTTTCTTAACGTGTTCAGCCCGTAGAGGTTTCTTATAATATCGATAGTAGACGTTGTACTGTAACAACAAACGCATGGAGATGAGGATAATGAAGTTCTGATGATTGTTAAATCGTTTTGTGACTATCACGATGATTACAAGAAAGCTTAGTCACGATGACGACGACGACGATGACGACGATGACGACGACGACGACGACGACGACAGCAGCGGCGAAAAAACAAATTGTCACTTCATGGATAAGAAAGATTATGTCCTTGACGATTTCGACGACGAAGATGGCGACAACGACGACGACAACGACATTGTTGATTTCACTGCAGTCGACCTAGATGATAGCGCCGACGATGACGACGAGCGCGACTACCATAAAGACAAAGACGAAACGAAGACGTCGACGATGAAGATGCTGATGATGCTGACGATGAAACAAATTATATGATGTCCACGAAGGTAGCGTTGACGGTGACAAAGATGACGTTGACGACTGCAAAGGAGATGACAACGGACTGTTCTGGGGTTGTTGTTGTTGACGCTGGAATGACAAGACAGCGGCCTTGGGTGTCCACTGATGAGGCGACATGCACGGCGCAGGGGTAGGAGGGTGTAGAAGAGACGTGAGTAGGATGAAAACCCTCTTTCAGTTTGGAAAGGCCATGTCTAAACACCAAAAACAAAGCCCATTTTCTGCACACACACACACACAAACAAAAACCTTAATGAGAAATCTAGTACGCAATAAATAGTGCACAATATACACGTCTGCGTCTGCTAGAAAATTATAATCTATACGATGGAAAAGTGACTTGTCTTGTTACCAGCCGCGAACAAAGTGAGCGAAGCTGGTAATGTGTTCAGTGGATTCTGAATCCGACTATCTATGTGACTATGCGACTATGTGAACACGATAACGTTTGAACGGAGGGACCTAGGGCGCTCACATTTTGCATGCCTATAGGTACTAAGGATATCGAGGAAATGTTCGAAAATGAAGGTCATAGGTCAAAGGACAAGGTCACTGGAGCCGGACATGCTGCCAAACACCTGGCACGATAACGGAGAGACTTAGGACGCTCAACCTTTGCACGCGGATAGGTACTAAAAAATATCTAGGCCAAGTTAAAAAATGAAGGTCATATAGGTCAAAGGTCAAGGTCATTGGCGCCGAAAAGGCTGCCGCGCGGCTAGTGATATAGAGCCTGAACGCTCTAGTTTTTTTAAATGTCTGAAGCTAAAGGTTTTTTTGCACATTTTTTTCTAATGAAATAGGAGCATTTTAGAGCCAGCTTTCATTTCTTAAGCAATAAAATACGGTGGTGGTTTTTTTTGCTCATTCCATTGTGATTATTCTTCAGTGCAGTATTGCAAATTCCTCATTTCAGGAACAAAATAATAAAGCCAAAATCAGATTTTCTGTATTTCCTGCCATGTGGTTATGCATTAGTTTGATTTTGTTTGACTAAAGCAGAAGATCAAGTGATTGCTTTGGAACAATATATCTTCATCATGATCATGATCATGACCATCATCATTGTCATCACCATCGTCATCATCATCGCTATCTTCAGTGTCATCGTCATCATAATCATCGTTATCTTCATCGTCATCGTTATCTTCATCATCATAATCGTCATCATTATCATCATCACCATCACCATCGTCTTTATCGTCATCATCCTTATCGTCATCCTCATCATGATCATTCTATATCCTATAAAACATGCATACCTATGAAGGTGAATCGGCCAAAATCCGCAAAAACCGACGAGTAGATAGATGCACGTCCATTAGCGCCGATGAATATCGATGTACACCGAGTAGAGATGAAACACCACGGACCGTAGATGACCAGACGTCAAGGTTTGACAGGTCAGCGAGACTGTGGACAATGGTCATCATGGCGGACTACCTCGCTCCCCGATATCTGCACACTAATTGGAAACAAATCACAAACGAATAAGTATGCATGGTGGGCATAAACATGTTAGCATAAATCGAAAGGAAACGTTCATTATACGCGCCTTAATATTGGTTTTGCTTGAACAGTAGCCTAATGAATTAGACTGGCAGAACACCCCACCAGACGCTGTCCTTGAGGACTTAAGTATACATCAAATACGTTTGTTTAGTGCATACATATATCAGCGAAAGAGCTTTGGGTGATAACACTGCAGACTCTGTTAGTTATTTAGTTAGTTAACTCCGTTAGTTGTGTGTGTTTGTGGGAGTGGTGAGTGTGCGGGTGTGTATGTGTTGGGGTGTTTGTATGTGTGTGTGTGTGTGGTGTGTGTGTGTGTGTGTGTGTGTGTGTGTGTGTGTGTGTGTGTGTGTGTGTGTGTGTGTGTGTGTGTATGTGTGTGTTGTGTATGTGTGTGTGTGTACGGGTATATATATATATATGTCACTGTGTGCACTTTTTCCCTCTCTTCCTGTGTCTGCCCGCCTGCATGCATGTCTGTCTGTCTGTCTCCCTCTCTCCCCCTCCCTTTCCCTTCCCCTTTTCTACCTTAATTCTCGCCTCTCTTCTTCTCGTTCTCGCTATCTCCACTCATATCTCCTTACATTGAGCCATTTTCTACGCTATCTGCGTGCACAACTCAGTATTTGTTTTAAAGTGAATTGTTTTAATGATGCATTTTAAAACTTGTAGCACGCTAGGAAGTTTTATAGTTCAGTCCGTGGTTGGGTGTGTACGACAAAGAATACAAATCGAAATATTTACGCTTTTTAAGTGGGCGTTCGGGTGTCTCCATTGTATGATTAGTTAGTTAGTTAGTCAGTCTATAATTATAGTCCCGTCAATAGCTATGGTCATCTCAGGACTGTCACCACTCCATCGCTACTCGCCAAGGCTTATCATTGCTATCATACTCGTCTGTTCAACAGTCGGTGCTGAATTAATGCATATAGCAGTTTCGTGACATTGTATATTGTATTTATACAGTAATATGTTTGCCACTGTTATCTACAACAACAAAAATGCTAAAAAGACGTGACGCGTATGAACAAGATTTTCACCGTCCTCAATTCCACACCACCGCTCATTTTCAGATCACATCACCCTACACTACCAAACCTCGCAAAAGAGGGGATGAATCACAGTTGGCTGATATTACAGCCCAAGTGATAGTAAAAACCGACAATCATCAGCATAAGAATTATTCTATTATTTTGTAAATGAGACAACAAGGCCTACCAATGAAAGCGGGACCGAACGGACTCGCACCACCAAAGCCTGGAGATGAGCTGGCGCCAATGGTTGGTGTGTCCATGACTGGATGATGGTCATCAGGAGGGGTGGTCCTCTTCCCATGACTGGATGATGGTCATCAGGAGGGGTGGTCCTCTGTCCAGGACTGGATGATGGTCATCAGGAGGGGTGGTCCTCTGTCCAGGACTGGATGATGGTCATCAGGAGGGATGGTCCTCTTCCCATGACTGTGGATGATGGTCATCAGGAGGGGTGGTCCTCTTCCCATGATCTGGATGATGGTCATCAGGAGGGGTGGTCCTCTTCCCATGACTGTGGATGATGGTCATCAGGAGGGGTGGTCCTCTTCCCATGACACTGTGGATGATGGTCATCAGGAGGGGTGGTCCTCTTCCCATGACTGTGGATGATGGTCATCAGGAGGGGTGGTCCTCTTCCCATGACTGTGGATGATGGTCATCAGGAGGGGTGGTCCTCTTCCCATGACTGTGGATGATGGTCATCAGGAGGGGTGGTCCTCTTCCCATGACTGTGGATGATGGTCATCAGGAGGGGTGGTCCTCTTCCCATGACTCTGGATGATGGTCATCAGGAGGGGTGGTCCTCTTCCCATGACTGTGGATGATGGTCATCAGGAGGGGTGGTCCTCTTCCCATGACTGTGGATGATGGCCATCAGGAGGGGTGGTCCTCTTCCCATGACTGTGGATGATGGCCATCAGGAAGGGTGGTCCTCTTCCCATGACTGTGGATGATGGCCATCAGGAAGGGTGGTCCTCTTCCTATGACTGTGGATGATGGCCATCAGGAAGGGTGGTCCTCTTCCCATGACTGTGGATGATGGCCATCAGGAGGGGTGGTCCTCTTCCCATGACTGTGGATGATGGCCATCAGGAGGGGTGGTCCTCTTCCCATGACTGTGGATGATGGCCATCAGGAAGGGTGGTCC
Organism: Phymorhynchus buccinoides; assembly: GCA_017654935.2. Lineage (NCBI taxonomy): Eukaryota > Metazoa > Mollusca > Gastropoda > Neogastropoda > Raphitomidae > Phymorhynchus > Phymorhynchus buccinoides. Next base: position 39,626,573 of record CM065703.1, on the reverse strand, counting down.
TCTTCCCATGACTGTGGATGATGGCCATCAGGAAGGGTGGTCCTCTTCCCATGACTGTGGATGATGGCCATCAGGAGGGGTGGTCCTCTTCCCATGACTGTGGATGATGGCCATCAGGAAGGGTGGTCCTCTTCCCATGACTGTGGATGATGGCCATCAGGAAGGGTGGTCCTCTTCCCATGACTGTGGATGATGGTCATCAGGAGGGGTGGTCCTCTTCCCATGACTGTGGATGATGGTCATCAGGAGGGGTGGTCCTCTTCCCATGACTGTGGATGATGGCCATCAGGAGGGGTGGTCCTCTTCCCATGACTGTGGATGATGGCCATCAGGAAGGGTGGTCCTCTTCCCATGACTGTGGATGATGGCCATCAGGAAGGGTGGTCCTCTTCCTATGACTGTGGATGATGGCCATCAGGAAGGGTGGTCCTCTTCCCATGACTGTGGATGATGGCCATCAGGAGGGGTGGTCCTCTTCCCATGACTGTGGATGATGGCCATCAGGAAGGGTGGTCCTCTTCCCATGACTGTGGATGATGGCCATCAGGAAGGGTGGTCCTCTTCCCATGACTGTGGATGATGGCCATCAGGAAGGGTGGTCCTCTTCCCATGACTGTGGATGATGGCCATCAGGAGGGGTGGTCCTCTTCCCATGACTCTGGATGATGGTCATCAGGAGGGGTGGTCCTCTTCCCATGACTGTGGATGATGGCCATCAGGAGGGGTGGTCCTCTTCCCATGACTGTGGATGATGGTCATCAGGAGGGGTGGTCCTCTTCCCATGACTGTGGATGATGGTCATCAGGAAGGGTGGTCCTCTTCCCATGGAATCTGCACAATACCAGGGAGCAACAAGTGGAGTCAGGTACAGAGGTCAATGACTTATCATTCCGTTAAATTTACGTTTGCCTTTTAGTGGTATGGAGTGTTAAACCTTTGTGGTGCATAAATGCGATATTGGCGGTGAAAGGGTTAAATGAAGTTTTGTTGAAGTATGCCTGTCCGCGACACAAATGCCACTGGCTCTGAAGGGGTTAAAATGCCAACAATCACAAATTGCTTTCTGATTGCATTTTGTTTGCGAGAGAGAAAACAAAATTGGATGTTGACATTTTGTACAAGTTCAAAGCTAGTATTAAGTCCATTCTGATCCTTAAGACCCTCCACGTCACGTGTCGCATTCCCTCTTATGCTTGGAAGTTTTAAGATTTGCTACCAGCTATAAGAGGGAAAACACGTGAAAACCATTATGTTGACCCGTGACGTGGTGGCTCTTTATGCAATTGAAGTAGGAACGGATACTTTGTTATTCTCGCTGGCTCGTGATAAAAAATAAATTGAAAACCACCTTCCTGACTGCTTTATCGATATTGGTATTGCTATAAAGTCGGGACTTTCCTGGTGTTGCACTGCCTCCGGGCATTGCCTCCGGGATCGCTCCCACCATCTTTATTATCCACCAATGTCCCACATGTGTCTGTTCCAGACCGGAGGACGTTAAACGGATTTGTCATTCATTCTCCTTCCTGACGCATGTATCAGCTTTGCTGTGCCAAAACAAAAAGTCCCTTTTAAGTAATGCCATTGCCATTAACCCTTTCTCCTCCAACCTTTTTTCTTTTAGCAAAAAACAACAACCCATTAAACTGAACAGGGTACAAATACAAATGCATCTGCAGTATTGGGAATTCCTCTGTGAAATGCTTAACATTAGGCCTAACCTTACCTCCCAAAATTCCGAAAATAAGGTCTTCAGATAACAGGCCCTGATTTGATGCCTTTTAGTGACATGGGTGTTAAACCATTGTGATGCATAAATGCGACATTGGCGGTGAAAGGGTTAAAAGTATACTTTTAAAAAACCCACTCTGACAGCTCGTTCTTAACACACAAAAACGACTGAACCAGGCGCTTACCTCTGGAATGTGGGTGGTGTTGACAGCTAACGAGAACGACGCAGCCGGTGGTTTGTAGAGGTCTTCATGGTAGACACATCTATCTCCGCTGTCTCGGAGGTCTTCAATGAGGAGGATGGGTCTGCTGTAGAGGCTGGGTGGGGATTGGGGGGGGAGTAGTTTGTAAGGGATACAGGTGGAATCCTCATTGTCCCCCAACCCTGTAAACAGAGAAAAAGGTTCAGAAATCGACAACCTCCTTCCTGACGCATGCATTTTGCTTTGCTGTGCCTAAACATAAAGTCCCTTTTAAACGACGACTTTGTTGTTTATGTACTCGATTGGTTTTCATCACAAATGCTTGAAGTTTGGGCGTGCACATGCTCGAATATTTCATTGACAACGTCAGACGATTTCAGCAAGATTCTTTGAACGGATTTTAAAATATGAAGCAAAAAGTGAAAGCATAGGTGCACATACACCAAAGGGGTACGGGTAGTGTCATTGCCATTAAAATGTATACTTTTAAAATCCACTTTGACCTTTTTCGTTCTTAACCCTTTCACCACCACCACCATCTTAGCACCACAGTGATTTAACACCCAGGTCACTAAAAGGCATCAAATTGGGGTCTATTATCCAAACACCCTATTGTCTTAGTTTTGGGAAGTAAGGATAGACCTTATTTTATATATGTCACATAAGAATCCCCAATATTGCAGACGGGATTTTGTTCTCTACCCAGGTAAATTTAATGGAACTTTTTGGCTGAAATATGGCTGGCGGTGAAAGGGTTAAAAACCCCAAAAACAGACCGAACCAGGCGCTTACCTCTGGAATGTGGTGGTGTTGACAGCTAACGAGAACGACGCATCCAGTGGTTTGTAGAGGTCTTCATAGTAGACACATCTGTCTCCGCTGTCTCGGAGGTCTTCAATGAGGAGGATGGGTCTGCTGCATAGGCTGGGTAAGGATTGGGGTGGAGGAGGGGGGGGGGGGTAGTTTTGCAAGGGAGACAGGTGGAATCCTCGTTGTCCCCCTCAACCCTGTAAACAGAGAGACAGTTTTTCCATGAGATTCACATATCTCACGATCACCGTTTCACCAAAGAAAAGAGTATACTGACCTTTCCTATTATAAAGACGTACTTTCATGAAAGACCATCCTTTTTCTGGTAATGTCCACAGTTACTTAACCGCTTAAGGACGGCAACTCAACAACTCAAGGCAAACGGGCAATATTAACATTTCTTCCCCTCACAACACTATCTGAACCATCTTAGACGGGAAAAGTGCTGTCTCTATAGGGGATTTGAAGAATGAAAATATCACTTTTTCCGTCACAAAAATCACCAATATTTTCTGTCCCGGATAATACACTTGACACTTGGAGCGCAAGTGAAGTCATAGTGCGCGTGCACTACAACTGCGCTTGCCGCAAGTGAAGTTATAGTGCGCGTGCACTACAACTGCACTTGTACCGTTTTGGGTTGAGGGGAAGAAATGTTAATATTGCCGGCAAACGTTTTATGTTATACCCACTTGGACGGAAAGAGGCAAAACGCGGCTTTTTTTGGCCCCCACCAATGCATTATCGGTCATTAAATGTATGCACATATGCAATCCTTTTGAAATAAGCTCTTTCAACCCCCAAAATGCATTTTCCCGCTTTCCTGATTATAATTAACCACACACATCTAAAGACCCACCAAGTCGATTAGGATTAGGATTAGGATTAGGATTTTGGGACTCAAACCATAGCCGTAAGGCTTTCCTGTCCCATCTTTCATTTTGTTTAATTATTTGTCTCGGTCTGTCGCACACTCAGTTTTAGATAATATTATTCATCGTAATCATACATAACTGCCTTATAGTCATTCCATTTGTCGAGAAGGTTTTTAAAAATGTTAGTATTCTGTGCTCTTTTCATGTTAGGTGGTAATTTATTCCACACAGGTGCAACTCTGTTAGTAAAATAAAATGTTCTATTATTAGTCCTGCAATATTGAACAAATATTTTGTCGGTACTGTTCCTTGTTTTGTCATAATCTGATATTGTGAATAAGTCATGTACATTTAGGTCATCTACACTATTAAATATTTTATAAGTTTGAATTAGGTCGCCCCTAATTCTCCTTGCCTTTAATGTAGGTAAATTTAGTTCTTTCAACCTGTCTGAATAAGAAACATTTTGAAGACCTTGTACTAACTTAGTTGCTCGATGAGTGAAAATGAGCGTTATCGCGTGTTTTCCCTCTCTCGCTGGTAAGAAATCTTAAGAAATCTTCCGAGCAAGAGAGGGAAAAAAACACATGGGCGTAGTGGGTCTTTAAAGACCCACCAGGTCCGTGAGTGAAAATCACGGGTTTCACGTGTTTCCCTCTCTCGCTGGTAAGAAATCGTATTTTGACCAAGTGTGGCTCCCATACAAATTTCCTCATCACGAAAACGAGACAGGAGCTGTGCCGGTCGGGGTTCGCCCCCGGGGACCGCTACGGTAGCCGGATTGGTCTTGCCAGATACTACGAAATAAAGGCTATGGTCCACTTTTCTTTTTTTGACAGATCCACACTAGGTTTATTCTGTTTCCTTTCCCTTCCATTAGGCTACTTCTATCTCCTCAGCTTTCTAATGTCTTGTCTTCTTACTACCCCCCAAAGTGCAGCAGAATCTTCAACCTGATGAAGTTGGCTGCCTGAGGCGAAGGGAAAAAAAAGGAGAAGAAGAGTCATCACTTTACAGAGCAGCCTCGATCGCATAATATGAGGAAAGTCGTGCATGTGGGCCACACCGACGCAGAAAAAAACCCCAGGGACTTTACTTATCGAAGACATTTCGCGCGGAAACTAATTTCAAAGAAAAGTTCGAAAACTGCTCTTAAATAGTAGTAGTAGTAGTAGTAGTAGTAGTTAGGGACAGAACAAGCCATGAGGCTTTTTAGGAGTCCCATCGTTTTAAACTTTGGCAGGTATTATATAGGTCAAGGTTTATACGGCTAAAACAATTTCCTATAAAATAAATTAATCAAAGTTTCTAAATATACTAATACATTTTGGAAATTCATCAAGACGATTTTTGAAGATGTTAGTATTTGGTGCACATTTTAACTCAAAAGGAAATTCATTCCACATGTTAGCAACTCTGTTACTGAAAACATTTTTTTATAATATTAGTATTACACCTTTTGATAAATATCTTCCCATCAGAATTTCTTGTTAGATTATACTGTGGTGATTCAAAAAATGTATCCCATAACAAATCAATATGGCCATTGAATAATTTGTAAGTTCAATAAGATCCCCCCCTAATTCTTCTTCCCTTTAAATAATGAAAGCAAATTAAGATACAAAAGTCTATTTTCATAAGACATTTTTACACTGCTTTACAAGTTTAGTAGCTCTGCGTTGAACTTTTTCTATTTCTAAATGTTAGGGAGAAACAGTACTTTCAACGGGAAGAATATGATGGGGGGGGGGGGGGGGGGGGGGGGGGGGGGGGGGGGGGGGGGGGGGGGGGGGTGGGGGGGGTGGGGGGGGGGGGGGGGGGGGGGGGGGGGGGGGGGGTGGGGGGGGGGGGGGGGGGGGGGGGGGGGGGGGCGGGGGGGGGGGGGGGGGGGGGGGGGGGGGGGGGGGGGGGGGGGGGGGGGGGGGGGGGAAGAAGAGAAGAAGAGAATATCGTAGTTTCGTCTTTCATTCCCATGGATTAAACAATGCATTTCAAGATGGACAAAAGGCTAAAGGGACGAATTCAGTGGACAGAGATAAATCGCTCACCTCTTTGTTAAAAGACCAAGAATGGCGGGAGCCCCACCCCTTCCAACCTTCGCTCGCCAGGGACCATGAGGAAAGTGAAGTTTCTTTCTTTCTTTGCAGAGATATCTGAGCTGAACTCACTAGACTAATCCCATGGGGTTAGTTTTGCCGCATGCATGCACGATTTAGGTGACCTGTCACGATGTTTTTTTTGGATTATTTTGGGGGGTGGGTGGGGTATTAATAGTTCACAGCGTTGTTCACGTGCTAGCGAGCTAGAGGTCAACATCTCTTACCCACTGGTTTTCGTTTTCTTTACACTTTCATTGTGATGTTGTACTACACACACACGCGCGCACACACGCACGCACGCACACACACACGCGCACGCATGCTAACATACACACACGTGCGCGCATACATACACGCACACGCACCACACACCACGCCCGCACGTACGTACACAGACAAACACAAACACATACGCACACACACACGCATACGCACGCACACACACACGCACACACAGGGCAGGATGGAAAAAAAAGCCTTGTTAGCTTATTCTTTAACCCTCAATAAAGATCATTTTGACTTGACTTGACTTGACTTGACATACACACACGCACGCACGCACGCACGCATGCTCAAACACAGACACATACGCACGCGCGCGCACGCGCACACACACACACACATACACACACACATACACACAAACACATACGCACATACACACACGCGCACGCGCACGCACGCGCACGCGCACGCATGCACACACGCATGCACAAACACACACATACGCACGCACACGCACGCACACAGGCACACACACGGCATGAACAAAAGGTCATACACATACACACACTATCACACTCTGAATCACTTTCCTCCGAAGTCGGAGTGTGGCTGCCCTAGCTGGTGCATGTGTGCCAAAGTGTTCAAGCGCTTCGGCTGTTGGGATGATCCCTGGAGTCTTTAAGCCAGGGTACGACAACACCAACAACAACACTTCTGGTGGAAGGACCTAAAACCAGAGAACACACACTGTCTATGTTGATGGTTCCATCCCCGTCATTATGTGCTCCCATCTCTATTTTAGTCGGTAAGCGTCCCCATGTTACGTCCCCGTCTCCATGTGTCCCCACTCTGCATGTCCCCGCGTCTGTGTCCCCGTCTCCATGTGTCCCCACTCTGCATGTCCCCGCGTCTGTGTCCCCGTCTCCATGTGTCCCCACTCTGCAGGTCCTCGCGTCTGTGTCCCCGTCTCCATGTGTCCCCACTCTGCATGTTCCCGCGTCTGTGTCCCCGTCTCCATGTGTCCCCCATTCTGCATGTCCCCGCGTCTGTGTCCCCGTCTCCATGTGTCCCCACTCTGCATGTTCCCGCGTCTGTGTCCCCGTCTCCATGTGTCCCCCCATTCTGCATGTTCCCCGCGTCTGTGTCCCCGTCTCCATGTGTCCCCACTCTACATGTCCCCGCGTCTGTGTCCCCGTCTCCATGTGTCCCCCACTCTGCATGTCCCCGCGTCTGTGTCCCCGTCTCCATGTGTCCCCACTCTGCATGTCCCCGCGTCTGTGTCCCCGTCTCCATGTGTCCCCACTCTATGTGTCCCCGTCTCTGTGTCCCCGTCTCCATGTGTCCCCCATTCTGCATGTCCTCGCGTCTGTGTCCCCGTCTCCATGTGTCCCCCATTCTGCATGTCCTCGCGTCTGTGTCCCCGTCTTTATGTGTCCCCATTTTACATGAAATTCTGCTTAACGTCCTCCGGTCTGGAACAGACACATATTGGACATTAGTAAATATAAAGATGGTGGGAACGACCCTGGAGGCAATGCCCGGAGGCAGTGCAACACAAGTAAAGTCCCGACATTTTTAGCAATACAGATGTGTATGCCGAGTATCATACAATCCCCATTCCCTATCTGTTGTCTCCGTCTTATATTTTCCGTCTTTAAAGACCCACCACGTCCATGAGTGAAAATCACGATGTTCACGTGCTTCCCTCTCTCGCTGGTAATAAATCTTACATATTTGGACCACGTGTGACTCTCATACAAATGCCCCCAAATTCAAAACGAGACAGAGACTTTGAAGAGCAACTATAACTATGTAAATAGTAATGTCCCATATGGTCTAACGATCGGGAGGACGTTAAGCATTAAAAATTTGTTTTAAGTGAAGAGCACCCTCAATTTGAATTTGTGGGCATTAGTATGTGGGTCATACCTAGTCAGAAAAAAATCAAGGGACTTTAAATGTGCTGAGTCAGCGTGTATGTTAAGCGTCACCTAACCCAAACTCTATCCAGCGGATGTGCAAATTGGAGAGTGATGCTCTAATCTCCTGAACAGCACTGCAGGTGTCTGTTTCGCTCGGGTTTGGTTGACGCCAGGATCAATGTGATAGCCCGAGGAATTTGAATTGAAAAATGGTGTTTTACGTCCCCTTGGTCTGGAACGGACACATATGGGACATTTGTAGATACACAGATGGTGGGAGCAATACCGGAGGCAATGCCCGGAGGCAGTGCAACACCAGGAAAGTACCGATTTGTGAAAGCCCGGGGGGCGTGGAGGACAGCCCTGTCACGGGTCTCAATCCGCAAAGTGTCTCATAGTGTAGAGTGGCACAGTGGTAACGCGTTCGCTTCGTGTCAAGTAAACCCGAGTTCGAACCTGGGTACAGGGGATTTTTTCTCTCACTTTGCACTAGGCCTTACAGGTCTGAATGTGGAGTCTTTTGGATGAGACGATAAACCGAGGTCCCGTGTGCCCATGCACTTAGCACACGTTAAATTCAGTGGCAACCAAAAAGTTGTCATTTGGTAACAAAATGTTTACCCCCCCTTTCCTTCCTCATCAATCACACACAAAAAATCGCATGCAACATTTTTTTTTTTAAATGGGTGGCGCGCGTCTGGCTGCGACGGGCTCTCCAGGTGGGAGCAACCCGATTTTCACAGAGATGCGTCTGTGAATATAAAGTACCTAATAAAAATAAAAATGTAATA
>CM065703.1:39607917-39610417 GCA_017654935.2 Phymorhynchus buccinoides | reverse complement strand
ATCCCTGTCCTGCCTTTAAGTCCCTTGGGAGTGTGTTTTGTTCTGGGTAGTTGTTGACCCGCATACAAATTCCCCCAACTTCAAATTGAGGCTGCTCTTTAAAATGACGTTTTGGTTTGAATTTGGGGACATTTGTAGCATTTGTAATTGTAAATCTGTTTAACGTCCTCCGGTCTGGAACAGACATATATATATATATGTGTGGTTATGTTTGAGAGAGAGAGAGAGAGAGAGAGAGAGAGAGAGAGAGAGAGAGAGAGAGAGAGAGAGAGAGAGAGAGAGAGAGAGAGAGAGAGAGAGAGAGAGAGAGAGAGAGAGAGAGAGAGAGAGAGAGAGAGAGAGAGAGAGAGAGAGAGAGAGAGTGTGAGAGAACACAACTGAACAATTGAACACAATATATGGGACATTAGTAGATGTAAAGATGGTGGGAGCGATCCTGGAGGCAATGCACGAAGGCAGTGCAACACCAATAAAGTACCGTTTTGTTAAAAAACAATACAGATAGTTTTGCTAACGATGGGCATTTGTATGGGAGTCGAACCTGGTCAAAATGAGACGTCTTACTTAGCTATAAGAGAGAAAACACGTGCAACCCGTGATTTTGACACGTGATCTGGTGGGTCTTTAATTAAGCAGTCTAGACAAGAGGGACACGGAAACCGAAGTCACAGATCGTAAATCCCATAAACAACTTTACTCCACCCCTTCCCGATGGTGATGAGAGTAACGTCCCATCGGTCAGAGACCCTTATGGATGGTCAACAGTTTGCCGTTTGGGGAAAGATTCGCCCCTAAATACATTCAGAGACGTCTTGTGGCATTGGCAGGATAAACAGAGGACTCGTCACTAAGGATTCGTCACTAAATACATTCAGAGACGTCTTGTGGCATTGGCAGGATAAACAGAGGACTCGTCACTAAGGATTCGTCACTAAATACGTTCAGAGACGTCTTGTGGCATTGGCAGGAAGAACAGAGGACTCGTCACTAAGGATTCGTCACTAAATACGTTCAGAGACGTCTTGTGGCATTGGCAGGAAGAACAGAGGACTCGTCACTAAGGATTCGTCACTAAATACGTTCAGAGACGTCTTGTGGCATTGGCAGGAAGAACAGAGGACTCGTCACTAAGGATTCGTCACTAAATACGTTCAGAGACGTCTTGTGGCATTGGCAGGAAGAACAGAGGACTCGTCACTAAGGATTCGCCACCCCTTCCCGATGGTGATGAGAGTAACGTCCCATCGGTCAGAGACCCTTATGGATGGTCAACCCCTTCCCGAGAAAAATCTGTTTAACGTCCTCCGGTCTGAAACAGACACATATATGTGACATTAGTAGATACAAAGATGGTGGGGACGATTCTGGAGGCAATGCCCGGAAGCAGTGCAACACCAGGAAAGTCCCGAATTTTTAGCAATACAGATATTGTTAACCCCTTCCCACAAATCCTGACCATTTAAAGTCCAGTCCGTTGGTCACGCAGTTCCGGTGTCGCGTGAAATCCGTCCCGTTACCTCTTTCGAAATGTTTGCTGTTTGGGAGAAGGATTCGCCCCTAAATACATTCATAGACGTCTTGTGGCATTGGCAGGAAGAACAGAGGACTCGTCACTAAGGATTCGTCACCAAATAAATCGATGGCTTAGAGTCAAAACGGACTATCTTTAGATAGTCCATTGACTTATTATTGATGTTATTGAAAAACCTAAGAACTTGTATTTAAAAAAAACTACAAATAAAATGGGGATTAGGCCTTTTATATCCCTGAAGGTTTTTTTTATACAAGTTATTAGTTTTTGCAATAATTTCAATAATAAGTCAATGGACTACCTAAAGATAGTCCGTTTTAACTCCAAGCCATCGAAACATTGAGAAGCCATTCTCTGAAATTGATCATTCATTATTTTGTTTATGTGCGTGAGTGTTTGTTTACATCGTCCTACCATTTTGGAAAATGCGAAACTAAGAGGCATGGGTTTGTGCATCGATTTCTGGTTAAAGGTGTAGATTAACACTCCTCCCGCTCTTATTTCTTGGTTCTTTTCGTGTAGATTGTGCAATTACATCTCTACATTTTATGAGAACATTAAATTTCGATGGCTTCGAGTCAAAACGGACTATCTTTAGATAGTCCATTGACGTATTATTGAACCTATTCCGAAAACTAATAACTTGTATAAAAAAAACACTGCAGAAATATAAAAAGCATAATCCCCATGTTGTAATATTTGCAGTCTTTTTAAATACAAGTTCTTAGGTTTTTTTTTAAAACCATCAATAATATGTCAATGGACTATCTAAAGATAGTCCGTTTTGACTCTAAGCCATTGGTTATCGTTACGGTTGTGGCGCACGCGCATATTACGGTCACCGGAACATATTTCACGCCCGGAACATATTTCTCGTGACACCGGTCACGGACTGTTCCGGCCGTTCTGGGCGTGACCGACACCTTCCTGCGAAGCCCTGACCGAGTCACAATAGGTCACGAATCGTAA
>CM065703.1:39595417-39602917 GCA_017654935.2 Phymorhynchus buccinoides | reverse complement strand
GAGGGTGAGAGAGGGAGGGTGAGAGAGGGAGTGTGAGAGAGAGAGAGAGAGAGGAGGGAGAGAGAGAGAGAGAGAGAGAGAGAGAGAGAGAGAGAGAGAGAGAGAGAGAGAGAGAGAGAGAGAGAGAGTGAGAGAGACAGACAGAGAGAGACTCAAAAACTAATATGTAGAATACCTAAAGCCAGTTAATGAACTGATGATGCTATGCTAAAGAAAACGAAATCCTCTGTGCCGTATGTTTCCACGGTTGGACTAATACCTCTGGATTTAGGTCACCTATTCACAGTAACGACTCTTACGATGTTGTCACGTGCATACTCATGTTCAGCATTCAATGGGCGTTGATGGTGATCTGGGAGAGGTGGGTCTACTGAAATCAGCACCACCAGATGGCAAAATAATCATCCGTTACTTCACAGAGAGAGAGAGAGAGAGAGAGAGAGAGAGAGAGAGAGAGAGAGAGACGAGAGAGAGAGAGAGAGAGAGAGAGAGAGAGAGAGAGAGAGAGAGAGAGAGAGAGAGAGAGAGAGAGATGGTGAGAGAGAGAGAATGTTGATGCTTTATTCAACAGTTTTGTATCATGTATTGTGTTTCTGGGTTGGGTGAATGGTAGTGATTGTGTTGATGGTAATGGTGTGTATGTGTGTGTGTGTATATGTGTGTGTGTATGTGTGTGTGTGTGTGTGTGTGTGTGTGTGTGTGTGTGTGTGTGTGTGTGTGTGTGTGTGTGTGTGTGTGTGTGTGTGTGTGTGTGTGTGTGTGTGTGTGTGTGTGTGTGTGTGTGTGTGTGTGTATGTGTGTTTGTGTGTGTGTGTGTGTACGTGTGTGTGTGAGAGAGAGTGTGTTAGTTAGTGTGTTAGTGTGTGTGTGTGTGTGTGCGTGTGTGTGTGTGTGTGTGTGTGTGTGTGTGTGTGTGTGTGTGTGTGTGTGTGTGTGTGTGTGTGTGTGTGTGTGTGTGTGTGTGCCTGCGTGCCTGCGTGTGTGTGGGGTGGGGAGTGGGGTGGGTGGGGGGGTGGAGGTGTATGAGTATGCTTATTTGCATGTGTGTGTGCGATGATAATGTCCTTGTTGAATTTCTTGCCTTTAATGTTTGTGTTGTTGTTGCTAAGCGCATAGTGCTCCACCTTTAGTTGTACCCCCCCCCCCCCCCCCCCTCTTACATTTCTCAGCTCTCCCCACATTTTCACACCTGCCTTTCTTACCAAACATTAAGCTGTATCTTATCAACTTTTTCAGCTAATTATCTTTGTTGAATAATTAACCGCAGTCATGATAAAAGCCATTATGTAATTGCCCCCCCCCCCCCCCCCCCCCCCCCCCCCCCCCTATGTAGTACAGTACACACAACATCCGCGAAGCATTTGTCACAGTCCAGGGACGGTATTCATGTCGAGATAGCATGAGACTTAGCATGATGCTAACTTAGAAGCTCTTCCAATGTCCTATAGGATTTAATAGGACTTTTGGAAGAGCTTCTAAGTTAGCATCATGCTAAGTCTCATGCTATCTCGACATGAATAACGTCCCTGGTTCATTGCGGGGGTTTTCCCGTCCTGCCCTTATCTTCCACTATTATTGAATGCATGTGTTTAATTAATTATGTAAATGGATGAAAATCAGTGTGAAATATAGGGGAAGACGGGGTAAAAAGCGCATGGGCGGGTAAGAAGCCCACCCCAATTATCTCATGAAATGAAGCAAATTTCAGTCTCATTTTGCCCATGAGACGAGCGTTAATGTCTAGCATTCGTCTCATGGGCAAATTTGACTGAAATTTTCTTTATTTCATGAGATAATTGGGGTGGGCTTCTTACCCGCCCATGCGCTTCTTACCCCGTCTTCCCCTAGCAAACGATAGCGGATGAAGTACTCAATCAGCAATAAGAAAGGCAAGACTGAAACAAATAGAAAGAACCGAGAAATGGAGGAGGAGGAGGGGGGGGGGCGCATCTTTACCTTTACGTTGTTCTCTGCCCCCCCCCCCCTCCCCTCCCCCCACTCATCTCATCTTTTCCCCCCCTCACCTCTCATCTATGTATACCTTCCTTCTTCGTCATGTGCACCCGTGTCCTTTTTGGGGGAGGGGGGGGGGGGGGGATCAATTTATTGTCTTAGTTTTGTTTCAAGGAAGTGGGGCAGTTGGTGGATGCCTCGTGCCTCCATACGGGGAGCTGGACGACACCAGCCCCCCCCCCCCTCCACCCCACCCCCCCCCCCCGCCCCTCCTCCACGAGTCTCTCCCCCGTGGGGATACCTAGGGGTCTTTCGTTAAAAAATAGTTCCCCCACCTTCTGGGAGGGGTTTCTGTGCTTGTAAATTCCTCTTGGCTTTTACTCTCTTTGACTCTGCCTTTTCCCTTTGCTTTCGATCATCTACTAATATCTTTCTGACTTATTCGCCCATTCTCCTGCCTTTTGTTGCCCCCCCAAAAAAAAACCCCATCTTCCAATCTTTTAGCTCCTCCGAAATCGGAATGTGTCGGCTTTACGCAGCGGAGAGACCAGTGAAAACTGAAAACCGGAAACATACGTACCTTACCCATTATGACCTTATGGCCTGGGAACGCAGAAGAAGAAGAAGAAGAAGAAGAAGAAGAAGAAGAAGAAGAAGAAGAAGAAGAAGAAGAAGAAGAAGAAGAAGAAGTTTCAAGGAAGGATTATTACCCACCCGAGTTATTAGGTATTAGGTAGTTTATAGTCACAGAGGTGTCTCTGTGAAATTCGGGTTGCTCCCACCTGGAGAGCGCGTCGCAGCCAGAGGCGCGCCACCCAATTTGTGGTTTTTTCATGTGACTGATGAGGAAAGAAAGGGTACATTTTGACCAAATGACAACTTTTTCGTTGACACTGGGATTAACGTATGTTAAGTGCATGGGCACACGGGACCGGTTTATCGTCTCATCCGAAAGACTCCACGTTCAGACCGTAAGAGACCGTAAGATGTGCCCCCCCCCCCCCCCCTACATTTCTCGGTTACTTGTATTTTTCCGTTATTGCCTTTCTTACCATACATAAAGCTGTATTTTAGGAACATTTTTAGCTAATAACCTTTTTGGAATACTAACCCTATCCCTAACCCTAGCCCTAAGACTAACCCTACCCCCCCCCCACCCCCCCCCCCCCCCCCACCCTATAAGACGGACAAACGCAACGAACCACAACTGTATAAATATCCACGATGTAAATACCTTCCCCTGCTTTACTCCCCAGGGAAGTCCCAGGGGAGAGAGTTCTCTCCCTCGGTGGATAATTTTAAAATTTTAAATTTTTTATAAAATAGGGCCTTCGCCCCGTGATCTATATTATAGATCATAATTTTTTTGTAAATAAATCATATAAATACTTGTAAATACAATTTTTTAACATAAATAAAGGACAGTGTTGTCTTTTAATAATAAAATAAAGCTTTTGAAGTTTTTAAACCCCGTAGCCCTGAAATTTTATACTTTATCGGTTGTTTCGGTCGGCCAAGACAAGACTTTTGAATTTTATATAACACCCTACTATTTTTACACTTCATTTAACACGAACTTCGGTTCCAAAATAATTTTAAACCCGAACTCCGGTTCACAATCATCTTAAATAAATATCTTAAACTTGATTGCTAAGAGAATTCCCTCCCCCACCACTATATGTTCGTCCACGTTCTGTCCTCATGTGTCCTGTGATGTTTTATCTTTATTTACCCATACCCATCTAATACACATGTCCCATATGTGCCTTCCCGGGTCGAGAGGACGTAAAACACCAAAATTACTACTAGAACCACAACTGTGACAAATCGCGGTGTACTGCAGTAAGAAAGAGAGAGAGAGAGAGAGAGAGAGAGAGGTGGGGGGGGGGGTTAGGGTTAGGTTTAGGGTTAGGGTTAGGGTTAGGGTTAGTATTCCAAAACGATAATTAGCTGAAAATGTTCATAAAATACAGCTTTATGTATGGTAAGAAAGGCAAAAACGGACAAATAGAATTAACCGAGAAATGAAGGGGGAGGGGGTGGCACAGCTTTACCTTTACCGGAAAATCCCCTGTACCCAGGTTCGAACTCGGGTTCACTTGACACAAGGCGAACGTGTTACCTCTCTGTGCCACTCTACACCTTTATTTGCCAGATGAAGAGTATTGCATTATCGAAACACGTCTCCTATTTCTGTTCGCTTTTAAATCAACACCAGTTGCGCAGGTTTAGTTTTCAGTCCTTGTTACATAATCTAGCAGCTTCCTGTCTGTAAGTAATTAAAGACCCCCCACCCCCACCCCATCCCACCCCCACCCCCACACCCCACTTCACGTGTCACAATCCTTCTTATGCTAGGAAGATTTCTTAACATATCTTACCAACCATAAGAGGGAAAACACGTGAAAACCGTGATTTTGACACGTGGCGTGGTGGGTCTTTAATGTAACAGCTGAAACCTGTGGGAATCCGGAATAAGGTCGAAAGTACGGTTGCGCCCAAGGTCGAATGTACAGGTGTGCTTAAGGTCGAAAATAAGTAAATGCACACTTCAGCCTAATGTCGAATTGCAGAGCTGTGCCTAACGTCGAATATACGATTGAGCCTAAGGTCGAATGCAAAGTTGAGCCTAACGTCGGATTGCAAAGTTGCGCCCAAGGTCGAATGTTCAGCCTAAGGTCGAATGCAAACTTGAGCCTAAGGTCGAATGCAAAGTTGAACCTAAGGTCGAATTGCAAAGATGTTAGGCTCAACTAAACATTCCACCTTAGGCACAACTTTGGAATTCGACGTTGGGCTCAACTGTGCATTCGACCTTAGGCTCAACCGTACATTCGACCTCAGGCACAACTTTGAAATTCGACGTTGGGCTCAACTGTGCATTCGACCTTAGGCTCAACGATGCATTCGACCTTAGGCTCAACCGTACATTCGACCTTAGGCACAACTTTGAAATTCGACGTTGGGCTCAACTGTGCATTCGACCTTAGGCTCAAACGTAAAACTTACATGACATTTTCGACATTAGGCACACTTGTCAGTCATGCCATTTTGTTTCGACCTTAGGCGCAACCGTACATTCGACGTTATTCCGGTCACCCAAACCTGTTTCATAGAGAATAGAATGTCAACATTCTCGCAGGCAGCTTTGTTGTTGTTGGTCGCTTCTATATGAAGATACAGTGCAAATTTGGCATCAAACGGTAGGACGTTGAAATAGGCTCTCTTCCCGATAATAATACGATGATCCGTAATTATCTGATACGTCTTCGTATCTAATTACAAAGGGCCAGCCAAACTACATACGACGTGATGCGACTGTGATCCGATGGTGACGATGTCTGCGAGTCATGATTCAGGGTGAAATACTTCCGTCTAAAAATACTTCTAGTATTTCCCGCTCACTATAATTATACTCATGTTGACCACAATACATGAGTCACATGAAATGTCCGGAGCAAAAATATTGATATTTCATCAGATTCATAAGTCATAAGTCATAAGAGTGTAGAGTGGCACAGTGGTAGCGCGTTCGCTTCGTGTCAAGTAAACCCGAGTTCGAACCTGGGTACAGGGGATTTGTTCCTCTCATTCTGCACTAAGGCCTTAACAAGTTTCAAGTTTGGTTTATTCCAAACATAACCCCCTGGGGGCACATGGAAATAAATATAAGTAACAAAAATGCTATAAACAACATATTTAATTAAGAAAAGGAAACAAAAATGCACATAAAGCAGCTAAACACGGGACATAGAGCGACAAAAACGGTCTGAACGTGGAGTCTTTCGGATGAGACGATAAACCGAGGTCCCGTGTGCCCATGCACTTAGCATACGTTAATCCCAGTGGCAACGAAAAAGTTGTCAGTTGGTAAAAATTTACCCCCCCCCCCCCCCTCATCAGTGACAAAAATTGCATGCAAAAAACAAAACAAAATACCATTGGGTGGCGCGCCTCTGGCTGCGACGCGCTCTCCGGGTGGGAGCAACCCGAATTTCACAGAGACGCCTCTGTGACTATAAAGTACCTAATACTAATACCTAATACTAATAATACTAATATAAGTTTCTTTATTGTCCATTGGCATTGTACAACGCACTATGGAAACTTGTCTTCCGCCATGTAAAAATAAAAATATGAAATAAAAGTATGAAACATAAATTTACATTAACAAAAATATGTAACTCTCACTCCACACCCAATCATTCATCCGCTCTCTTGCTCACTCATCATGCAACCCACCACCACTTACGCCTTCATGTTTTACCCTTTCTTTTCTTTTTTCCTTCCTTTCCTCTTTTTTTCCTTTGTTCCTTTTCACTCCCCCCCTCTCTTTCATCCTATTGTCTGTCTGTGTGTTTGACTAAGATGGACATTTCCAAGAGCCTTAAGTGTTGTTATTTGATACAAAAATATCTGGGTTTCTGTGTGACCTATAAGTGTTTGGTGAAATATTGATATTTCATCAGATTCATGTACAGGGGATTACAAATAATTATAGTGAACAGAGTTAGTAGGATTTCATCAGGTTTATTTAGACAGTTGAATTTCACACGAATCATGCCTTACATTAATGTCAAATCGCATCGCATCGTGTGCAGTGTGGCTAACCCTTAAATCAAACCCACTATCCGGTTTCCGAGAACAAAGAAGTCAAAGTCAAAGTCATTTATTTGGTTTAAATGATTTTTATTTAACAAAAAGCACAATTGACACACATATTAAGCGAGCATAACGGCAACAACAAGCTTAAAGCTTATACTGTGCCAACATACAATGCATGAATGTCTGAATGGCGGCTGGCAAGCACAAGACTAAACAGACTGATTTAAACATTATCAAAGAAAGGTACATTTCAAATCCTTCGTGAAATATACATCAGGAAACCAATGATAATAAGAAAAAAGATAAATCCAAACTTTGTGAAAAACACAAAACACAAAATATAAACAATAGAATGGAAAAAACAAAACAAATGACATTCAAAATATAAATGAGACATGAGGATGATGGGGGATAGAAAAGATAATTACGAAGTGAATCAATTACTAATTGCAGTGGTTACAAAGCATCTTACTTGCTAAACAAGGATCCCTGTACATCATTACCACCATCATTATTACTATTACTATAATAATTATTATTATGCACAGGGAAGGTCGGCCATACACTAGTGTAATACATTGAATATGCAAACTATGAATGGAAAAGATGATAAACATAAATGGCTATGAATATTGACATGGTAAATATGACTATTAATGAACATCACTTAGTAAATGTGTCACCAAATACTTACGACAGAAACCTTTTTGAATGAATAATAAATTGATGAACAGTTTCAAATATTCATGAGACTATTTATTTTGTTTGATAGTACAGGATTTCCTTTCAATAACGTTTGCAATTTGACATAGTCTGGGGGTAGAGTTAATATTGTATTTGATCGAGCTATATGAAAGTGTTGACAGGAAAGTAGGTAATGCTCAGAAGTTTCCAAAGCAACACCACAATCACATAGGGGATTATTAAGTCATTTATTTCGTG
>CM065703.1:39570417-39572917 GCA_017654935.2 Phymorhynchus buccinoides | reverse complement strand
AGAAAAAAAAAACTAAACTTAATCGTTAACAAGAGGCAAATCCTGCAAGGCTCACGTCTGATTTTTATTACTATAGCAGGCATGGGAATTCCCATGACAATTCCCATGCCTGTATAGAGAGAATACTGTTATGTAGACACTTGTGCATCTGAAAACAGAATTATTTTACTGTGTAAATTAAAATTATTTCTATGAACCCCTACCCCTTTCTTTAAAATTTAATTATATGTATGCGCATGTAACATAGTGGAGCCCTATTTTTATTTTTGGCAAACAAGTAAAATTGAAAAGCATATTGACCAAGCTTTCAAAAAAAACATAGTGACCAATCCCCCACCCACCCACCCCGCCGGGGTAAGGGGGGTCTACGGACACCTGTAGTAGGCCTCCAGTCTTTGCCTGTGGGTCTAAGCCTCTTACTCTTAGAAAATTAATAATTGAAGTTGCGTGATTCGTAAGGCCATACTCCTGATCTGTTACTGTTTTAAACTGATTGTTCATGCGATGAAAACTTGTTCCACATCATCTACATTTCTGTAAGATATTTTATATTAGTCCTAATATTTTATTTTCGTTTCGTTAATCCCCCCCCCCCCCCTCTGCCACAAAGCAAAGGTCAAGGTCACAGCCAGCAAGCTCATCCATGTTTATCTTCCCCTGTACAGTCTTTGCTCATGGTGATCAATCGTCTAGGCCTAACAAAGGATTCGTACGTCGAAGGCAGTGAAATCGACGAACCCTGGATTTTCCGTATATATTTTTTCAAGACTGAAATTAATGTGGGCTAAATGTTAAGTACGTCGTCTTGATTATGAGGTAAGGCATGGACTCTAGGCCGAGGCCTTGTTGCCGGAAGTGCGGTAGGCTAAGTTATGCGCAGAGATGATGGGCAAATGAACACGAACAACCGTTACTCAAAGGCGCAAATAAAAGCTAAACAACCGGGCCGTCAACGCACACACTCGGTACATCCATTTGTTACAGAAAATATAAGTTGACGACGTTAAAATGTACCTATTTGTACACACCTGAAGTCTTGTGTTTCTTTTTAAAGAGCGTTTTTGTATATCTAATGGAGAGTCTTCTTTCCAGTATGTATCTCCTACTCGGTACAACACAACAGTTACAGTAATCTCTGCAACAAATGATTTTCTTTCTTTTGTTCCTTACCGATGTATCTGACTGCTTTGATCGCCATGACTTGAAGGCTCAGGTCAAAATCAAATATCCTGCTAACTTTAACCCTCTAACATTTATGTTTTTTTGAGAAAATGACAACGTTAAAGTTTCAGTGGAGAGTTAGAGTCTTCTTTAGTTGAAGAGTGTGACTGAGTCAAGGTTAAAGGTTGCACAACAGTAATCTCTGCAACAAATGATTATCTTTATTTTGTTCTTTATCAATGTATCTGACTGCTTTGATCGTCGTGACTTGAAGACTCACGTCAAAATCAAGTATCCTGCTAACTTTAACCCTCTAACGCCTTTTAAAATGTTTAGAGAAAATGACAACGTTAAGGTTTGAGTTAAGGTTAAAGGTCGGGGCCACGGACGCAACACACACACACACACACACACACACACACACACACACACACACACACACACACACACACACACACACACACACACACACACACACACACATAGACACACAACCGAACATGTACGATACTATAGACTCACTTTGTTTTAAAAAACGACGTGAGCCAAAAAGGATTACCAAGATAAGTCAGGCTTAACCCTAAAGCCTACACCCAAAAATGTATGTCTGTTATAAAGTTCTGTGCCTCTTTGTTGTTTTTTGTTACAACCGCCATCATCCTTTCTGATGATTTTGAAATAAAACAAAGGAACATATTCATATTAAAGAGGGAGAGACGCATACATTTAACCCGTTAAAATAATGAATCGGGGGGTGGGGGGGGGTGTAGGGGGGGGGGAGAGGGGAGGGGGAGGAAGAAAACACAAACAGAGAAAAAAGTTAGTAGTGACTACGTGACTGCCTAGCCATCAACCATGTTCCGAGAGTTCACCTGTTGGTGACAAGAGCAGTAACTTGTCCCCATGCTCCTTTCCCCCACTCCACCCATCCCCCCAGACCCCCTCCCCTCTCTCTCTCTCTGTCTGTGTCTGTGTGTCTGTCTCTGTCTCTCGTCTCTCTCTCTCTCTCTCTCTCTCTCTCTCTCTCTCTCTCTCTCTCTCTCTCTCTCTTGTCTGTCTCTCTCTCTCTCTCTCTCTCTCTCTCTCTCTCTCTCTCTCTCTCGCTCTCTCTCTCTCTCTCTCTCTCTCTCTCTCTCTCTCTCTCTCTCTCTCTCTCTCTCTCTCTCTCTCTCTCTCTCTCTCTCTCTCTCTCTCTCTCTCTCTCTCTCTCTCTCTCTCTCTCTCTCTCTCTCTCTCTCTCTCTCTCTCTCTCTCTCTCTCTCTCTCTCTCTCTCTCTCTCTGAATATCAATGTTTTACGTCCTCTCGGGCCGAAGGCCATATGGGACATTTTGTCTTGT
>CM065703.1:39545417-39555417 GCA_017654935.2 Phymorhynchus buccinoides | reverse complement strand
GTGGACAAGGGAGACAATGGTGTCAGCGGTAGGGGGGGGGGGGGACAGTTGTTTCCCTTGTCTACTGGGACACTAACGTTCGGGGAGAGTACGGTCCCCTGCAGGGAAGTTGAACTCGTGGTTACCGCCCTTTTTCTATTCTTCTTTGCTCAGGACTGCTATGTACTTTACTGACAGGGCTGGCTAGACTGGCTAGACTTGGAAACCGTAAGCGTATTATGTGTGTATGAGAGAGAGAGAGAGAGAGAGAGAGAGAGAGAGAGAGAGAGAGAGAGAGAGAGAGAGAGAGAGAGAGAGAGAGAGAGAGAGAGAGAGAGAGAGAGAGAGAGAGACAAAGAGAGAGAGAGAGAAAGAGAGAGAGAGAGAGTCAATGTCAAAGTCAAAAAATGGTTTGATTGTTGGGCCTCAGGCCCATAGCAATAGAGTTCACATTACAAAAAAAAGGAACGCATGAAATATACAAAGACGAAGGTACAGTAAAGCAGTTCTCCTCAAATGTTATACAGACCTACACCACATTAAGTGAGAGAGAGAGAGAGGTTGGGAAGAGGAGGGGGGGGGGAGAGGGGAGGCGGGGCGGAGAGAGAGAGAGACACACACAACACAGAGACACAGAGAGAGAGAGAGAGAGAGAGAGAGAGAGAGAAGAGAGAGAGAGAGAGAGAGAGAGAGAGAGAGAGAGAGGAGAGAGAGAGAGAGAGAGAGAGAGAGAGAGAGAGAGAGAGAGAGAGAGAGAGAGAGATGAACTAATTCAGAGAGAGAGAGAGAGAGAGAGAGAGAGAGAGAGAGAGAGAGAGAGATGAACTAATTCATCCGTCACTGTTCTCTAAATTGTAGTTTTTTGCATCAACCAAGCAGACTACGTCTTTGTCTTAGAAGTTAGTCTGTTATCAAATTTGCTCAAGTAAGCATAAAAATGAACATTTTGTTGAAATTTAGCAAAATAGTCACAATAATTATCACAGAAAGGGAAAATATTATATATACGATAATCGATATCGTCATTAATTTTGATCTCAGAATATTTCTTGACTGATTCAACACACCACTACTCCTTAAAGACCCACCACGTCACGTGTCAAACTCACGGTTTTCAAGTGGGGGTTTTCTCTTATAGCTGATAAGAAATCGTAAGAAATCTTCCTAGCATAAGAGGGAATGTGACACGTGACGTGGGAGGTCTTTAACCCTTTCACCGCCAGCCATATTTAGCAAAAAGACATTCAATTACATTACTTGGGTAGAGAACAAAAATCATCTGCGGTATTGGGGATTCTCCTGTGACATATATATAAAATAAGGTCTATCCTTACTTCCCCAAACTAAGACAACAGGGTCTTTGGATAACAAGCGCGAAATCGCAATAGTTTGTGGCACGCGGTCTATTTTTACCAATCATGAGTTACCTCCCCTGGATTTTCAATAATTTTAATCTGTAAACCAGAATGTTATCTCTGCACCATTTCGTAACTTGTTATATCTTTTGGAAAACATTTAAAACTATGTATCCTACTTATACTCATCGAAAGAAGCACCGCATACTCGTCGTGTCTGTTGTAGTGTCTGTATTACGTATGTTTATTATTTTGTACGCTTTTAAAATACATCATTTTAAAGAGCGGCCAGAAGTGTAGCCTCGATTTGAAGTGCGACAATTTTGTCAAAATGTGCGACAATTTTGGACCGACAGACTGACAGACCGACAAAGTGAGTTATAGGTTTGTGGCTTGAGCCACAAACAATACACCCCACTTTGATGCCTTTTTAGTGGTGCTAAAATGCGACTTTGGCGGTGAAAGGGTTTAGTGAACGGGGACTGGTAGAGTTGTACTAAGCAGAAAGCACGTTTTTTTTAAAATGCTCGAACAGTTAATTTAACCCTTCCCGTACCCCGTGGGTGTGTTTGCACCCATACTTTTACTTTTTGCTTCATAGTTTCAAAACCGTTCATTGCGTCTTGCTGACATTTTATGAAATATTCGCGCATTTGCACCCCCAAAATCAGGTATTTGTGTAAGTAAACAACACAACGTCGTCGTTTGATCTGCAAAAATGAATCGGGCGCACGCATCTCTCCCCCCCCCCTCTCTCTCTCTCTCTCTCTCTCTCTCTCTCTCTCTCTCTCTCTCTCTAAATGCGCACATCTCTCGTCTCTCTCTGTTTTATGAATGCGCACTTTCGTCGTCTCGTTTAATCTGCAAAAATGAATCGGGCGCACGAATTCTCTCTCTCTCTCTCTCTCTCTCTCTCTCTCTCTCTCTCTCTCTCTCTCTCTCTCTCTCTCTCTCTCTCTCTCTCTCTCTCTCTCTCCCTCCCTCTCTCTCTCTCTCCCTCTCCTCTCTCTCTCTCTCTCTCTCTCTCTCTCTCTCTCTCTGTGTGTGTGTGTGTGTGTGTGTGTGTGTGTGTGCGTGTGTGTGTGTGCGTGCGTGTGTGTGTTTGTGTGTATGTGTGTGTGTGTGACAAATAGACACTAAACACGTAAAAGACAATGATCCCCATTTTCCTGTTTCGTGATCAAATTTCTTTCTTTCCTTCTTTCTTTCTGTATTTCTGTCTTTCTTTCTTTCATGTTTTCTCCTCCCCCCTCCCCCCTCTCCCTATACAAATGTGCGGAGTTGATTCTTTGTGCCTTTTTTGCAACACTATTTTTTGGTGGGGGGTTTTCTTCACCTAATGGAATCCTTTTGTACTATAGGCTATACGGTTAAGCATTCTGAGCACTTACGTTACGCGACTTTAAAATATTCATGGAGAGAGTTACTGATATATCTTTTGTTTTCTGCCAGGAAGGTGTTTTTTTGTGTTTTTTTACTCAACTGGACTTGTTTCTACTCCGAGAGGTGTTAGTTAGATTGTGACACGTGGCCACGTTTCATTGGACAAGCGGGGATTTCCCTGTTTGGAAGCAGCACGTGCTTAGATGAGATGTCCCCGGATGTGAATGAAACTGACGCCTTGTTACTGCTGGGGTAGAAAGGAATAGGTCAGAAAACTTACGACGGTGAATAGGTTTTGTTCGGGAAATAATTATCAAGGGCAGTAATTTCACGGGTGTGTGGGAGTGATCTTGCCTAATTCCATGGGTCAAACAGGGGAAGTTACTCTACCATCGGGTACATCCCCCAGCTCTCGCCTCGTGTGTTTGAGCAGACATACAGCACTTTGAACACAGTGCGTCATTCTAAAATTGATGTAATGTATTGTTTTTACGTCACATTTTGCAAGTGTTATCAGTTTGTGGCTGACTGGCCAGCCCTAATCTTTCTATTTTAAAAAAAATTTGTAAGTCGCTAACTCGCATCCTGCGGTTTCAAACTTCGAAGCCATTGTTGCATTGTTGCTATGGCATTTGACCGAGTAATGGAGGGAAATAACTCTAATTATTACGAAGTGCTCTCCCCTTGTTTGTTTTTTCTCCGAAAAATCGTCTATTGTCTGTTCGAATCAATGCTGTCCGCATCTCAACTGTTGTTCTTCTTCGTGTTGTTGTTGTCGTACCCTGGCTAAAAGACTCCAGGGACCACCCAACAGCCGAAGCACTTGAACAATATGTCATGGGAGAAAGGTGGCAGAGTGGTTAAGACGTTCGCCTGCCAAATGTAATGCAGTGACTTGCAGCGTGAGTGACCCGTGTTCGAATCCCGGCCTCCGCGCCCTTTCTTTCTAGTTTGACAGGAAAATCTGAAATCTGAAAGTCCAGTCCTTCGGATGGGGACTTAAAGCTATAGTCTGACCGGTGCGCTTTACGCACGTAAAAATCCCACGGCAGTTGAAAGTCGGTAAGAGCAGGGAGAAATCTCGCTGCCTGGTATGGCCAAATTGATAGCTAGGTTTCCTAAGTGTGTCCTCTCTCTCTCTCTCTCTCTCTCTCTCTCTTCTCTCTCTCTCTCTCTCTCTCTCTCTCTCTCTCTCTCTCTCTCTCTCTCTCTCTCTCTCTCTCTCTCTCTCTCTCTCTCTCTCTCTCTCTCTCTCTCTCTCTCTCTCTCTCTCTCTCTCCCTCTCTCTCCCTCTCTCTCCGACATTAGATTATGCTCCTCTATCTCAACCTTCAAAACGAGTCTCCGAGAGACACTTACATTCGGCCCTCCATGATTTTGTTTTCTTATTATTGTTCTCTTTTTGTTTTTCTTCATATATCCCATACGCTATATTGCTAATTACGATGTCATGTATTTCACATCACTCTGTTTGTTTACTATTCTCCAACAATGTGCTAAAATCAATGTTTAAATTGTCTGCACTCTATTGCTAATTGCTACCGGTTTCATACCATAGGCTGCATTAGTTTGCCCTGTTCTAACATGTATAGTTCTTTTATACGTGCTTCAACATATATCTGTGTGTATGTGCATGTATTCTTGCGTGTGCCGCGCGCACGTGCAGGTGTGTGCGTGTATGGTTACACGCATGTATGCCCGCACAAGTATTAACAACTATACATGCTCGTATGTAATTCTATAAATTCGTATTTCAACCTGTCTTTATCACAATACCTGCTTTGCTACCTTTATGTTTAATTATGTATGTGTAATTCTATGCCTTGCCATGTTTGTATTCTATGTTCGTATATGTACAAAGGTGCTACCTTTATGTTCAAATTTGTATGTGTAATATCATGCCTTGCCATGTTTGTATTCTATGTTCGTGTATGTACCAAGGACAGATTGGAAGACTAGGCGTTGCCTAAAATCTTTATCCTTGAAAAATAAAGTTAAAGTTTTCAAGTTTTCAAGTTTTCAAGTTTTCTCTCTCTCTCTCTCTCTCTCTCTCTCTCTCTCTCTCTCTCTCTCTCTCTCTCTCTCTCTCTCTCTCTCTCTCTCTCTCTCTCTCTCTCTCTCTCTCTCTCTCTCTCTCTCTCTCTCTCTCTCCTCTCTCTCTCTCTCTCTCTCTCTCTCTCTCTCTCTCTCTCTCTCTCTCTCTCTCTCTCTCTCTCTCTCTCTCTCTCTCTCTCTCTCTCTCTCTCTCTCTCTCTCTCTCTCTCTCATGCAAGTAACGTTTGTTATTTTTCTATGGGCTGCTTATTTTCTTTGGTTTTGATCAATTTACTTGCTTTGTTCATTTGGGGTGCATTGTTTTTATTATTTTATAATTTCTTTTTTTTTTACTATGTTCTTTGCCTCAGGACTGAGCGTAATTTTTAAAAAAGCTTGTACATAGCTTATCTCATAACCCTGATTAAAGAAAAGTTTCGTTCGTTCGTTCGTTCTCTGTCTCTCCATCTCCATCTAGCTTTCTTTTTTTCTCTTTTTTTCCCCCTCCTTTCTTCCTTTACCTTCTTGTGCTAAAGAAAGATAGCTGAGAAAGAAAGAAAGAAAGAAAGAAAGAAAGAAAGATGGTGTTGGGATTAGATGTATGTGTCAGGGGGTTGTGAGAGGTGTTAGTTGCGACACGTGGCCTTGTTTTATTGGACAGGAGGGATTCACCCTCCCCTGGATAGACAGTTCGCTTTATTGGCCCAGTGTGAAACTGACACCCTCACCACAACAACATCGGTTGGTTGGTCGGACGGTGTGACAGCAACGTGGCGAATGGATATGTCACACGGTACGCATAATAATGTGCATTATACAGGCTAATACCGATGTCACATCACACGATTCTTTGTTGATAATAATATAGAAATTTTGCGAATGGGTAGGTCACACTGTATGTATGTGTAGTAAAGGCTAATACCGATGTCACATCATTCGATTCTTTGTTGATAATAACATAGAAAATTTGCGAATGGGTAGGTCATGTTGTATGTATGTGTAGTAAAGGCTAATACCGATGTTACATCATGTGATTCTTTGTTGATGATAATATAGAAATTCTGCGAATGGGTAGGTCATGTTGTATGTATGTGTAGTAAAGGCTAATACCGATGTCGCATCATTCGATTCTTTGTTGATAATACTGTATGAAATTTTGCGAATGGGTAGGTCACACTGTATTACAGGCTAATACTGATGTCGCATCATTCGATTCTTTGTTGATAATATAGAAGTTCTGCGAATGGATTGGTCACACTGTATGTATGTGTAGTAAAGGCTAATACCGATGCCGCATCATTCGATTCTTTGTTGATAAAATAGAAGTTCTGCGAATGGATTGGTCACACTGTATGTATGTGTAGTAAAGGCTAATACCGATGTTGCATCATTCGATTCTTTGTTGATGATAATATAGAAATTTTGCGAATGGATTGGTCACATTGTATGTATGTGTAGTAAAGGCTAATACCGATGTCACATCATTCGATTCTTTGTTGATGATAATATATGGAATATTGCGAATAGGTAGGTCGCACTGTATGTATGTGTAGTAAAGGCTAATACCGATGTCACATCATACGATTCTTTGTTGATGATAACATATGAAATTTTGCGAATGGATTGGTCCCACTTGTCACTGTATGTATGTGCATCAAAGGCTAATACCGATGTCACATCATGCGATTCTTTGTTGATGATAATATAGACATTTTGCAGTGTGTAGGTATGTGTTCCCCCGTGGGAATACCATGGTGTGTGTTTTGCATAAATAGTTCCCCCACCTTCTGGAAGTTCTGTGCTTGTAACTTCCTCTAATCTGTCACTCTCTTTGACTCTGCATTTTCCCTTTGCTTACTGCCATCTACTATCTTTCTGCCTTACTGGTCCATTCTACAGCCTTTTTTCACGAAACACTTTCAAAAAGATTTCCTCCACCCGAAGTCGGACTTGCTGGGCCTAACTATTTCTTAGTCAGGTGCATAACGGCAGCATGACGCATCTGGGCTCATAATTGACAGGAAACTGTCTGAGCGATCGAAGAAGAAGAAGAAGTATGTATGTGCATTACTGGCTAATAGCGATGTCACTTCATTCGATTCTTTGTTGATAATAAAAGAAATTCTGCGAATGGTTAGATCACACTTCATGTATGTGCGTTAAAGGCTAATACCAATGTCACACCATACGATTGTTGGCTAATAATGGATAATAATGTCACATAGTACGTATTTGTATTAAATAATAATAATAATATCATATCATATCGTACGATGTTTGGTGGGTGTGACATGAGCATTGCGTCTCTTGTGACTGGATATGTCACACTGCACGTATGTGTATTACAGGCTAATACCGATGTCACATCGCACGATTCTTTGTTGATTATAAATAGATTGTTTTCGAATGGGTAA
This sequence comes from Phymorhynchus buccinoides, assembly GCA_017654935.2. Taxonomy (NCBI): domain Eukaryota; kingdom Metazoa; phylum Mollusca; class Gastropoda; order Neogastropoda; family Raphitomidae; genus Phymorhynchus; species Phymorhynchus buccinoides. The sequence goes on along the minus strand of CM065703.1, from coordinate 39,548,252 downwards.
GACACTGTGTGCATGTGAAGTAAAAGCTAATAACGATGTCACATCGCACGATTCTTTGTTGATTATATTGATTTTTTTTCCGAATGGGTAGGTCACACAGTGTGCATATGAAGTAAAAGCTAATAACGATGTCACATCGCACGATTCTTTGTTGATTATATTGATCTTTTTTTCCCGAATGGGTAGGTCACACAGTGTGCATATGAAGTAAAAGCTAATAACGATGTCACATCGCACGATTCTTTGTTGATTATATTGATTTTTTTTCCGAATGGGTAGGTCACACTGTGTGCATGTGAAGTAAAAGCTGATAACGATGTCACACCGTTGTTTAGCGTGACAGGGCCTTAGCAAATGAATATGTCACACTGTACGTATGCGTATCAAAGGATAATTATAATATCGTGTCATACGATCGTTGGTTGGTTTCGTAAGTCATAAGTCATAGGTTTCTTATATTGTCCATTGGCATTGTGCAACGCACATGTAAATCTGTCTTCCACCGTGGAAAATAAGATGAGGTATATGAAAATAAAAATATTAAATAAAAACATGAAAAATACATTTACATTAAAACAAATATGTGATTATCACACCACACCCAATCATTCATCTGCTCTCCGTTATCTTGCTCACTCATCATGCAACCCACCACTACTTCCCCCTTCCTTTTATTTTTCCTTTTTTTTATTTTTTCATTTTTTTCCTTTTAATTTTTTTTTTCTTGTTTTTTTTTTTTTCTTTTTTTTTCTTTTTGTGTGTGTAGGTAGTCCCCCATCTCCCCTGCCCCCCCCCCCCCCCCCAAAAACCCCCCCTGCCCCCCCCCCCATCTCCCCTGCCCCCCCCCCCCCCCCCCTCTCCCTGCCCCCCCCCCCCTCCCCCCCGTTCTCTTTTATCCTATTGTCTGTGTGATTGACTAAGATTGACATTTCCAAGAGCCTCCAGTGTTGTTGTTTGATACAAAAATGTCTGGGTTTCTGTGTGACCTAGTGTTTGGTGTACTGACACATGCATACCGTGTGAAGCTGGTATGTGTGTGTGTGTGTGTGTGTGTGTGTGTGTGTGTGTGTGTGTGTGTGTGTGTGTGGTGTGTGTGTGTGTGTGCGTGCGTGTGCGTGCGTGTGTGCGTGTGTGTGCGTGTGTGTGTGTGTGCGTGTGTGTGTGTGTGTGACATGAACGTTGCGACTCTTGCGATATATCACACTGTACGATTGTGTATTAAAGGCTTATTGTTATATCACGTGCTTATCTTCTTCTTCTCTTTAATGCTGCTTACAGTCCCGTAAATAGCTATATAGTCATATCAGGATCGTCCCCACATAAATACCGAACACAAAAGGCGATGTCACATCATGTGTTTGTTGGGTGATGTTTACAGCAACGCTGCGAAGTGATATATCACACAGTGTGATCGTGTATCAACATGCTAATATCGATGTCACAATCATTCAATCATTGTTTTGATGGATGTTTCATCAGACAGGCAGATTGTAAGATTGGTAACAGGTGTGACCAGAACGTGGAATATGGATTATTGTATGATTGCGAATGAGCAACTTACATAATTATTTGACCGCTAGGGGGCAGTCAAACCAGGTCAGGTCAGGTCAGGTCAGAGAATGAGGACAACTAGGCCTCGCGGCCTCTTAATGTGTCCTTTCTGATTATTTGTATTCTTTTTCATGATTGGCATGACTAGGACGCTTTTAGATGTGTTAATCATATACACATTTCAATTGTTGATTCTTGGGGTCTTTATCGAGGAGGTTTTTGAACTGATTAAGGTTAGGTGCCAATTTAATATGTGCTGGAAGAGAATTCCAGTATTTAGTGACTCTGTTACTAAAGAAATTCTTTCTAATGTTAGTTCTGCTGAATTGGGTTAGTAGTTTCAAATCATTATTCCTAGTTTTTGAGTAGTTAGAAAGTTGTAGCAAATGTTTGTTAGTAATATCAGAACTGTGAAAATTTTTATAAACATTTATCAAATCACCACGTAGTCGCCGATATTTTAGGGATGGTAAATTCAGTTTATCTAACCTGTCACCATAATCTAAATTTCGTAATGCTTTTACTAGTTTGGTTGCTCTCCTTTGAACACGTTCGATAGCCTGAGACTGTCTTTTTAGGAAAGGATTCCAAATTAAGTTGCCATATTCCAAATGGAACCAATAGTGGCTTAGCGCGCGATATTCTTAGTTGGGCGACAGAGGAGAGAGAGAGAGAGAGAGAGAGAGAGAGAGAGAGAGAGAGAGAGAGAGAGAGAGAGAGAGAGAGAGAGAGAGAGAGAGAGAGAGAGAGAGAGAGAGAGAGAGAGAGAGATGAGTCCGCTAAGCCACGACGATGTCACGTCATCTAGAATAGACTACCATCGCCAGTGAAATGATTTTTTTTTTAAATAATTATTTGATTAATATCAAAAGTAAGCCATGTGATAAGTTCTAAAAGAGTCAAAAGAATACAATATATTCATATGAGGGTGTAGGGGAGATAAAAGTAGATGGTTTCATTCTTTATTTAGATAAACCATAAACCTGGTCATTTGGAGACTGCTCGACTGTGAAGAGGGGAAGTATTGTTGTGTTGTCTATGTTGCTTGAAAGTGACATTTTTGTGTGAAATATTACATGTTCTGTTTTGTCTCGTCAATAAAATAACGCCACTCTGCACTTGCTGTGTATTTGTTTGTGTGGTACTTTGTTTGCATAATTACCTTTAGTAGGATTTCCCTATATCGCTATATCGCTATATCGTATATGTGATCTGGCGTTGGTTCAAATGTGTAGGGGAAGACGGGGTAAAATGCGCATGGGCGGGTAAGAAGCCCACCCCAAT
>CM065703.1:39537917-39540417 GCA_017654935.2 Phymorhynchus buccinoides | reverse complement strand
GGGGGTGGGGGTGGGGTGGGGGTGGAGTAGCTCTTTCCACGGCGATCTGCGCCTCACGGCCATTCATATTATCATTGGTTGGCATTAAGCCTGTATGTATGTAGTAGGGGGCCAAGAGCAACACGAGAGCTGCGCAGTCAATGATTCTCTACAGCTATGGAAATCATGGCACAGTTTTTCGTATCTTGTGGCAGACTATGACTCTCGAACGAGGGGGGTCCTTCGCACCGGCTCTGGTGCTGCAGTCAAAGGGATGGGTTGGCCTTTTGGGGACTTTCCCCAACGCCAGCAGTCCTCAAATCCCTTTGGCCGAGAGATTGGGGATGTACCCTGGGCAAGGCATCTCCACCATGAACAAAGTATTGCCCAGCTCGCCGAAATAGCTTCTAACAACCCCCCCCCCCCCCCCCCCCCCCCCCCCTCCCTCCCCCCCCCTACTCTCTGCTATCTGGCTGTCATGGTCAGAAAACGACTGGCTGGCACACATACATCATTATTGTTAGACGTGTATTGGCCATTGGGTTGTATATAGAAGATGGATGCACAAGTAAGGGAGAGAGAGAGAGGCGCGGGGGGGGGGGGGGGGGGGGGGGGGAGGAAAGGGGTATTATGACGGTGCTGGTAAGGTTGGGAAGTGGTGTGGAAGGTTTTGGGGGGGGAGGGCACTTATGAAAAAATATAGGGCCAAAATGGAGAAGGGTTGGGGAGGCATTGTGTGTGTTTGTATGTGTGTGGGGTGGTGGGGGTGGGGGGGGGTGGGGGGTAAGGGGCGTATTGTTGTAGATAAAGGGTTGCACCGAGGCAAAGGAACAAGTCAGACAGAGGGGCCAAAGGTGTGAGTGGGTAGGGGTTGGGAGGGGGTGGGGGTGGTGGGGGGGGGGGGTGCATTGTTGTAAAGAAAGATAAGGCATAAAGAGACGAGGGGGGGGGGGGCATGAGAGAGAATGAGAGAGTGAGTGATATTGAAACATGGTTTATGTCATGCCCGGTAAAAGATGACCGGCGGCCGAGTGACAGGGGACAGTCTGGTTGAAGAAGTGTGGATGGAGACAGGGTGATGGTGATGAGGGGGTGGGTGGTAGATAGGTGGGGGGGGGGGGAAGGACCGGTCTCCCCCAGCTGCTTTGTTGGATGGATGCATGCGGGCCTTCTAGTTGTCGATGGATGGGTTTCGCTTGTGGAAGGCATTCAGTATAGGAGGGTCCGTAGGGAGTGGGATAATGCCTGCACACGTTGGTTTGTGCATGGGACAAGCTTTCTTTGATATCCGTATCCGTTCCAGTGTGATTTGTTTGTTTTCTAGCTTATTCGGGATAGACAGGGGGGCGGGGGGGGGCGGGGTAAGGCGAGGCAGGCACAGGCTGAGGGGGGGGGGGGGAGAGAGAGAGAGAGAAGAGAGAGAGAGAGAGAGAGAGAGAGAGAGAGAGAGAGAGAGAGAGAGAGAGAGAGAGAGATGGAGAGAGAGAGAGAGAGAGAGAGAGAGGAGAGAGAGAGAGAGAGAGAGAGCGAGAGAGAACTTTGAAAACTTTGAAACTTGAAAACTTAAACTTTATTTTCCAAGGATATAGATTTTAGGCAATCCCTATTCTTCGAATCTGTCCTTGATACATATAATACTAAACACAGAAGAGAGAGAGAGAGAGAGAGAGATCTATCCTGAGAGAGAGAGAGAGAGAAGAGAGAGAGAGAGAGAGAGAGAGAGAGAGAGAGAGAGAGAGAGAGAGAGAGAGAGAGAGAGAGAGAGAGAGAGAGAGAGAGAGAGAGAGAGACAGAGACCGAGAGAGACAGAGACAGACAGATACAGAGACAGAGAGAGAGAAATCTTGAAATCTTATTTCCCAAGGATATAGATTTTAGGCAACGCCTAGTCTTCCAATATGTCCCTGATATATATATATATTTACATAGAACATAAACGTGGCAAGGCATACTATTACACATACAGAGCTGAACACAAAGGTAACAACGCAGGTGATGCTATGTGTGATACAAAGGAGAGAGAGAGAGAGAGAGAGAGAGAGAGAGAGAGAGAGAGAGAGAGAGAGAGAGAGAGAGAGAGAGAGTGAGAGAGAGAGAGAGTGAGAGAGAGAGAGAGAGAGAGAGAGAGCAAAAAAAAAGAGTGTGTGTGTGCCAGTGTGTGTGTGTGTGTGTGTGTGTGTGTGTGTGTGTGTGTGTGTGTTGTGTGTGTGTGTGTGTGTGTGTGTGTGTGTGTGTGTGTGTGTTGTGTGTGTGTGTGTGTGTGTGTGTTTTGTGTGTGCGTGTGTGTGCGCGTGCGCGCGCACACGCGGGTTTGTCTGTCTGTGTCTCAAAATCGGAGGCTCTGAATCTGCGTGGTTTTTTTTTTCTCCATTACGAACAGTAGAATTAAATACATAATTATATACAGGAGAGTGAAATGTAGATCCAAATTATCGGATCATGTGGAGGGAGTGGGGGGCAGAAAAGCACCGATAGATGTGTGTAGGGGAGTGGGGGGCAAGAGGGCAAGAGTTGGAAAAAA
>CM065703.1:39522917-39527917 GCA_017654935.2 Phymorhynchus buccinoides | reverse complement strand
CGGATTGGGTTTATTTTTGGCTTTGCTCCAGTCATTTCTTCTTCTTTTTATATTATGATCATTGGATTTTCACCGGTACCCCTTCCCCTTTGTCTCCCTTTTTGATACGGGCAGATGGCCTAATCATTAAAAAGTTTTTTTTTGAGTTGAGTTGAGTTGAGTCTCTCTCTCTCTCTCTCTCTCTCTCTCTCTCTCTCTCTCTCTCTCTCTCTCTCTCTCTCTCTCTCTCTCTCTCTCTCTCTCTCCCCCCCCCACCTTTCCCCCCCCCCCCCACCTCCCCCCTCCCTCTCTCTGTGATCACCAATGACACAAACAAACAAACAAACAAACAAACACCCAAACCCATCGTTTGCCTCCTATACCGCTGAGCTATCGGGGTTTCCCTTTCTGCCGCCCGTGTCACAAGGGAAGACGACTCTGGTAGTAGGAGGGAGTTGTCCATGAGGCAGACGACATGTCATTGTTCATTGTTGACGGATGGCGCGGTAGGTAATGTTCATTGTTCGTTCAATAGCGCGAGGTGCACGGTTCGAGTCGATGAAAGATTCCATCCATCACTTTTTAGGGGGGTGTGGTGGGGGGGGGGGGGGGGGGGGGAGGTAAAACTGGGAGGTTGAATGAAAGCTGGAGGTGGGATGAATGCCTGAAAGGACAAGATTGAAGAAGAAGGAGGACAGAGAAGTGGTTCGTTGTGAACGAAGAGCGAAATGGGGGAAAGGTGGTGGTGGTAGTGGGGAGGGGGGGGGGGGGGTGTAGCTGTGATGCTTTTTTTTCTTTCCGTTTTCTTATTTTTTATTCGTTAAGTTCCTAACTTTCTCAAGTACTGGTCGTGACATGATGTTGTGCCTGTATATTAAATTACAAACTTACTTACAGGATGAGTAATAATAAGTGAAGACTTGAGGAGGTTGACCCGAAGACTTGTGTTGTTTGTGTGTGTGTGTGTGTGTGTGATTTTTATGTGTGGTGTGGGTGTGAACAGTAGTAATACAATGCAAACCCCCCCACAGACAGACAAATCAATTATGTGTGGTTGTGTGTGATACACAAAAACAACAAAGCAAAAACAAAAACAAAGTGTGTGTGTAGACGTTGTCCAAACTGTGTATTACGTTTAAAAGATGTGAAATGTGTACAAACGTGTTGACCTTTCTCTGTGTGTGACCTGGGTGTGTCTGTGTTTCCTGTGTGTGTGTGTATCGTGTGTGTGTGCTGCAATGTGTTTGTAACTCTGTGTGAACAATAACTGTGTGCGTGTGTTGTATTGAAACTCCGTTCGCTGTGTTATTTTTTTCTCAGTCAAGCCAAATTGTGTGAATTGTTTGTGTAAGTGTGTTGTGTTGTGTGTGTGATTGTGTTTGTGAAAAAGCGGAAACTTGTTGACCTTGTTTTGTGTGTGTGTGTGTGTTTGTGTGTGTGTTTGTGTGTGTGTGTCTTTTTATAGGCTACCAGTTTTTATATGGTTTTGATTGGGCTAAAATTACAGAACAGTAGTAATACAATGCAAACCCCCATGAAAGACGCCCCCCCCCCCCCCACAGACAGACAAATCAATTATGAATTTGGTTAACATTTACCCACCATGATACACAAAAACAACAAAGCAAAAACAAAAACAAAGCAAAAACCAGCAACACAGAAGACAGCCCAAACTAGACGTTAAAAAGTCCAAACTAGAGCTTATTACGTTTAAAAGATGAGTGAAATGAAAAGGCTACAAACGTGTTCCAGGACCTTTCTCTAATTATCAGCCCAGACCTGGGAACGAAGTCTGCTGTTTTCCTCAGCGCTTCTGTGGACAGTATCGTGATACCGTCATATGCCTAAAACTTACACCCCTCAGCTGCAATAACAAAGAACAGTTTGTAAGAACAATAACTCTGAAGAAACTCAATGAAACTGCAACGAACAATAACTGTGCATATATGCGTACGATCTAGTTGGACCCCAACAAGTTCTCCAGGAGCTCCATTCTGTCCAGCCAGGTTTTTACTTGGAAATATTTAACGTGGTAACAGCCCTGACATTGCCTTAGTTGTCGAGGAGGCTATAATTTTGTTTGTTTGTTTGTTTGTTTACGTACCCTGGCTGAAAGACTCCAAGGATCACAGCCGAAGCACTTGAACACTATGGTACAAATGCATCAGCTAGGGATGAGAACATTACGTGTGTGTGACCGTTTTTGATTATCCAGCCACATGGGCAGCCACACCCCATCTTCAGGGAGGGAGGGTGGGGGGGGGGGCGCTATAATTTCAATCTTCATGTTAATCCAGCCAGGTTTACCATCTGCTATGTTGGTGAGCTGGGCAGTCCTTAGGGGATGTGTTCAAGATTGTCCCACCTACCTACCGTGACATTCGTTGTCAAACCTGGCCGGAGGGGATGGGGCTTCGAGAGAAGCTCCGGGGACTTGCTGAGGCGCTGCGGAAGACAGCGGACTTCGACTTCAAGACTGATCTGAAGATTTTTTTCTTGTTTTTTTTTTCTTCAAATTGTTTTTTTATTCAGGTATTGGTTGACCTATTTCCATATTGCAAGTTTTTTTAAAATTGCTAATTCTGGACATTTGTGGTTTAGAATCAAGTTAATGTTTGACGAGGGTGATGAAGTGTCTGGGTTTCTTCATGATTTAGCGTGAGTGTGGAATGCTTGTTGTACTACAGCGTGCGATTGTGAATGAAGTTTCCAACTATATGTATGGAACTCATTTGAAAGCATACATCTGTAAATAAAAAATGAAAAAACATAATCATGCACTTCCTTGCGCGTATACACTATTATGCAATAATGACCTGAAGATTTAAACCAAGACTGTTCTGAAGATTTAAACCAAGACTTGCTCTGAACATTTAAACCAAGACGTGCTATGAATGATTAAACCAAGACTTGCTCTGAATAATTAAACCAAGACTTGCTCTGAAGATTTAAACCAAGACTGCTCTGAAGATGTAATCCAAGACTGCCCTGAAGATTTAAACCAAGACTTGATCTGAAGATGTAAACCAAGACTGCAGACTGCTCTGAAGATTTACACCAAGACTTGATCTGAAGATTTAAACAAAGACTGCATCTGAAGATTTAATCCAAGACCGCTCTGAAGATTTAAACCAAGACTGCTCTGAAGATTTAAACCAAGACTTGATATGAAGATTTAAACCAAAACTGCTCTGAAGATTTAAACCAAGACTGCTCTGAAGATTTAAACCAAGACTGCTCTGAAGATTTAGACCAAGACTGTTCTGAAGATTTAACCCAAGACTGCTCTAAAGATTTAAACCAAGACTGCTCTGAAGATTTAAACCAAGACTTGCTCTGAAGATTTAAACCAAGACTGCTCTGAAGATTTAAACCAATACTGCTCTGAAGATTTAAACCAAGAATGCATCTGAAGATTTAAACCAAGACTGCTCTGAAGATTGAAACCAAGACCGCTCTGAAGATTTAAACCAAGACTTGATATGAAGGTTTAAACCAAGGCTTGATCTGAAGATTTAAACCAAGACTGATCTGAAGATTTAAGCCAAGATTTGATCTGAAGATTTAAACTAAGACTTGCTCTGAAGATTTAAACCAAAACTTGATCTGATAATCTAAACCAAGACTGCTCTGAAGATTTAAACCAAGACTGATCTGAAGATTTAAACCAAGACTTGATCTGAAGATTTAAACCAAAACTGCTCTGAAGATTTAAACCAAGACTGCTCTGAAGATTTAAACCAAGACTGCTCTGAAGATTTAAACCAAGACTGCTCTGAAGATTTAAACCAAGACTGCTCTGAAGATTTAAACCAAGACTGATCTGAAGATTTAAACCAAGACTTGATATGAAGATTTAAGCCAACACTGATCTGAAGATGTAAACCAAGACTGCTCTGAAGATTTAAACCAAGACTGCTCTGAAGGTTGAAACCAAGACTTGATCTGAAGATGTAAACCAAGACTGCTCTGAAGATTTAAACCAAGACTGCTCTGAAGGTTGAAACCAAGACTTGATCTGAAGATGTAGGCATGGTCCAGGAACACAGAATAAGAATAAGATCATGCTCATTCCATGATCATTTGTGTGTCACCGTGTGTGTGTGTGTGTGTGTGTGTGTGTGTGTGTGTGCGTGCGCGCGCGCGCGCTTTTCTTTGTGTGTGTATGTGTGCGTGCGTGCGTGCGTGCGTATGTGTGTGTTTAGTATCAATCACTGTAGCGAAATCTGTTGCATCACATATTTTATGAAACTAATTGATCTCGTTTATCGTTGAACCTGATACTGTAAGGAAGAAGAATAACATGAAGTTGGCTAGAGTGGAAGGAGAATAAATAAATAGGCCTAATACTTCATAAATAAATAATAATACTTAAATAATGAACAATTATATTTCAATATAACTTAGTCAAGGAAGAAGAAGATAGCAGAAGACGAAGAAAAGAACAAAACCAAGATGGAAAATAAGAAGAAAAAGAAGAAAAATGATAGACAAATAGGGAGACAGAGAAGAAGAAGAAGAAGTTTAAAATCCTTTGACCCCTTAGGGAGACATGGAGGATAGAAAAAACAGTAAGACACAAACATAAAACAAATAGGGAGACAGAGAAGAAGAAAAAGAAGAAAAATCAAAACCGCAAAAAATAGACAAATCAAAAGTAACAGCGAAATGAAGAAATATTTGGTGAGCAGTGAAAGAAACACTTTTAAATTAGACAGAGAAATTTTAGAAATTTACTTAAATTTAAACAAATACGTCGACAGAGAAGATGCTACAGAAGAAAAATGAAAACAAATAGGGAGACAGTTTCAGAAAAAAAGAAGAAACATGATAGACAAATACGAAGTTCATTGTATTTTGGACATTCAATTATACAATGAAATTCGTCTCCTATCTCGCCCATTTCGCAATTACGACAAATACGTAATTCTCTTGGAACATTATAATGTCTTCCAACTTCAATAGGCAAGTTATGATTGCTGCATCGAAACTTGAATAAAAATATAACAAAAACATCTGGT
>CM065703.1:39515417-39517917 GCA_017654935.2 Phymorhynchus buccinoides | reverse complement strand
CCCATCCCCATCCCACACCCCATCCCCATCCCACACCCCATCCCCATCCCACACCCCATCCTCATCCCACACCTAAGGGAACGCTCGGGGACATCCCGCTATCACTACATATCGATAACACTACTACTGGGCTAAATCACTACGGCAACTCTGCTAGGCGACTTGGTGCCGAAAATAACTTTGGTGAAGGGATGTAGTTACAGAGAGAGAGTTACCTTTCTTTACTTTAACTATATTAGCCTCTCTCCTTGCCTCTCTCTCTTTCTATCTTTGTTTCATAATATGCTACTTCTGTTTCTGCTTTCTGATTCCTTTCCTTCAAATTCAAATCACCGTCACTTTCTTCTTTTCCCTTATCCAGTAGTTTTGCTTTGTATTGTTTGTCTTGTTTACTTGTTTTGAATAATGAAAATGATGTTTTACGTCCTCTCGGTCATAGACACATATGGGACATTTGTAAATACAAAGATGGTGGGAACAATACTGGCTGCAATGCCCGGAGGCAGTGCAACACCACTAAAGTCCCGAGTTTTTAACAGTATAGATAGGTGTAGCGGTAACCACGCCTCGGTTAAACCTCATCGGCTATGGTACCGCCACATTGTCTGGCGAAATTTGTTATTAGTCCCCGAGCCGAAGGTTCGGGGAGCTATTGTTTTTGTGTCCGTCCGGTGTCCGTCCGGTGTCCGTCCGTCCGTCCGTCCGGCGTGCCTCCGTCCGGCTATTCGTCCGTTTTTCTCAAAAACTATTCCGTCTATCATCATCAAATTTGGTATACTAGTTTGCCAAGATGCAAGCTATCCACTGATGTATTTAGTTTTACATTAAGGTCAAGGTCGCGCCAGTTACGGGGTTCAAACCCCGAAACACATAATCGCTAATGTCTCGCGAAGTTTTGCATGTATTTTAATGCAGTTTTTGTCACAACATTTCTTGTTTTGTTTTGTCTCTTGTGAATAAAACAACGTCACTGTACACTTGTCGTGTAGTTATTTGTTTGTTGTCTCTGTTTAAAAGCAGTTAAGCTTTGTAGCGGTACCATAGCCAATGAGGTTTAACCGAGGCGTGGTTACTGCTACACCTATCTGTATTGTTAACAAAAATCGGGACTTTACTGGTGTTGCACTGCCGCCGGGCATTGCCTCCAGGATCGTTCCCACCATCTTTATATTTACAAATGTCCCATATGTGTCTGTTCCAGACCGAGAGGACGTAAAACACCATCTTTCATTCATTCATTCGTTTGTTGCCTTTTACTCCTAACTTGATACCGTAGCCGATGAGGGTTTAACCGAGGCGAGGCTACACCTATCTGTATTGCTAAACTAAAACGGGACATTACTGGTGTTGCACTGCCTCCGGGCATTGCCTCCAATATTGTTCCCACCATCTTTGTATCTACACATTTCCCATATGTGTCTGTTCCAGACCGAGAGGACGTAGAACACCATTTTTTTTCATTAATCTTTTTTTGTTTGTCGTATTTTCCCTTAGCCACACTGCGAACGATTCGACTCAGTGCGCTCCGATTTTGACATTTGTCAGGCATGATTGACGTAAAACTCGACTGTCTAAATCAATCTGATGAAATCTTACTAGGGGAAGACGGGGTAAAAAGCGCATGGGCGGGTAAGAAGCCCACCCCAATTATCTCATGAAATGAAGCAAATTTCAGTCTCATTTTGCCCATGAGACGAGCGTTAATGTCTAGCATTCGTCTCATGGGCAAATTTGACTGAAATTTTCTTTATTTCATGAGATAATTGGGGTGGGCTTCTTACCCGCCCATGCGCTTTTTACCCCGTCTTCCCCTAGTTCTGTGCACTGTTTGTAGAAAATTAATGTTCCATATGGTTCTTGGAAACCGGGAGGACGTAGAACGTTAACTAAACAAAATATGTTTGTCGTCGAATGTCGTTGGATACTCGGTATTCACATCTGTATTGTTAAAACAAGCGCGGATTCGCAATCGTTTGTGGCAGCGGTCTATTTTTACCACTCCAATCATTACATACACTGAGTCGCCTCCCCTGGCTTTTCAATCATTTTAATCTGTAAACCAGAATGTTATCTCTGCACCATTTCGTAACTTTTTATATCTTTTGGAAAACATTTAAAACTATTTATCCTACTTATGCTCATCGAAAGAAGCACCGCATACTCGTCGTGTCTGTTGCAGTGTCTGTATTACGTATGTTTATTATTTTGTACGCTTTAAAATGAAGATTCATGTGCTCTGTTCAGTATACAATTCTTTCCATACCTAAGGACTGTAGATATGACAACTGAAATGTTACTTTATGCCCAAGTATTGTTTTTCTCTTTTACAATATGTGCGACAATTTTGGACCGACAGACCGACCGACCGACAGACAGACCGACAAAGTGAGTTATAGGTTTGTGGCTTGAGCCACAAACAAAAATTCTGGACTTTCCTGGTGTTGCTGGTGTTGCAAGTCAGACAAAAATAAGTGGATGATAATGCCGAGTCAAAAACACA
>CM065703.1:39482917-39487917 GCA_017654935.2 Phymorhynchus buccinoides | reverse complement strand
ACAGACGACCGACCGACCGACCGACCGACCGACGACCGACCGACCGACGACCGACCGACCGACCGACCGACCGACCGACCGACCGACCGACCGACCGACCGACCGACCGACCGACCGACCGACCGACCGACCGACAGACCGACCGACAGACCGACCGACCGACCGACCGACCGACCGACCGACCGACCGACAGACCGACCGACCGACCGACAGACCGACCGACAGACCGACCGACCGACCGACCGACCGACCGACCGACCGACGACCGACCGACCGACCGACAGACCGACCGACAGACCGACCGACCGACCGACCGACCGACCGACCGACCGACCGACCGACAAAGTGAGTTATAGGTTTGTGGCTTGTGCCACAAACAAAAAACAAAGAATTTCTCCCGTCACTGAGCTAAAAGCTTGGGTGAATCATGTCTGCTGATTTCGTCTGGAAAGAAAGAAGAAAAACAACCACAACAACAACTGAGAACACAATCAATCATAAAAAAAAGAGAGAAAGAAAAGAAAGCATGCAGGTTTGCAATAAATATCTGTGCAATATGGGTTATTGACGTTAACCCTTTCACCGCCAATGTCGCATTTTTGCACCACAATGATTTAACACCCATGTCACTAAAACCCTTGAAACCAGGGTCTGTTATTCAATAATATTGTGTTCCTAAATTTGGGCAGTAAGGATTGACCCTATTCTAAATGTGTTACAGAGAAATCCCACAATATTGCAGACAAAATATTTTCTGTAGCCAAGTACGTTTAATGGAAATGCTTGGCTCAAAGATGGCTGGCGGTGAAAGGGTTAAACCGACCACTGAGGGTTATTATTATTATTGTAAACATTCTATTGGATTCACCGCCATGTAGATTGTATCTTGTATGTCCTACTCACTGATTAGGAAATCAAGCTGAATCATATTTGTTGATTTTACTTGAGAAAAAAACCCTGACATAATATGGTTGAAATTCATTGTAATATTGTGTGTTATATTGTGCTTTAAAAAAAATATATTTAATTCAGTGCCGAGTGTGCCCTTGTTTAGTATTTCCTGGACTGGTAGTTAGAATGAGCCACACCTGTTGACTATAATCATTTGACAAATATGACACAGTATTGGATTGAAATATGTTGTATTTTATTAACATTTCTATCCCATCCAAAGCCTTGAATATTTGTCCAGAATTTCCTTGTTGCTGTATTGGTAAATTGGGATGTATCGAACCTGTTGGCTTCACCTTAAAAACAACACATACTAATCATCATCGTTATCATTATCATCATCATCAACACACTTATCGTCATAATCGCCACCACAACCACTATCACCATCGTCGTCATCATTACCACCACAATCATCGTCATCGTCATCATCATCATTATCACCACCGCCAGTACCAGCACCATCATCATCGTCACCATCATCATCGTCACAACCATCGTCATCACCACCACCATCACCATCATTATTATCACCATCAACGTCCCCATCGTCATCGTCACCACAACCATCGTCATGATTATCATCATCATTATCATCACCATCGTCATTGGCACCACCGCCATCATCATTATCACCATCGTCATCGTTCCCACCACCATCATCGTCACCACCAACCTTACTGTCGTCATCGTCACCACAACCATCGTCATCATCATCATCATTATCATCACCATCGTCATTGGCACAACCACCATCATCATTATCACCATCGTCATCGTCACCACCACCATCATCATCACCATCATCATCGTCACCACCAACCTCACTGTCGTCATCGTCACCACAACCATCGTCATCATCATCATTATCATCACCATCGTCATTGGCACCACCACCATTATCATTATCACCATCGTCACCACCACCATCATCATTATCACTATCATCATCGTCACCATCGTCATCGTCACCACAACCATCGTCACCACCACCATCACCATCATCACTATCACCACCAACGTCACCATCACCACAACCATCGTCATCAACATAAACATCATCATTATCACCATCAACATCAACATCATCATCACCATCATCATTATCACCATCACTGACCTCTATCAGCAGCACTCCGCACTGTGGATGCAGCATCACCACGTCTAGCTCCCCCCGCTGCCCCTTCTCACTCATGTCCCGGGGCCTGGGGGGAAGGAGGTGGGTGGGGGGCTTCGCTCTCTGCTGAGGAGAAGTGGGAGCGAAGGAAGAGGAGGAGAAAGAGGAAGAGGAGGAGGAGGGTGCGACTATGCTTGTCTTTTCTTGTCCATACAGTCTTTCGAACGTCTGTGTGTTTGTCAGGATGTCGTCGCAAACCTCGCTTTCCTTCTCCCCCGGATGTTTCTGGTGTATCCCCTCTGATGGTTGTGCGAGGCTGTGGTTTCCTGTGGCGGCTTTCGAAACCTCTTTGTGTTGTTGTTCTCCACAAATGGATTCCTTAGTTTCTGTTCCACGGGAAGCGATGTCCGTTTCTTCGCTGGACCACCGAGCACAGCTGGTTTCTTTGTCGTTTTCTGTAACATATTGGTGAAGTAGCTCTGAGTGAACAGCGTCTAGATTCGTCGGTGACTTGTCGTTTTCATTTTCGTTATCTACATCGACATCGCCGTCGCAGTACTTATCTGCAGGTGGCATGCTCTGCCCAGCGGGCTTCTTCCTCCTTTTAGACCGATGTCGTTTGTGTTTGGCTTTTCTGCTGATTGTCGACGTTTCGGTGCCTGTTTCAGGGACGCCTGTAGTTTCACGTCGGTTCTGTTCTTCGTCGTTTCCTGGATATTCAGATGCCTGTGGACAACCCGGCTCTACTACTGGAGAGGTTATATTGTTGTTTGAAGGACCCGAAACTGAACAATCTCTTTGGAGAGACGATGTTTGGCAAAAGGAAACGGTTGAATCGTTGCCGTTCTTTGGGGGTTTGTGAACCGGTGAAGAACCTTCGAGAAGCTTAGCTGTATCGGAGCGAGGACTGTCGGTAGATTTGTTACCCCTTGGGATACCTGAACTTTGAGCAACGTTCCCTCGAAGAATGGCTATTTCGGTGTTGTGGCGAATCACTGTTGTGCCGCCGCTATCCTTTGGGAAGTCTACAGAAATGTCTTCTTGGCAGGCAGATGGTTTGGGACGCAGGCCGATGTGAGGCAGTGGGTTATCCTGCGAGTTGGTCGACACTGGTGAAAGGCCTTCCTGATGCGTACCTGTTCTGGACTGAGGGCTATCAGTAGCGTGGCTGTTCTTGGGGAGAACTGAACTTTCAGCAAAATCCTCTGGAAGAGCAGTTGTTTGGGAAAGGCGAGGAAGAACTGGGGTGTTGCTATCCTTTAAGGAGCTAAAAACTTCAGCCTGAAAATGATCTCTTTGACTTTGCTCAACCGGTGGGGCTTTGCTATCAGGCGAGAATCGAGAATCTGACAAAATATCATCTCTAAAAATGTCAGGTGTTTCAGAGTGGAAAACGCGTCCTGGCGTCTTGCCATCGTGTAGTAAGAAACTAGACTCTGGGGAAGCCTCTTCTTCACGCTTCGGCGTCTTATTAGAATGGTGAACACGATTCGTGGAGGAGTTGCTGTTGTTGTTGTTGTTGTTGTTGTTGTTGTTGTTGTTGTTGTTAGTCTTGCGTTTTTGTCGCCCGGGTTTGTTTTCCTTGCCCGGGGGGCGGGGCGGGGCCTTGACCCTGTGCAGATAGTTGTCGTAGTTCAGGGTGCTGATGATGAAGGGCGCACGGCCTCCCGGGGGGCCTCTCTCCTGCTCCTTCCCCAGCCGCTGCAGGCTGTCCACCACCAGGGTGTGGGCCAGGTCTCCCCGAGCCTTGCTGGAGTCCTGGATGGGGGGGGGGGGGGGGGTAGGGGATGGAAAGCACAAGATCGATGTTGGCATTTTAGAAGCACTCAGGCATGCACAAGGGTGTGCACGCCTATATGTATGCATGTATATATGTATATATGTATGTATGTATGTATATATATGTATGTGTGTGTGTGTATGTATGTATGTATATATGTATGTATGTATGTATGTATATCGTGTAAGCATGTGTGCTTACTTTATTCTATCTTATACATGCACCACCTACATAATTTTTTATTGCACTCTCTCTCTCTCTCTCTCTCTCTCTCTCTCTCTCTCTCTCTCTCTTCTACCCTCCCATTTTTATATATATATTTTTTTATATAAATAAGGCTTCAACACTACAAGTCTTTTAATCATCGTTATTGTAAGCGCATAGTTTATTTCCTTCTCAGTTCAATAAAGTTCGGCCTGCATCGATGTTTCAGTCTCATTGTCGTGGCTAGGCTAATGCCGTCACATAGAAAGTAAAACGTAAGACTAGACGTTTTAGATCTAGTTTAACATCACAATTGTTATTGTTTTTGTGATTATTATAATAATAGTTTCCGAGCAATCGCGAACGGGTTTGTTTGCATATCCAAAGAGTACAACATCTATTCTTTATTATCGTATAAGTGTTTCTGTTCGCTATTATTCGGAACCATGTTTAATTTAACCTTAGTTCTGTAACCCTAAGCGTAAAAAACGGAACGATGACGTTCTCAACAAATCGTTAAGTGCTCATTCCGTTTAGCGTTGTCGTTTATTTATTTATTTATAAAAACATAATAACATTATCACAGAATTATAGCACGTTATCTCTACTTCATTTACATTTAAATTTCATTGTTCTAAGTTGTTTTATTAATTTTTCATAAATGCTCTTGTGACCCTACTCTTATGTTGAGTTCCGTCCTACGTCATGTTTTAACTAATCACAAAATCAATATTTTTTTCGAATCATTATAATTATAGTTTCCGAGCAATCGCGAACGGGTTTGTTTACATATCCAAAGAGTACAACATCTCTACTTTATTATCGTATAAGTTTTTCTGTTCGCTATTGTTCGGAACCATGTTTTAATTTAACTTTATTTATGTAACCCTGTGCGTAAAAATCAGAACGATGACGTTCTCAACAAATCGCTAAGTGCTCATTCCGTTT
>CM065703.1:39367917-39472917 GCA_017654935.2 Phymorhynchus buccinoides | reverse complement strand
AGCAACGGTCACGCCTTGATAACTGACCCGTTTAACTAATTTTAGATCCTTTGTCAGACTACTATTTTTACAAAGTTAACTAACCACTCCCGTCCGAGTGTGAAAGTTTATCAATTACATTTGGTGGTGGGCTACAGAACTATAGGCTATGAAAATGTTGAGTCTTTCTCAGTGGACTTTCTCTCCGATACAGAAAACAGTAGAGAATCTCTCTATCCCTAGTCGCGTATCGGCTTTCGCCATGTACGACGGGCTGAACAAACCAACCAGGGTATAAACAAAAATGTATGTTCCTGAATCACTGTCTTAGCCAAAAGGCCGAGAAGCGATCAGATTATTCAATATCCCTAGTATTGTAAATACTAGTTACGAAATGACTTCTTTTGGGGGTTGGAAGGGGATGAATGAAAAATGGTGTTTTATGTCCTATCGGTCATAGACACATATAGGACATTTGTAAATACAAAGATGGTGGGAACAATACTGGAGGCAATGCCCAGAGGCAGTGCAACGCCAGTAAAGTCCCGATTTTTTTAGCAATACAGATATGTGTAGCAGTAACCACGCCTCGGTTAAACCTCATCGATGAGCAGTAGGGGAAGACGGGGTAAAAAGCGCATGGGCGGGTAAGAAGCCCACCCCAATTATCTCATGAAATGAAGCAAATTTCAGTCTCATTTTGCCCATGAGACGAGCGTTAATGTCTAGCATTCGTCTCATGGGCAAATTTGACTGACATTTTCTTTATTTCATGAGATAATTGGGGTGGGCTTCTTACCCGCCCATGGGGTGTTTTTTTTACCCCGTCTTCCCCTATTATACATGTATTATGGGGGATTGGAGGGGAGAAGTAGGCTACATGACAAAAATGTGTAGGCCTACTGCTTCGCTGTTAAAATTTCATTTCCACCAATATTTCTATATGTTAGTGTGCATGCTTTTGTTTTGTTTGTTTCCATAAAATCTGTGAAATGTTAAAAACAAATCTAAATAATGTACTGGTTGTTCGTGTGTCCAAAATGGAGGACCAGATTTAAAATTTAATTCAAGGAAAGTAACTCTTGTATTGCTATTAACCTCAACGTGATGTCTGAGTTTTCTCCCTTCTACTTGTTGACCTTTGAGCCAGACACAAAATTATTAAACGACTTATATTCTAGAAGGGGAGTTGGAATATGACAGTGGAAAAGCTTTGCCAAGGTTACACACCATCCACTCTCTCAGCCCAAGAAATACCCCCCCCCCCCCTCCCCCCCACAACTGCTACAGAATTTCTTATTTAAACCTAACCGTTAATGATAGGTTTTGCTAAGGTTACATCCCCTTTTTCTTCTCGGTTCAATGAACTATGGGGGTTTAACCCTCTTGCATTTATTCTGCCCCAAACCGCCCAGCCAGAAGTTGCTTCTGTGTATTTTTTCCAATAATTTTTCTATATGTTAGTATTCACACCTTTTGGTCACCATGTCTGAGTTTAAATCCTAATTGTTTCTTGTCTGGTTCCATATGTCAATGGTTGTTAATGGAGATAAGTTAATTAGCAGTTTAAAAAAAAAGGATTCATATGTGAAATTCCAGCAACTGTGTTGTGCATGCAACGTGTGTGTGTGTGTGTGTGTGTGTGTGTGTGTTGATGGTGGTGTATCTGTGCATGATGGTATAATGTGCCTGTATATATGGTGATGAGTACTGACAAAAAATGTGTTTTGTTGGTTACACACCTTTTTGTTTGGAGCCCATGTAATACTATGCTGATGTGTACTATTATGGGGTCTTTTGGGCTATTGTTTGTAATGTTTGATGCTGCAGGTGTGAATGGTACGTGTATTCATTTTCTTGTGCCCCCAGGGTTTTTTGAAATAAAGTTGATTTGATTTGATTCAATCCGCCCAAAACCGCCCGTAGCTCGCCCCCATTCTGAGACCCCCCTCTGATGGCGTTTTCATCACGCACTAAGTTCTGGCTTGTTATACACACACTATGAAGAAGCTTCTCACTTGCAATGATGTGATAGTAACTGTACGGCGCTCTGTGCGCTTCAAAAAACATATTTTCCCGAAAATGTGTGAAAGAATCTGAACACTAAAAGAAGTTTTGTCTGTAACAAACGCGAATGCAAGAGGGTTAAGATTAAGATTAAAATTATAGCCCTGTCGACAGCAAAGGCCATTTCAGGGCTGTCACCACGTTGCATCATACTACAACTTGGGGGTTGCTGAAACGTTCCAAAAACAGGCAGCATTGAGAGCCAGAGTGAGTGTTAAAGTCATTGATGTTGGTCCGCCCCAAGGGGATGAAGACCATGGTTCAGGATGTGGGGGTGGGTACGAACATGACTGATGAGTCCGATGCGGGCCTTGGAGGTTTTTGTGTGACAGTGGGGGACAGGAAAGAGAGTTGAGGGGATCTGTTGGAGTTGGAGAATTGCTGCTGCTCGTTGCGATTTTTTCGCGCTTCTCGACGTGCCTGGGCTGTCTCGATTCGGTGAGCCTCGAACTTGGCAGCTCCCTTGGTGACTGCACCACGCCATGATGATCGGTTTGGGGGCCAAACGCTAGTCATATTATATAGTATTCACAAAACACAAAGCTGTAGCTTCTCAGCAGAACAATTGTGTT
This sequence comes from Phymorhynchus buccinoides, assembly GCA_017654935.2. Taxonomy (NCBI): domain Eukaryota; kingdom Metazoa; phylum Mollusca; class Gastropoda; order Neogastropoda; family Raphitomidae; genus Phymorhynchus; species Phymorhynchus buccinoides. The sequence continues at coordinate 39,470,299 of CM065703.1, read as the reverse complement.
CTACTAATACGTTTGGGTTGAACTTTGCTTTGAACTGGAAGCAGCTTGGTATGGCTGTGCCATTTTGTTGTGACCAGCTGCGATAGAAGAGAACGAAGCTGGTAATGTTTTCAGAGCTGTCTGTGGGTATGTATGAATGTATGTAATCATGATAGCGTTTGAACGGAGGGACCTATGACGCTCAAATTTTGCATGCGGATAGGTAGGTACTAAGGATATAATCTAGACCAAGTTCGAAAATGAAGGTCATGGGTCAAGGTCACTGAAGCTGAAAATGCTGCAAAGCATCTTGAACAGAGGGACCTAGGACGATATTTTGGGGGTTGTTGACTATTTTTGGCTTTTGCTCAAAAGCATTCTGGGGCGACTTATGTAGGTTTTTCCCTTGCACCAGCATAATTATTTATATTTCAGTTTTGAACATTTGTGACATAATATATCAGTTTGTCAAGGTGGTTTTTGAATTGTGTTCGGTTGTGCATGGCTGCTGTGCTCAACGGAAAAAAAAGCTTTGCAACAACGCTGCTGTTAGTGTTAGGCAGGAGTGTGTTGTTACTATTCCGACTCTTCCTTAATCTTCTTTTTAGTGCTGACTGCGCACTCTGCTTCGTCTCAGCTATCCAAGTTTCTTTCGCTGCCACTTGTGGGGGTCCTGCAAGGGATAAGAGTGGAGGGAGAGGGAAGAAGATGGACGGTTACCTGATAATCCCCTATGCAGTGCCTCCCATGGGGTGGGGTGGGGTGGTGTTGAGGTTTGAGAAGCCTTTAGCCCACCCTGGGTATGTAGAGTTCTAAAAATAAATCCTAATTTCAAAGTTCAACTGGCTACATGTTTAAAACTATGAAAATGCATTTTTTTAAAATACATCAGTACCCCCATCCTTCCAACACCACATATAGGCCTCTGCAACGAGGGTTATTAACGCCCTTGACAGTGAGAGTGATGCTCTTGCTGGTCAGTACTGACAAGCGCATTCACTCTTGCGAAAGGCAGCCATTTACTGATTTAGTGGCATCAAACAGGGTTATTGGCGAGTTATCCCCGTTTGGTCAGTACTGAACCATCTTCCCCCACCCACCAAGGGCATTCACTCTTGCAAAAGGTATTCGTTGCAGACCCCAATACTCAGAAATGTCAAATTCAGATCATGTTCTGGATTTTACCGACAGACTTAATTCTGAACATACCTGAAGGTTGGCAGCTATGCTACCTGCACATGTGAAACTCACCCACGCATGCACATACACATGCCACATGTGTGCTTGTGCCACATTGCAACACAGCTTAAAGGAGCACGCTGATGTACGAGTTTTTGCAAGAAACTTGTCAAGGTCACCCGTCTTTTCAAGGATCGAAACACTCACTTTGCACTGGTTTCCTAGAAATCAAACCGTCAATTCCTCCTTGGCGGAGTTGCCGGAGAGAGAAGCCATTTTGGATGGGGTGGGTGGAGGCCACTAAGAGTGGTTGAAGTTTTTTTCTTCTTTGTAGTGCAGTAAAAAAAAAATTGGAGCTATTTCCTTTGTTGTGAGCGAAACTCCTTTTGGTAAACTGTATAAAAAGGCTTGTATTGTGGAAATTTCGTGCAAACGATTTGGTCTAACTCAGGCGGCCATTAGAAAAGAGAAGGCACATGCCTTCCCTTTCACTGAAAGAATATGACTTCCAGCACCTCCGCCAAGGAGGAATCGCCGATTTGACGGTTTGATTTTTAGGAAACCAGAGCAAAGTGAGTTGCGATCTCTGTAAAGGCCGTTTTCCTGGCGGTCTCGACGTGTTTTTTGTGCAAAAAAACGTATCCGTGAGGGTAGGGTGCACCTTTAACACTTTATATTTACTTATTATGGAAACAGCAGTGCGAAAAACATTGTGGAAACAGTTGTGTGTAACACAATATTGAAACACCATTTAAAAATAAACAAAAATAAATAATAATAAACGGATATTTATATAGCGCTTTTTATCGAGCACAAAGCGCTTTACAATCAGTATTGAAACACTCACAACGCAACGCACGTAAACGAGCGTGAACGCGTTCTTGCACATACCCACACACATTTGATCAAACACACAGAAAACACATTCTCACTGAAGCGCACACAAACTTACTCAAGCATACACTTGTACAAACACGCGCACACGCACGCACACACATACACACACGCGCACTCACATACACAAAGCACTCACGTGTACTCACACTCACAGACACATACTCACACACACTCCTCTCCCCCCCCCCTCTAGTGAACACAATCTCTCCTGCGCACGCATACACTCATACACATGCAAGCAGATATACCCACAGAACACACACACACAAATAATACATACACACACGTGGACAAACGCAAAACAAAACGGCACATACTAAAATTCCATGACATGTTGAAAAGGAAACATAGAAGTCATTCATTCATTGTTTAGCAAGTAAGATGCTTTGTAACCACTGCAATTAGTAATTGATTCACTTCGTAATTATCTTTTCTATCCCCCATCATCCTCATGTCTCATTTATATTTTGAATGTCATTTTTTTTTCTTTCTTTTTCCATTCTATTGTTTATATTTCGTGTTTTGTGTTTTTCACAAAGTTTGGATTTATCTTTTTTCTTATTATCATTGGTTTCCTGATGTATATTTCACGAAGGATTTGAAATGTACCTTTCTTTGATAATGTTTAAATCAGTCTGTTTAGTCTTGTGCTTGCCAGCCGCCATTCAGACATTCATGCATTGTACGTTGGCACAGTATAAGCTTTAAGCTTGTTGTTGCCGTTATGCTCTCTTAATATGTGTGTAAATTGTGCTTTTTGTTAAATAAAAATCATTTAAACCAAGTCATTCAAACACAAACTACAGCATAAAGCTGGTAATTTCTTCTTCTTTTTTTATTATCACAAAAGAACCAACAGTAGTTTTGACTTTTTTTTTCTTTGCTATGTTATTGAAAGTTATCAACAGGTGGAGTCTGACATTTTTTAAATGACGAGTATAGAAATCCCGCCATTTCATGTCTCTTGGAGTTCGCGCTGCTGTCATCCGGTTCACGCACATGTTGATCCGTTGCTGGTACGACACACCACCGGTCTAGTCACCCAGGGGACTGTGTTACCGCGGGGAAGGGCCCCCAGATCCTACACCTCAACCTGAAACAGAAAGAGAAAACATCGATCACACAGGCGCATGCAGTGACACAAACGTTTGCCTAAATTTTCTTACCGTAACCCAACAAATAAAAACCAGGCATCAGAATACTCCAGAGTCCAATCCGCGGACGAACAACACTCGCCATGATTTTTTAGTCGACATCGAGTCGGACCCCACAAAACTCGGCATCATTGCGATCATTCGCTACCCGATTTCTCGCGGAAAAGTTCAAATTTCTCACATCATCGTAGTCTCCCGCGATCATATCCTCTAAATCGACTCATTTAAAACCCAAATCACAATCACTGTCATCAAAACAAACTCTGAAACAGTGAAAGTAAGAGTCTAGAGAGCTCTAAGCTCGGAAGAAAAAAACACACATGGAGACGATTTTTAGCCTCCGAAGGCGCAGTATGAAAACAAACCGTTTAAGAATACCATTTGAGAATAAGATCGCGCTGCCTCATGAAGTACAAACCGCCGCCGGCAGTGCCCAAACCGCAGCCAGTGGCTACCAAAACAGCGGAAATCCGCGGGCTATTCTGATACCTGAAAAAACTTTCACCTCCAACGTCGCATTTTTGCACCACAATGATTTAACACCCATGTCACTAGTAAAAGGCATCAAATCAGGGCCTGTTATCCAAAGACTTTATTCTCTTAATTTTAGGAGGTAAGGATAGGCCTTACATTAAATATGTCACAGAGGAATCCCCAATATTACAGACATCATTTTTTATCTACCCAGGTAAGCTTAATGGAAATTGTTTGCCGAAAAATGGCTGGCAGTGAAAGGGTTAAACAGTCAAAGTACTCATTTCACAGCATTTCGCACCCTTCCACGCCTTCAAACACGCCATTCGTGGGTCGTTTCGGCGGCCATTTTTTTGCCCACGAGCGCAAGCGTCTCCCTTCCAAATACGGACAGCGTTGTTTGAGAATAACATTGCGCTCGCGAAAATGGCGGAGATTCCTTAAATTACGGAAAACAAATTGGCGGAGAAGTTTTGATACCTGAGAGGCCACATTAGAAAACCTCAATTCACTTTCAGCATAACTCAAAGGCAGGGGTCCAGGGACCCATGGCCCCAGCAGGGTACAGGGGCAGAGCCCCGTCACACGAATCAGGGGGAACTTAAGAGAGAGAGGCAACGAGACAGACAGACAAGACAGTTAAAATGACCGACAGAGACAGTTTGAGTCTGATAAATCTTGTAAAATTATTTCACTGCCTTTGTAAACTTCCAAGATAGAAAAACTAGACTAAGTTCAAAACACCCCAAATCGCTTGTGGTCAAAACAATTTGTTTGATGAAATAAAAAACAACAACTGAAGTTCAGTTTCTGGTCAAATTAAAAATACTGAAATCAGTGTAAAAATGAAAGAGTAGCACTCATGATTCAGGCACACAGCCATGTCATTTTCATTCAGATTAATATCACACTTTAGCCTCTACAAGTACAAAGCGTGCATTCTATCACACTGACATTCTCCTGTCCTTCAGCACAAAAATCAACCACATTCACATCAAATCGTCAGTGAAATTCAAAAACCTTGTATCTCAATGTTGGTACTTTTGAGAAAAATTAGAAAAAAACTTTAAAAAATTAACTGCGTTGACCACGATTGACTAACTATGATGAATATGTTGTTCAAGACATTGTGAGTTTAGTCCTGCATTTTGCTAAAATTACTCAAACATTTTTTTTTAAGACTAGAAAAGAACAAAGATACAACGTTTTTGTCCTTAATTTGGGACTTACGAGTTTTTCAACTATTTTCACAACCTCATTTACCCCAGATAGAAATCCGTTAAAGATACGAGCTTTTGGTGGAAGGTGGCGGGAAAAATTAGAAAGCTATTTATTTAACTCAAAACCCAAACAAATCGAGATACAAGGTTTTTGAATTTCACCGACGAATTGAGCAAAACCAAATTATGACCACATACTATGTCACTAAAAGAACAAGCACTTAATCTTTCTGTGCAATCCAAACTTCTACGGATAGCTTCGCCAGTTAAAACTTTTAAACCACCCTTTCCATCCACATGGGTGCTCCTGGGAAATTTAAAAAAATCTTCGGAGTGCAGGAGCCGCGCATACATTTAATGCTCTTTTTTCACCCCTCTAGACTAGAACAAGTGCTACATTCCTTTGAATATAGTAAATGCTTATATGGGCCCTTTTTATTGCACAAGTGTGTGTGTGTGTGTGTGTGTGTGTAAGAAAATCGTTGTTTCTCAAATTCTCATAATCCGGCGACGCCGGCTCTAGGCAATTTAAAAATCCTGCAATTCAGGACATCCTGAAAGAAGGAGCATCCAAGCATCCAGTCACTTTTGATTACTTCTTCTTCTTCTGCATTCCCAGGCCATAACGGGCAAAGTTTTCACTGGTCTCCCCGCTGCGTACAGCCGACACTCCGATTTCGGAGGAGCTCAAACTAAGGAGAAAAATTATTTGGAAGATTTTATTTTTTAAAAAGGCAGGAGAATGGGCCAATAAGTCAGAAAAATAGATGATAGAAAGCAAAGGGAGAAGGCAGTCAAAGAGAGTGGCAGATTAGAGGAAGTTACAGAACTTCCAGAAGGTGGGGAAACTTATTTTTACAAAAGACCCACCCCGGTGTCCTCACAAGGGGTGTTCATTACATGTATAATACCTCCATTAATTTTAGTTCCCAAGTCAGCATGATGACAAACTTTAGAAACTCTTCACTCTTACCCGTCTCCGTTCTTTGCTCAACGAATCATGCCAGGCGCGCCGGCCAGCCAGTGAGGAACCAAGTCGATCAATCCTGTTAAAAAAAACCAACCAGACTGATTTCAGATCAACAAGCAATGTTGTCAACTGAGAAAGCTTTCCACGAACCTGGCTAATTTAGTGCACTTCAAGAATGATCTGAAAGCACAATCCTCTGAAAACCACAGTAAAAGGACAATCAAGATTCAAAAGAGTACAGGCACGACACTGAAATCCGTTCCAAAAATTATTTGAAGCATTTAATTAACCCTCAATGAAAATTGAGCATAGCCAGATTCGTGGAAAAGCTTACATAAATCACAATACAAACGTGCGAGCAGTTTTTCTGCGTTACCCAAACTTATCTTACATAAGAAAAATTCTCATTCTTTTCTCATTTACAGCTAAAAATTACTTGCTGCACTTGTTAAAGTTACACTTTAAACCTCTAACAGTAAAACATTACCTACACTTTGACGATGATAGACAAAAACTTGTTCTATAAAAATAATCAGTTTTACCAATGATTGCTTTATACCTACACTCTTAACTGAAAATAAAATGTTTCAGTGACTACCATATATACACGCTAACTGTAAAATGAAAGAATATTCTATGCATTAACTGAACTTCAGAAAAGCTTGTCTAAGTAATCTATCTGTAAGCTACCGTTTCGTACACTCTAACCAATAACTACAGCTTAATCGCTAACACAGCTGTCAACAATTATTTCTTGACCAATTAATCAAGTTAACACAGTAACTAGAATATAGATTAACTCACTAGATTATCTACATAACTAGATTAACTCACTAGATTATTATTATAACAAAATGTCATACCATACCTGACCGATTCAGTCTTAAACTGGTTGTATATTTTCTAGCGAAGAACTTTGAAGTAATCTGATTACAGCCTTCTGTCCCCGTTTGTTCATCTCCAGTTACAGCATTATTAGGAAGATCACTGCGCTTCTGCTTTGACATAAGCTTAGACAGTTGAGAGTGCACAACACAGACATTGACTGCATGGATAGATGCTTTAACAATAGCAGGAAAGAGATCGATATTGTCAACAGAACAGCATTATTAGGAAGATCACTGCGCTTCTGCTTTGACATAAGCTTAGACAGTTGAGAGCGTACAACACAGACATACACAAACTGCATAGATAGATGCTTTAACAGCAGGCAAGAGATCAATATTGTGAACAGAACAGCATTATTAGGAAGATCACTGCGCTTCTGCTTTGACATAAGCTTAGACAGTTGAGAGCGTACAACACAGACATACACAAACTGCATAGATAGATGCTTTAACAACAGCAGGCAAGAGATCAATATTGTCAACAGAACAGCATTATTAGGAAGATCACTGCTCTTCTGCTTTGACATAAGCTTAGACAGGAGATTGTACAACCCTGATATGGGTGCATGTGATGATGCAAACCTTTGCCTGAATGTTGGGTGTGCAGCTGTGAACCTGGTCCTCACTTCAAGAGTATTATATCTTCTGGGAGAACATTTTCTTCAGGCAGACCACTGCCTGAGCCTCCATCAAATTGCCTGAATTCAGGCTTCAGGCATACCCACGTGCACCGCTGTGAGATACTCAGACACTGACTGCATGGATAGATGCTTTAACAGCAGTCAATATATCTATATTCATTGTTAACAGAACAAAAAACTCGGAATAAGTATACCCTATCTTTCTACAATCACCAAAGCTCCAATGAGACAAGATTGCAGTTACATCATTATTAGGAAGATCACTGTGCTTCTGCTTTGACATAAGCTTAGACAGTTGAGAGTGTACAACACTGCATAGACAGATGCCTTAACAATAGCAGGCAAGAGTTCTATTGTTAACAAAAAAACTCAGAATAAGTATACGCTATCTTTCTACAATCACCAAGGCTCCTATTGACAGAGTATTGTTAACAAAAACAAGACAAAAAACTCAGAATAAGCATAAGCTATTTCCTACAATCACCAAGGCTCCAATGAGATAAGATGGTTCCTCCATCCCCAGTTACAGCATTGTTAGGAAGATCGCTGTGCTTCTTTGACATAAGCTTAGACATTTGAGAGTGTACAACACTGCATAGACAGATGCTTTAACAATATCAGGCAAGAGTTCTATTGTTAACAAAAACAAAAAACTCAGAATAAGCATAAGCTATTTTCCTACAATCACCAAGGCTCCAATGAGATAGGTGGTTGGGTGCTTTCTTCTTCTTTGCTCAGTTCAGTTCATGAACACTTTAAAAATTAAAGTGCCCCAGACATTTGACATCTAGATACAATGCGAGCCACAGTAAAATAACTTTGAAATGCACAGTTCCTGACAAGCAAAGGAAAGATGACAGAAGAAATCCGGTTCCCTGTACACTTAATTCCTTTTGTCAGTGTGAATGTAAAAAAAAGCATAATTGAAATATGCATTATTCTTAACTCATGTATCCTGGATAAAAATTAAAAAATGGCAGGGCTCCCAGGGACCCTCATTTGGGGGTCTATGAAGCACTAAAATTCTATAGGACCCTCTAAAAGAATGTGCAGGGGGTCCCAGGGATGCACTAGAAAAATTATTTGTAGCATTCGCTATGCCACTTGAAAGTGTACAACACTGCATAGACAGATGCCTTAACAATAGCAAGCAAGAGTACTATTGTTAACAAAAACAAGACAAAAAACTCAGAATAAGTATGCCACTATCCCGCCTCTAGGACCCTCTATGCTGTAAGTGAAGGAGTCCCGGGGACCCCTTGTTTTGCGGGACGATTGGGAGCCCTGAATGGGTTCGTTGAATTTTTTGTCTTTTGTTCTCTGCCTTTTTCTTATAGAAGTTTTTGATTTTTTTTTTTATATTAGATGTGTTCTCTAGCCTATACAATACACTCAATAGCTGGTATTTTTGCAGCTGTATGTGTGTGTGTGTGTGTGTGTGTGTGTGCAACTCAGTATCTATGATTTATTGAATGAGAGATGAAGACTGAGTCTGTGTCTATGTGTAGTGTTTGTGCATGTGTGTCTGTGTCATTGTGTGTCTGTGTCTGTATGTGCTGCTATGTGAATGTGTTGTTGCTGGTTTGTGTCATTCTTCCAATACTTTTCCTGTCGTCTGCTTATTCATGAACACTTGGTTGTAAAGCGCTTTGGGCTCATTTGAGGTAAAGCGCTGTATAAATGTACTGTTATTATTATTTTATGTAAACACATAAACACAGAATCGTCAAACATAGACAGAAAGCAGCAGATGTCTCGAGCACTTTTGACAAAGCATCTGCGAACCAATGTGTATCCATACCTAAACGTTGTGGTCATGTTTAATCCATCTGTTTGACAGCCCATATCACTTCAAGCAATGCAGAGAGCGTGTGTATATGCACGGGTACATGTACTCTTGTGGATTATGTTGGTCTGTATGCGAGTATAATTACCATATTTTTCGGATCATTAGGCGCTGCTGTGCATAAGGCGATTAGGGCAATTTTCAAGAAAAATCTGAAAAAAATTAAAGCAAAAGGTGCCCCTGCAAGAGAAGTCAAACTTTGAAGCCTGTACGCATCCTGTAAACGCTTACTGACCGCCATTACTGCTGTCATAAACGAGAGTTGGCTCCCCTTTCAAATAATTGAACTTCTGTTTGTGCTGCTTCCTGTTGTTGAGTTTGAACAATTCTTCGTGAAAAGTGATACAATTATGGCATTTTAAGCTCTACAACGATGCTTTTTGCATCCAATTAAGGGCTATGGCATCTATTTGACAGTATCTCAGACGATAATAAGGATATTGAAGCATTTTAACATGAATATTCGTCGTATCAGCGACTTGTTACCACATTAGATGTTTAGACTCACAGTAGACTGTACTGAACACGGCAATCGCTGCCTCTCTTCTCACGATTTTGTTCACTAATAGGGCGCCCTCGTTTATTACTAATAATATTAGGCACATAGGTCGAAATTGGAGAAAAAAATATCGCCTTATAACCCGAAAAATACGGTATGTGCAAGTAAAAGAATGAACAGGTAGAACGCATATAGGTGAACGTGTATTACGTTACTGCTTTAACCAAATGCAATCACCAAATAATTTCGCAAAGAATTACACTCACAAGTACACAGAGAAACAAAGTATTTTTTGGTTGAACTACACAAACACAAGACCTGACATTGGGATTTTTAAAAGAATTACACACTTGCAGTTACACACACGTTGGGAAACATATAACCGTGCACAGCATTATACATACATGACCAGACGTGTGCATTTCTACTTTTTTTTTTTACTAACGTTACACATATGTGTAAACGGGGAAACATACATGTATCTAAACTAACATGCCATTACACGTACACGTACATCAATACACATGTTTATTTCATCACATTACACGTACACGTACATCAATACACATCGGTTTATTCCATCACATTACACGTGCACGTAAACAGGGGAACATCAGTCACATACCATTTACACGTACACGTACACAGATAAATATACCTAGGGGAACATCTAAACTCACATACCATTACGCTTACATGTACAAAAAATAATAAACATACCTCCTTACATACACGTACACGTGCACCAAAAACATAACCGAACCACGTCAAATTAACATTAAACATCATAACAGAGAACTAGGAGTTGGGTTTCCACAAAACTTTATTCGTTCAAGACAGTAATGCTGTCAACGTCACAACATAGACACTGTACTTCTTTCTTCTACACAACACAAACAAACATTACCCACATTAACAGGAAAAACATCAACCAAATCTGCTGAGAAGAGGAACAGAAATCGTTAACTTTCAGCACCATACTTTCAATATCAAATTATTCGAAAACCAAAAGTCAAACCCACTCTAATTGATATCATGAACTTAAAGGGATAAAAGCAACCAAACGTCAAACCCACTCTATCGATATTATCAACTTAAAAGGATAAAAACAACCAAAGTCAAAGCCACTCTATCGATATTATCAACTTAAAAGGATAAAAATAACCAAAGTCAAAGCCACTCTATCGATATTATCAACTTAAAAGGATAAAAACAACCAAACGTGTAGGAGACAGCAGTTTTCTGTGCAAATGATTTCAACACAATTAAAACTAAATGTCACTTCAGCTATTCGCTGCACACCCCAGCAAAAAACAATCGTTAAACCAAAACCAAACTCCTTATCCCGCAAAGAAAACTGATCAATGTACAATAATAAGCTCTTTGCTTAAAAAACACACACATACACAAACTTATTTAAAACCATAATTTATGTACATTGGAGAAATGGAAACAGCCTAGCAGTTAGTTACCTGACAATAAAGCTGACATAAATTGGAGAAAAAAATCCTAATTAACCAGTTCAGTAGAGTTCTTCTTTAACTGAAAAATACAATCACTGTTTTGAGGAAAAAATAACAACATAGAGTTGGTAACATAAAGATGTAACAGAATATATCGCCAGAATCCAACTGGCTGAATTAAGCTTAGAGCAAAAGCTATACTCCAACAGCAATACAATTAAGGGAATAACAAACTCTGCTGCTAACCTAAATGAACAACATCACAAGAGTACGTACATTCTTTTGAGTGCAAATACCATAAAACACATACCTTACAGTGCAGTACACGTACACACTTCTTGGAATATAAACCTCTAATCCACACAGTTTAATGCCTGTATAATGGATGTATCAGTTTTGAAAGTTTTTTCTTTCAAATGTAGGTACATGTCTTACAACAAAAAAACTATAAAATCCAAGTTGTTTTAATCTAACGAAAATAGTTTCTATTAATTAATTAAACCAAAATATTTAACAGTTCTTTTGATTAAATACCAGTCTTATCCACGGGTGTGTCTATAAGTCTACGTTGGGTGCACATGAATTTCTCCCCGATTCTGAAACTGGGTCCTTCAGTTTCTATGGAAACGCCTGTCTGTTAGGGTATTTAGGTAGCTGCCTTTCTCCCGAGTTTCCCCTGATTCTGGATTCTATCTTCGCTTTGTCTGTTCCTGTCCTAAATAGATGATACAATAAACAACAAGTGCATAACACAACTTGAGTCCAAAGCAAAAACATGTCAGAAACCAACATAAATAAATACCAAACAACAGTAACTGACTGAGTAACTCGGTAATGCTGAGAATGATTTTTAATTTAAATACAAACTAATTATGAATACCTGACATATCTAACGATAGCTACCCCCTATCAATCTTGTAATAGATGCTCATAAATACATGTTCTCTATCAAACCTTTACACTTTTAAACAACAATATGAGGAGCATTACATACATAAAATTCTAACTCATTCTAATTGTATACTTTGTCAAACAATCTGTACTATATGTTACTCGAGTTCAATAACAATCCTAAGAACTTCTTAACAAAAAAAGAATGAAAATCATCCAGCTAAATTTTTCAATTAACTATAAAAGCTGTAGATACCTACAAAAAGTAAGCTAATATTGCATAGATACAATGATTAAATCTTATCCAGATTCGACTCCTAAAGATCTTTACTACCAATAGGACAACGCTACCATATAACATTTTCAGACTTTACCTGCATAATGATTACAGCCTCTGCTTACCCCCCCCCCCCCCCCCCCCCCCCCCCCCCCCCCCCCCCCTTTACACAAAATCTCCCTCCCATAAAAACTAACAAAATCAAAAGATTAACCCCTTCACTGCAAGATGAATAAAAAGATCAATTATTGATTTTCTTATTACAAAATTTAACTCATTCAAGTAGTTCCAGCCATATATGTGCGGAATTAATAGATAGCTGTCAATTTGATGCATTTCCTTCAAGGGAAGTAAATCTGTATGCACACCATACCTTGGTCACGTCTAAACTCGCTTCGCTCCATGAGACCACAATTTTGCCTCCGACTTTGCTTTTGTAGTGGTTTGTTGTGGGGAAACCAATTGGTGTGGAGTTTTTCATTTCTCCTTTTGTAGTTGTGGGGAAACCAATTGGTGTGGAGTTTTTCATTTCTCCTTTTGTAGTTGTGGGGAAACCAATTGGTGTGGAGTTTTTCATTTCTCCTTTTGTAGTTGTGGGGAAACCAATTGGTGTGGAGTTTTTCATTTCTCCTTTTGTAGTTGTGGGGAAACCAATTGGTGTGGAGTTTTTCATTTCTCCTTTTGGTTCACGTACGTTTTGTTTGTGCGTATGGCTGGAATGATTTGTGATTTTTCTTCAATACAGTGGAACCTCTTATAAGGGAGGTAATTTTAATACTTACAAAGAAGGGCAATGTCTCTGAGAAGTAGGTCTTATATGGGAGGGAGTCTTATAGTTATAGGGAGGTTCCACTGCAATTCAAAATTGTTGCGATACGAATAAGTTAAAAAAGAGACCTGATAAGCCTCGTTCTAGAGATATAACACATCTTTCCCCCGACTTCTCTAAATCCCAAACCATCATGATTCCAGAGCCATGACATAACAAAAGTCATGACATCATCAATGATATCACACATCACCCCCTGGAAGTGGTACACATGGGACTGGGCAGGGAAGGGGTTAACTCATTCGCATCACAACGATTTTGAATTGTTAAAAAACAAGCGCAAAATCGCAATAGTTTGTGGCGCGCGGTCTATTTTTACCACTCCAATCAGGAGTCATCTCCCCTGGCTTTTCAATAATTTTAATCTGTAAACCAGAATGTTATCTCTGCACCCTTTCGTAACTTTTTATATGTTTTGGAAAACATTTAAAACTATGTATCCTACTTATACTCATCAAAAGAAGCACCGCATACTCGTCGTGTCTGTTGTAGTGTCTGTATTACGTATGTTTATTATTTTGTACGCTTTTAAAATATATCATTTTAAAGAGCGGCCTCAATTAATTTTGAAGTGTAGCCTCGATTTGAAGTGCGACAATTTTGGAACGACAGACCGACCGACAAAGTGAGTTATAGGCTTGTGACTCGAGCCACAAACAAAAATCACAAATCACTCCAGCCATACGCACAAACAAAAACATACATAAAACCAAAGGAGAAATGAAAGAAGATTACAGGTTTTTACTTCAGGTTTAGACATAGGGAAGTGGTAATTCAGACTTTTATATATATTGAGAAAAACTCTTTACACCGATTGGCTACCCCACAACAAGCCACTACAAAAGCAAAGTCAGAGGCAAAAATTGTGGTCTAAGGGAACAAAGCGAGTTTAGAAGTGACCAAGGTATGGTGTGCACAGATTTACTTCCCTTGATGCAAATGCATCAAATTGATAGCTATCTATTAATTCCGGTCATATATGGCCGGAACGACTCGAATGACTTCATATCCCAAATTTAACTGCACTTATCCGTGCCCGAAGCAGGCAGGCAACAAGATAATCCTGTAACTTCTCCCACCATCATCACTCACCTCAGCAGATTTCTCCTCTGGATACAACCACCGGAGCCAAGGTTTCAGCGTCGGTTGTAACCGCCTCCGTAGTTGCCCCCACCCCCACCCCCTCCGTAACCACCTCCCCCGTACCCACCCCCACCACCACCACCACCACCCCCTCCTCCACTGCTGTAGCCAGCTGAAAAGGAAAACAGCAACAGTCGTTACCTCATGACATCAAACCCCATTTCATCAGTGGGGACAACGGGGGGGCGCTTTTGCATAAATAGTTCCCCCACCTTCTGGAAGTTCACAACATCTGTTGTAACAGCAGGGTTCGAAATTAGCGCGTGCCCGGAGCCAAATGCTACGAAAAGTTAGCTCGGACTCTCAAACTTTTGGTCAAGCGTGCCCCAAAGGCACTCAAAAAAAAAAAAGCTAGGCCAACCTACGATCGGCAGCAATCCGCCTTCAGTAACAAACGCGTCGTCTGCTGAGCATTTGGTTGGATGCAGAGTCGCCAAATTTTGTTTTCGTACTTCACTGCGCATGTGCAAACGGATGCTGTTAAGTTTTTGTTGACGCGATTCAAACGTTTAGATCAATAGTCCTACGCCTAAAGAAATATGGCTTCATGGTGAGTTATGAATCAAACAGAATTAGCAGTTTTGTTAATGCGTTTGTTGTTTCCAAAATAACATAGTCTGTAATGGTGATTTTTCCTGTGAATCTTGGCACTCAAAATCAAAATGGGGCACTCCAAACAAATTTCTAGGGTGCCCCACTGGCACTCAAACAAATAAGTTAATTTCGACCCCTCAGCAGTATTTATAATCAATAACAGACAAGCAGAAGTATGTTGCAGCAAACAGTACTATAATCAGACACTGTAATGGGAATAAGACGGACAACTGGAGAGTTACGGCAAGCCGGGCTGAAAGGGTTATCGTTAGTGATCCCGTTAAAAATGGCGGCTCAATCCTAAGACTGGAATTTGAATCGACGTTGGGTTTTTTCAATACCAGATTCAAATTTGAGTGCTTGGGCAAACCGTTTTATATTTTCCTGAAGACAAAGAAAGGTAAGGAAGCTGCAAATACGGCCAGAAAATCAATGAAACAGTAACAACCAGTGTTAGATTACTGCTGATGTTCATGGTTCAAGGGGGGCATAATCAGGGGTTCTGTCCTCACTACTTATAGAGGGGGAAATGGCAGGTTGTCTGTCTTATTGCCATTACAGTGTCTTTGCTACAATTCATCATACTTACTTCCGTAGGGCCCCTGCCCCCTCTGGGAGAACCCTCCCCCGGGTCCCCCCCTCATGGCCCCGCCTCCGTAGCTGTTCTGGTAGTTCTGGCCAAACCCACTGCCGTTGGTCCACCCACCTGTGCCAGGGAAACACAACGCAGTCAATAAACAGAGAAGGATGGACGCGAAATTTGATCTAACAACTCAACCGTGTAGTTTTTCTATATAAAGTCTATAGTGTCCAAGATTATATTAAAGTCTACATATATATAAAAAAAAGTCTGATCACGCGCACGCGCATATGTGAAATATCCCATTTGTATTAAATATATATATTTCTGAATGTTTTGTGTTTATTACTATCGTTATTGTTGTGGTCTAAAGTTAACTTTGTAAGCGCTCTGAGCTCTTTGGAGAAAGAGCGCAACAAATATCCATTATTATTATTATTATTATGTACCACTTCCCTACTCGCCCTAACTTGGGCTAAGACCTGAAAGGAAATGTAGATCAAAATCATTCACTTACCCTTTCACTTCACGATCTTATAATTCCTTCAAAAAAAGGGAATTTTCATCGCTGTCATACTCGGTGGATGCAATAACTACTCATCATCCTGACTTCAAAAATTCGCATCGATAAAAACAAGCTCGCTGCCGAAATACGTAATCTTACTCATCACTTTTCCCATATTTCAAGACTATTCATTGCTTTCTCCTTTTGTTTATGTCTGTTTTGTTTGTGTGTATGGCTGGAGTGATTTGAGGCTTTTTTAAAGATTCAAAATCGTTGCGATGCGAACGAGTGGTGGGTCTTTAAGCTTGGTAGTAAGTCGATGGTCCATCCGAAGATGAAGATGGACCGTTCTGACTTGGCTCTCACTCTCACCTTGTTGTTGTTGTCCCCCTCCGTAGCCACCACCAGCACCAGCACCAGCACCAGCACCAGCTCCACCCCCATAGCCCCCACCACCGGATCCGTAACTGCCGCCGCCCGCTCCGTAATTTCCGCCACCCGCTCCGTAATTTCCTGCGCCTCCGCCCGCTCCATAATTTCCTCCGCCTCCACCCGCTCCGTAATTTCCGCCGCCCGCTCCGAAATTTCCGCCTCCCGCTCCGAAATTTCCTCCGCCTGCTCCAAAATTTCCTCCGCCACCACCACCACCACTGTAGCCACCACCTCCTCCTCCTCCTCCTACGAAGTTGCCTCCAGGACCGCCCCCAAAGCCTGTGACAATGTTCAGTAGTCGTCATCATTAATGTTACCTAGTAATGACACACCCACATTGCATATCGTCGGTGAAATTTTAAAAAAATCGTATCTTGATTTTGGGTGGGTTTGAGTTAGATACTTAGTCAGCTCTGTAATTTTCCCACCACCTTCCACCAAAAGCTCGTATCTCTAATGACTTTCTATCTGGGGATAAATGAGGTTGTGAAAATAAACAAAAAAAACTTAAGTCCCAAATTCAGATCTAGTTAAGGACAAAAACCTTGTATCTTCGTTGTTTTCAAGTCTAAAAAACAAACTTTTCAGTAATTTTAATAAAACGCAGGATTAAACTAGTAATGTCTTGAACAACATATTCATCATAGTTAATCAATTGTGGTCAACGCGGTTAATTTTTAAAAGTTTATTTTGTTTTTCTCAAAACTACCAAAATTGAGATACGAGGTTTTTGAATTTCACCGACAAATTAATCCAATGCCATCCGGATCGACTGCAAAACCCGCGCTATCTGAATACCAGATCGACTGAGATCGACCGCCGATTACTAGGTCAACTACTTTCACAATGATGCATCCCTGAATGCCCTTGCAATACAGTGTTCTTCCGGTACAGTACTGTTCCGGACGCCATTTTTGTTTTGTTGCTTGATTTTTAATGGAGTACTTTTTGTGTTGTGATTTTTGAAAGCTTGCAGTTTTTTCGCGAGGATTTTTTGGACAATTTTTGGACAAAATGGCTGATGAAACGGCCGATGAAGACATTGTGAAACTTCAGGAAGATGTTTTCAGTAATAAAAGCGATGAAATTAGTGATTTTAAGGGATTTACGCTTGAAGAAATTTCCAAGAGAGATGTGTCCGATGTTGATCTTGACATAGTTGCAAACAATGATCATCTTCTGATTTGGAGACCGAAATCGATCATGATTCGTACGACGATGACAGTGATGTCGACTTGCTGCTGGGCCTAGGGTTTTTTTTAAAGGCGAATTAGAAAACCAAAGGATCTCAGAGACTCAGTGACTGTTCACTGGAGTGACAGAAGTGTTTCTTGACAATCACCAGACTTCATTCTTTCAAACGAGCGTGCGTTGTAGACTGGGGGGGGGGGGGGGGGGGGGGGGGGGGGGGAACATTTTTGTGCGTCAAAGCCAACAGTGAACTTTGGATATTTTCCCCAAAATGTATGGTTTGTTGTGTTACATTTTTGCTTTACAATGAAAATATCATCATTGCTCTTCAATACGCATCTTTTAGAAGTTAAAGGCGAGTTATACTTTATTTTTTGTGATTTTTGAAATTATGCAGGTGGGTGTGATCTGCGGAGTTCGTTCCCTTGGCCCGGAAACTGTATAAGAGGCTTGCGTCAGAGTGTGTGGAAGGCATTGGGTTAATCAGGCCTCCAAGTAGCACCCACCCCCCGAAACAACAAAAGCTATTTTTTTTAATTCTGAAAGCAAATCTGAAATTTTACATTACAACCTTTTTTAAAACAAAAACTCAACGAAAAAACTCTGGAATGGAAAAAGATACAAGAATGGTTCTTGTATTATTAGAAAGACAATTGTCTGAAGTTTTCAAATGCATAATTTTCTCAGAATGGTAAGTTTGACAATGTCCCTTTCGTGGTGCTGGATCACATATACTTTCTTACTATTTTGCTCATCGTATTAAAAGGCGCATGGGTCTCACTCTAGGACAAGAGCATCGCCTTATTACACTTTTTATAGCAGCTATGAAAAGTGGAAAATGTTGTCCACCAGCCTTTGGCTGGTAACTTTTTTTTTTTACCAGCCAAACCAAGTTTTTGGCCTTGTACAACGTCGAAGAGAAGCCACGAAAATTCTTTCTTCCAATTTGGTAGAAAAGTTTGTTTCACTCCTACCCTTTTTGGGTGATGGCTGCAATGCCTTTGAACTTGAAGGTAAAGCCGAAGAACGTTTCATTTCGAACATGCACTGGCTGGCGAGCACGCAAATTGCGCATCGTATTTCCGGTGCGTGGGAAAACATGGATTGGGAAAGGAATAGGAATCTCGCGCGAGAAAAACATCGGTTTTTGCCTACTCGCATTTGGCAGGTGAAGTGAATTATACTCGCCAATTTTGTTTTTCACTCGCCACTTTCTGGGTTGTATAGTCGGTAAAATATGGAAATATTAATAAAGAAACAGGGGACTGAAATAGCACTAACCTCCCTGGTTGAAGCCGCCTCCTCCTTGGTTGAAACCTCCACCTCCTCCTCCTCCTCCTCTTCCGCCCGCAAATCCTCCAAAGTCACCCTGGCCTGCAACGGCAAATTTGTCTTTGTCACCGACTCCCCAATGACAACAAGCAAAAACCTCTCATTTACAGGGAAAAGCTCAAAATCTCTTTGAAAGGTTTAGTTAGTTAAGTCATTTATAGTCCCGCCGACAGCTAGGGTCATCTCGGCCAAAGATTCTAAAAGGGTAAGATGGACTACTTAAGAGTTACGGCGAACCGGGCTGATAGTTATCGTTAGTGGGATATCGTTAGTGGAGGCTATCTAAAAACTCAGACTGGAATTTGAACGGAGAATTCAACTGGCCTATCGACGTGTAAATATGTACTGTTTTTAAGGGACATAACCAGTGTTTCTGTCCTCACTACTCATATAGGGAAAAGAGATCGGATGTTAGTCTTTTCTTTTCAGTGTCTTTGTCTCGGCGACTGTCACCATGCAAAGTTCGACCACGTATTACAAAACACACATCAGTGCATCTTACCAAAGTTCAACAACCTGAAAAACATCACAGTGTGCAACCCACATACAATTAGCATGTTTGAGTTGTTAACTCGTGTTCCTTTAGTCTGTTTCATCAAACGATAGTAACAAATTTGCAGGATCTCAGTTGAGACAAAGTTAACTCATCAAACTTTTTTTTATCTCAAATTCTGTGGCTTTGCATGCCCGGCTCTCGTGGTGACCTCACTTTCAGCTTCCAATTCAGTCTATGCCTTGATGTATTCGGGTCAAAGTTATGGGGATCAGTGTGGTCTGGGGAGCTGTCGGTGGACGGTCGTGGTGAGGACCTCACTCATGCTGGTTTACAACCCACAAGGTCCGTTTCTTTCACTTTTATTAAAATAACCTTAGCCTGGTCCTGTAACCCTATCCCCCAACCCCCACAGCAAGACAGAATGTTGCTTCTCAGTTTGAAATATTTCAATGCACAGGAGGTTCTTGCAGGCGTCCCCTAGAAACTGCCTCAGTGGTAAGAAGGAAGCTCACCTCCTCTGCCTGGCGGTCCCATGCCCATCATGTTTCCAGGTCCACCCATGGCCCCGGGTCCTCCGGGACCCCCAGGACCCCCACGTCCTGCCCCCTGGGCGTCGGGCAACTTGTCCTTGGACACGGCCTTCTTCACTTCCACATCACGCTCGTTCAGTTGGTGACGCTTGATCACTGTGCACACACACAAAACATTCATTGTTGTTGTCAGTGTGCAATAGCTAGGTTTCAAATAATTTCTTCGCAGTGTGCAGCTGCTATCATTTAATGAACGTTAAAAAAAAATTTGGATCGGAAACGTCTAGAACGTTCGGGAACGTACCGATTCCATGTGGCCGGCTTGGGCGCTTCCATTTTGTTTCTATCACATGGCAGTCACGTGAGCGCCTCAGCCTCGCTTTCGCTACAGATTACACTTCCGTCCTGTTGCTTGCAATGGCTTCTAGGCCGATTGGTTTGAAATATATGAATTTTTGAAAATTAGTGACCGACTTCGGCATTTTCGCGATTTTTCCAATATGGATGACGAACAGTTATGGCGTCCATTGACTGAGGAAAGCGATGAATAGTCCTATTTTTGTGAAAGATGGGACTTATGAGATCGCGAAGTGATGAGTAAGGAGTGTATTCTGACCTATTTCGGCAGCAAGCTTGTTTTTGTTCGATCGATGCGAATTTTTTAAGTCGTGTTACCGACATCTGCATTTTCCCGACTTTTACATCATGGATGATGAGTCGTTATTGCATCCACTGAGTGATGACAGCGATGAAAATTCCTTTTTTTGTGAAAGATAGGAATTATAAGATCGTGAAATGAAAGGGTAAGTGAATGATTTTGATCTACATTTCCATTTCAGTCGTCTTAGGCTTCAACAGTCTGCAAAAGTAGGCAGTGAATGACTAGTGAATGCAGTTTGCGAATACACTTTGGCATTTTGATTTTTTTTTTTTGTGGAGCCATGCATCCCCATAACATCTTGAAATTCATTTTGCAAATCAGACAGACATCTCGGCAACACATTTTAAAAAAAATCTGGTAGGGTATATTTTATTTTATTTTTCTGACGCTACCCCCCCTTTTGTACGGAGTGACGTCCCTTGGGTTAGGATTTCAGAGGTGATAGAGAGCACAGAGCGTTAGGCACAAGAGGGTTAAATATCAGTTTTCGCAGTAAGGCGGTGCCAGACCAATTCACATTTACCAGCTAGAACACCAAGGTTACATCAAAATGTTGTTATGTTCTGCATAGCAAAGCCGGAATTCCATATGCGCGATTTTAAAGGCCGCGATTACATTTTATCGCCACCAACATAAAGCCATTCTGTACACCCATAGGCGTGATAATCGCGAGCAGTCAGTCGAAAATCGTTATTGCCTGGTGGAGCGAAAAAATATTTTTGTCGCCGTCGAAAATAGTCTGAAGATCGGCGGAACTAAAAGTAAAACATCACGCCATTTTTTCCAGCCAGCACGGCTTCCAAAAGCGTGGAGAAACTTGTGGTACTGGTGAATAACGTTGCTTGCAATTCCGTAGGCGCAATCTGGATTTTTAGCGCAATGTTTGAATGGCGCCATCGAAAATCGCCGGCGATTTTAGCGTCAATGGAATTGCAAGCAAATTTTTCGTCGCTTTCGAAGGTCGTGGGCAAAATAAGCCAGCAAAAATAGCGCATATGGAATTCCAGTTTTAAGCGGGGATTTTTTTTAGCCATGGCAAGCTCCTAGCTTAACATCATCAGTCCCAAATCCACTGAAGTCGGAGTATGGCTGCCCACGTTGCGAGGTAATCAAAAACGGTCACACACGTAATGTTCTCATCCCAAGCTGGTGCATTTGTACCATAGCGTTCAATTGCTTCAGCTGTTGGGATTAACCCTGGAGTCTTTAAGCCAGGGAACGACAACAACAGACCAGTGCGTCACAAAAAGTAGCAAATTTTCACCATACGCCGACACTCACCTTTTCCAAAAAAAAGGTTAAAACTTTTCAAAGAGAGTCTATTTAAATAACACCCATGTCACTAAAAGACATCAAATCAAGGCCTGTTATCCGAAGACCCTATTTTGTTAATTTTGGGAGGTAAGAAAGGCTAGGCCTAATGTTATGCATGTCACAGATGAATGAACAATACTGCAGACAGATTTTTTTCTATGCCCAATAAGTGTAATGGTATTTTTTGGCTGAAAAATGTTTGGCGGCGAAAGGGTTAAAACATCCAGGTGACCCTCTATAAATCTAGAGGCCTATTTTGCACACTGATTCTGACCCTCTGTTGTTCTTGTTGTCTTATCATGGCTTAAAGACTCCAGGGATCATCCCAACAGCCGAAGCACTTGTAACACTAGGGCACAAATGCACCAGCTAGGGATGAGAACATTACGCACGTGCGACTGTTTTTGATTACCCCGCCATGTGGGCAGTCACACTCCCGATTTTGGATTCTAGACTGATGTTATGCTAGGAGCTTGTCATGGCTTTAAGACAATCCCTGTACAACCATGCAGAACATAGCCTTTCGATGTAGCCTTGGTGTTCTAGCTTATGCCAACTGGTCTGACACAGCCTCATGCCAAGGCGTTCTGACCCTCTGATTTTGAAGATAGAATCAACACTGAATTTCGAAGATACAGTGGAACCTCCCTTACATGACCTTCAAAAATCATCCAAAATAAGGTCTTATATTGGAGGGGTCTTTAAGGGAGGTAATTTTAATACTTACAAAGGGAAATGTCTCAGAGAAGGTCTTATGTGGGAGGGAGTCTTATAATGGAGGTTCCACTGTAGAACTAAAACTGAATTTTGAAGGTAGAACCAAAACTGAATTTTGAAGATAGAACTAAAACTGAATTTCGAAGACAGAACTAACACTGACACTTACAGACACACTTGTCCACAGGGTCGTAGTCACTGAAGGACACGAAGCAGAACCCGCGCGTTTTCCCCGTCGCCTTGTCGACAATCAGGTTCACTTCCGTGATGTCGCCGTACTGTCCAAACACTTCCCGAACCATGGATTCCGTCGTGTCGTCTTTCATGCCGCCGACGAACATTTTCTTCACGCTTTCCTGAGATCCAATTTCCTGCAAAAACGCAACGACAACAAAAATAATTCCCTGCAATGAGCAGGGCTCCCAGGGACCCCCATTTGGGGGTCAATGAAGTACTAAAATTCTAAAGGACCCTCTAAACGAATGTGCACATGCACTATAAATATTCTTTTTAGCATTCGCAATGCCATTGAGACCCTCTATCCCGCCTCTAGGACCCGACCCTCTATACTGTAAGTGAAGGAGTCCCTGGGACCCCTTGTTTTGCGGGACGATTGGGAGCCCTGATGAGTGACAACAAAATGAGCACTGCACAAAACCAATTACCGGCACCTGCACAACTTCCCAACTACATGACACGGGTTTCATTTGTTTTCCATTCCATGATTTAGTCATAAAAGATTAAACTTCAAGAGTTGGCAAACATTGGC
Organism: Phymorhynchus buccinoides; assembly: GCA_017654935.2. Taxonomy (NCBI): domain Eukaryota; kingdom Metazoa; phylum Mollusca; class Gastropoda; order Neogastropoda; family Raphitomidae; genus Phymorhynchus; species Phymorhynchus buccinoides. The sequence goes on along the minus strand of CM065703.1, from coordinate 39,446,829 downwards.
TTACTTCAAACAAAGCTGGGGCTTTCTTTTCAAGATTTTTGACAACCGAAGACAGCAAAGCCTTGACGGGAAGTTGACCTAATCCACATAATTTAACCCTTTCACCGCCAATGTCGCATTTATGCACTGCAATGGTTTAATACCCATGTCACTTAAAGGCATCAAATGTCACTTAAAGGCATCTGCCTTCTCCTCTCCGACACTCCAACTCAGTCTCCTCATTCAAAACCTCTCTTAAAACCCATCTTTTTCCTGCTGCGCCCTAAATATTTGATCAGTTGTCTATCGTTGTGTGCACGTGAGGGAAGATTGATTTAAGAGGTTTGTGCTGTGTTTTGTGGTGCGTGTGTGTGCGTGTGTGTGTGTGTGTGTGTGTGTGTGTGTGTGTGTGAGTGTGTGTGTGGTGTGTGTGTGTGTGAGCATGAATGTGTGCTTGTGTGTATTTTGGTTTTGTGGGTTGTGTGTGCACGCATGTGTGTGTGTTTGTGTGCGTGTCTGTGTGTCTGTCTGCGTGCGTACGTTGTGTGTGAGGGTGTTTGTGTCTGCGTGTTGGTGTATGTGGTCAGTCCATGCGGCTCAGTTGCTGTGACTTACCGAATGGGGTATGAACGAGTTGGCGTCAATAATTGTGTGTTTTATGTGTGTGTGTGTGTGTGTGTGTGTGTGTGTGTGTGTGTGCGTGTGTGTGTGTGTGTGTGTGTGTGTGTGTGTGTGTGTGCGTGTGTGTGTGTGCGTGTGTGTGTGCGTGTGTGTTAGAGAGAGAGAGAGAGAGTTGCTTTGCATATGCACTGTTGGTGGTTGGTGTCACTCTTGAATGTTGTTTTTTGTTATCTGTTGATGAATAATTGATTGTAAAGCGCTTTGGGCTCATCTGAGGTAAAGCGCTATATAAATGTACTGTTATTATTATTATTATCAGGGCCTGCCCTACTATCTGAAGACCCTATTTTCTTAGTTTTGGGAGGTAAGGATAGGTCTAATGTTGAACATGTTACAGACTCCTTCAACAGGTCAGAATTTCGTCTCCCTTTTTTCGTTTTTCATGTTACAGAGGAGTTCCCAATATTGCAGATGAATTCGTTTCTCTACCCAGTTACGCTTAATGGTATTTTTGGCTAAAAAATGGCTGGCGGCGAAAGGGTTAAACTTGAAGTGTTGGCAAACATTGTGGCTTACTTCAAACAAAGCTTAGGCTTTCTTTTCCGTGACTTTTGACAACCAAAGAGAGCAAAACCAATTTGGCAGGTAGATGACCGGGGACGGTGTGCCAAACCGGAAGCGAATCGGTTCAGAAACGCGCGCACTGTACGCCGCTTCACCTTTTCACGAATAACTCCCGCCGTTTCTTAACCGATTCGCTTTCAATTTGCTGTCAGGCTTGTGAAGCCTGGCGGCAAATTTGAAGAGAATCGGGAGAGCGCGTCACTCTCAGAGCAGCGCCAACGGGAAACGGGGCCTTATAACTCTGCCGTTTCTTAACCGAATCGCTTCAATTTTGCTGTACTCAGCGTTACCAGTATTTGGCGTTACCGTTACTAGGGAGAGCGCGTCACTCTCAGAGCAGCGCCAACGGGAAACAGGGCCGTTCTTAACCGAATCGCTTCAAATTTGCTGTACTCAGCATTACCAGTACTTGGCGTTACCGTTACAAGGCGTTACCGGTACTCGGCGTTGCGCTAGTCAACATAAATTAAAGCCAGCAAAACCCCATGAGCATGAGAACGGTTCATTTCTACCGAGATTGACGATGTCAACACGCACAGGCTGGAGTTGACGACCAGCCTAAAATACAGAAGGGGAAATATTCACAAATTAGCCGCAATCGTTGTTTTAGCCGCAGGGGTCAAAGTTGAAAAAAAAAGTAGCGGCTTATACAAGTTATAGTCATAGCCCGGAAAATACGGCAATTTAAAGCGAGCAAAACTTGCGACTTTCAAAAATAATTTTAACGATGAAAACCCAACATTGAACGTACCTCCCTGGGCATGGCCCTCTTGGTTTCCACCTGGCGGTTGTCGATCTTGTGGGGCCGGTTGGCCTGCGCCTGGTCGATGCCATCCACGTCCTTGTACGTCACAAACCCGAACCCCCGCGACCGCTTAGAACTGGGGTCCCTCATCACAATGCAGTCCACAATGTCCCCCCACGTCTCGAAGTGGCTGCGCAGGCTCTTCTCGTCCGTGTCGTAGCTCAGGCCGCCAATGAACAGCTTGCACTTGTTGCTGTCTGCGTTGCGGTCCGCCGACGGATTGTTGCGACCGCCTCTGCCCCCTCCCCGGCCCCCCACCACCTCGCCCCCCCCCACCCCGACCACCTCCTCCGTAGAACTGAAGCAGAAGCATGGAGCGAAATTATTAGAAATATTTTAATTTTTAAACCATATTGTCAGTTGGGGGAGATAATTTAGTGATAAAAAAAGTTGGGTAAAGGTACAGATGTGCCACCCCCCCTGCATTTCTCGGTTAATTCTATTTTTCCGTTTTTGCCTTTTTTACCATACATAAAGCTGTATTTTAGGAACATTTTTATCTAATAACCTTTTTGGAATACTAACCCTATCCCTAACCCTAAACCTAACCCTACCCCCCACTATGTACTGCAGTACACCGCGATTTGTCACAGTTGTGGTTCGTTGCGTTTTTCCGTCTTATAGGGTGGGGGGTAGGGTTAGGTTTAGGGCTAGGGTTAGGGCTAGGGTTAGTATTCCAAAAAGGTTATTAGCTAAAAATGTTCCTAAAATACAGCTTTATGTATGGTAAGAAAGGCAATAACGGAAAAATAGAATTAACCGACATAGGTAGGGGGGGGTGGCACATCTTGACCTTTACCAAAAGTTGCTATGCTAATAGCAGTAGGTATTCCAAAGGGGTTTTCAATAATACATGCTACACATTGTCTGTTGCTACAGTTTGATAGATCTTTTGATCCTGATTAATGTGATACCAAAAACAAGTCTGTGTGGTAAAAAAAAAAGAAGTTATGACGTTTTATGTGATTTTTGGACTTAGAAAATTTTTCGGCAACATTTTTGTGCCATTTTCACTCGCACACAGCAAAAAAACATAAAGTCACAGAGATCTCAAAGTTTTGGTTTTTAATCTTTATATACTGGTAATCAAACACACAAAATTTGTTGACATCAAATGCTTTACAAAAAAAGTTGTAAATCTCCAAACTCGGTCAAAAATTAAGTTATTTCCACAGATTCTTGGAACAAAATCGCACAATGGGGGTATTTCAAAGGTCTGGTACACAGTTGTTTTCAGTACCATAACTACAAAATCTTGATTACAACTTTATAGTGATAAAGAGATTATGCTCAATTTTTTTCAGAACTCTGTTTGTGATAGTTACATCATACTGGTCCAATGAAAATGGTACATCATCGAATTTGAGCGCCTGGCCAAAAAGGATCAATTTTGAAGGTTTTTCAAATTGCTATAACTTTTTCATTTTTAATGCTACTGAGTTGCCCTTTATACCAAATTGTCAAGTTTTTAATGTCCTCTACTCTGAAAACAAGTAAAAGTGCTAAATTTACAAAACATTTAAAATTTTTATGCTTTTTTTAACAAAAATATTCAAATTTGTAATTTTTTCACATTTTCAACTTTTTTTTTTTTTTTTCCTGAATGAAAATTATGAATAAAAACTCATACCAAATTGTACTTCTGTCTTTTGTGGTTTTATTGGTGTGCTTTTTATTCTTGTGTATGATGTGTTATTATTTTTAAATATTTGTTGAAAATACCAACCGTATTGGAGATTTTGGCCACCACCAGAGCCTTCAGACTAAGGCCGTCGGCACCCCCCGGCACTTCATGGCTTTGGATGAGCGTGCCCCTTTACTCAATATTAACTAAAATGGTTCTATCTAAAAGAAAATTGAATGCTCTTTAAAACCATGTACTTTTTGAAAGGGTGGGGCAATGTTAAGCTGGTTAAAATTTAGTTCAAACTGTTCAAAATAAAATGTCTTATCGAAAATAACATTTTTGCATAAAAGTTACACCGATCGAAAGCTTGGGGTTTCCTCTTCCCGTGACATGTTCTATTTTTATCCGACCAATGGGCATGCTCAAACAATTGCCAAAAAGGCGTGCAGCGCGTGACGTCAAGTGATCATTCACTAGCTGGCGGACAACAATACAACAAGGAACAAAAAACAAATATTTTTGCATGATGCACATAGACTTGATTGAGTTATGCCGTAATGCATTATTCAAAATGACAACGTCAAATTCTTTGGCAAGCAATGCTTTGACAGGTGAGTTTCCCTCAGTCCTGAGAGGTTCCTGGCACATTCAGGTGGAAACCCGGAAGCAGGAATCAGATCTTGGAACCATTTCGCCACCTGCAACATAATAAAACAGAATATATGCGTCAGTTCTTTGATTTAACTTTTATTTTCCGAAATGAATACTTCCATATATTTTCATCTTTAGCAACTAAGCAAGACACCACAAGTGCTTTGCGTTAAGATTCTGTTGTGAAGTCCTTACATGAATTTAAACTTGAGGGAAAAAACAACCTTCAATCCACAGTCCAATTTTTTTTCCCCACCTGAAATATAATTTTCCCATCTTTTTTTTCAAAGACAAAGTAAAATGAAGCTAATATTTAAATAATCTGAAACGAATCTCCAAAATTTATTTGAAAACTCCTAATTGGCCCACTCCCAGTACGGTGATTATGAATCACATCAGGTGGTAGTTGACCTCCTGTCAGTCGTTGACGACCATGGATGTTGGGCCCTAGGTCAGGCAATGCAATAGAACATTGTATTAATTTAGTCGCACACACAGAACGAGAGAAAGGTTATGTGCGTATGTGCATGCATATTTGCATGTGTGTGAGCTATTAATAAAATTATTATAATTATATTATGTCTTTGTTGAACTTCGTTTTTAAAATTTTAAGCGCATATATAAAATTTAGTCTCTCTCTCCCCTTAGTGTGTGTGTGTGTGCGCGCGAGAGAGAGCAGGCATGGGAATTGTCAGAGACAAAAAAATCTGAAAAGCCCCCCCCCCCCGCCCCCCCATTTTTACAGCATTAAAATATAATATTATAAAAATTGAAGTATTTAGTAACTTAAAGTTTGCCTTTAAAAAAATTTTTGCGGACAATTCCCATGCCTGCACAGAGAGAGAGAGAGAGAGAGAGAGAGAGAGTTTTAGGAAGTCAGTTGCCTGAAACTGCATCAAATTGTCTTAATTCAGGTACATCCACATGCACTGTGTGTTGTTGGGTCTTTAATTGTATGTTTATTATTGGGTTGCTAGGTGCTTGAGTTAAGTTCCTTGTAGTGTGTGTGTGTGTGTGTAAAATAAAGCGTGCAGAAATCAAAATCTCATGTTTGTGAATGAGAAACAGCAGACCTTTATCAATCATTCAATGTATTGTTAGTGTGTGTGCATTCTCCAGTATCTGTTCATTGTTAATGAAACACAATATTGAGAACAATTGACTGTTTTTTGTAGTTTTGCTTAGCATTAACTAGTTTCGATTTTGTTGGTAGCCGTAGGTCTAGGCCAAGACAACGTTTACTTAGGCCTAGCATGATATTCCTCTCTATCTCAGAATCTGGGTTGAACTTGAAGTTGAAGATGCTTCACTTTACTGACTAAAGGTTTTCAATTCAGAAACAAACAGTTGAATCTTTTGCAAAATACATGCAGAAGTCTAGAAGCGCAATAATTTTAACCAAAACAATTACTGATTTGAATAAGTATTGGGCAAAAAACGAGGAAATATAATTCTGATCCTAGGCCTAGGCCGATCGAAAAACAGAATCGAATATTGCCAAGGGAAGTCACTCAGTCTAACTAGTCAGACAGACCATTTTTTCAACATCACGTGATCTCACATTTTGATTGATTTCTTTAAAATCTTTCAATTTTATTCCTAATTACATCTTTAAGCGTTAATAATAGGCTTTTTCCAAAACATCTATAATGGTTATGATCGGTTTACATGATGAGAAAAAATTAGCTCGGCTTCGATAGTACTCGACTGCTCGCCGTGTCAAAGATTTGATTTCTAGCTCAAGAACGATGTCATGTTTTACGGAAATACAAAACTTTACAACATCATATATGCATAAAAAATGCACGAATATAATCTTAAACAGCAATACTCACCTAGCATGGAATCAATATCGTAGATAATTTCAAGATGGACAATATTTTCGCGATGAAACTGAACCTCTGTTAGCGTTGTCGTGCGTGCGCCATTTTTGTCGGCCAGTTGTAAATGGCTGAATGAGGTCACGCGCTTCGCGGAGTTTGGGTTCGTGGTTGAGCCTGCCCATTGGTCGGATACAAATAGAACATGTCGTCACGGGAAGAGAAAACCCCAAGCTTTCGATCGGTGTAACTTTCACGCAAAAATGTTGTCATTTTCGATCAGAAATTTTATTTTGAAAAGTTTGAACTAAATTTCAACCAGCTTAACATTACCCCACCCTTTCAAAAAGTACATGGTTTTAAAGAGCATTCAATTTCCTTTTAGATAGAACCACTTTAGTTAATATTGAGTAAATGGGCAGGCTCATCCAAAGCCATGAAGTGCCGACGGCCTTAGTCAGAAGGCTTGTCGGCGGCCAAAAACTCCAATACGGTTGGTATTTTCAACAAATGTTTTAAAATAATAACACATCATACACAAGAATAAAAAGCACACCAATAGAACCACAAAAGACAGAAGTACAATTTGGTATGAGTTTTTATTCATAATTTTCATTCAGGAAGGAAAAAATGAAAGTTGAAAACAAGCAAAAATCGGCATTCTGGGCAGTTTGTCACAGCTGCAAGGCAGGGCTTTGGAATATTGACACACACACATGGATGCAACAGGAGAACATCCAAAAACAGGCAAGGCAGAGGTCCTGAACAAAAAACAAAATCATACTCAATTTGAAGCTTATTCCAGGCTTGTAACATGAGAATTCAACGCTTTTTTCCCCCTTTAACTCCATTTCAGGGTTCCCAGGGCTTTCAGCTATCCCCAAGTAAGGACCTGTAGGCCTAAGGATAATGTCCATCTTTTAGCCAACGATCTTGAAAGGAACACTCCCAGCATTGTGAACAATGTCTAAGCAGATACATAAACTATGGCTGACACAGATATACGCGTTTTCTCGCAAAACGACACCAGGATAAAGAACGAGATTTCAGTCCAATTTCTCTTGACAACTCGCGGTGCATCGTTCGTCCGCTAAGCGGTCAGTTGAAATGGGAAGGTGGGGGAGGGGGATAAGGTGGAGTAGGTGCTGAGCGATGTTTCTCAAGTGTAAAAGTGCTGCTTCTGCGATCTATTGTGAGTATGGTCTTGCTGCTCAGGGCAGTTTTTGGCAGCTGTCAGGACTTGTAAGGACCTTGAAGTGAATGTAAGCACTTGTAAGGCCTTACTTGGAGATTTCAATTGGTCTAGACTTATAAGGACTGGTAAGGCCCCTATGAACCCTGCATTTTCTTGGTGTCAAAATTTTGAAAAATGAAAAACAGGCACCGCCTTGTATCCGAGGCAAGATTGCATACATGCACAGTGACACACATGACACAAACACATCATAAAGTTTGTCAATGTGGTGAGAGACCCGAGTGGCACAGATTTAGTCATCTGGAGAGAGAACTTCTATATATATGTCACAGTAGAAACTGGAATCCAGTTGGATTCGGAATCCTACTAGTACAAATCGGAATTCCGATTTGTACTGACAGCCAGTAGAAAATGGAATCCAGTACAAATTGGAATCAACATATAATCATATTGTTTCAGTTGTAAGAGAAGAAAGACAAAACGAGGGTGGAGTTGATAGTAATCATTGAATTCTAAATCTAATCCCTTTGACTGCAGCACTATAAAAGACAACCTAATCCCTTTGGCTGCAGCACTATAAAAGACAACCTAATCCCTTTGGCTGCAGCACTAGAAAAGACAACCTAATCCCACTGGCTGCAGCACTAGAAAAAACTGCAACCTAATCCCTTTGGCTGCAGCACTAGAATAGACAACGTAATCCCTTTGACTGCAGCACTAGAATAGACAACCTAAACCCTTTGGCTGCAGCACTAGAAAAGACAGTGCAACCTAGTCCCTTTGGCTGCAGCACTAGAAAAGACAGTGCAACCTGGTCCCTTTGGCTGCAGCACTAGAAAAGACTGCAACCTGGTCCCTTTGGCTGCAGCACTAGAAAAGACAGTGCAACCTAGTCCCTTTGGCTGCAGCACTAGAAAAGACAGTGCAACCTAATCCCTTTGGCTGCACTAGAATAGACAACCAATCCTGTCTGTCTACCTAATAAGTAATATACGAAAACATAAGACTAAGAGACTGAATCTGATTCAAAGGGATTACACTGATCTTTGGTCATTACGTCAATTTTAACACCATGGGCAGCATCTAAGGAACCTTTCTGCCAGGTTTCATTAAGATTTAATAATAATAGTATGGTACAATTGTGAGAAGTGGAAAAAAGTTCAGTCGTCGGAAGTAATGGCTAGCGGAAGCGGGTTTATCTAAATATGGATCAACAGTCGATACTCGATTGAAGATAAAATCTATGCAAAATTTGGTAGGGTTTAGTAGTATAGTATAGTATTAGTATAGTATAGTATAGTGTGGGACTAGCTCAAGCCTAAGCTTGAGACAAATTTAACATTTTTTGTTCTTGTTTACGATCAAAAATGAACCTTTCGCTTCTGTTTTCGCCCGTTTTCGTTTATGTATATCAACTTTAGGAACACTTTACACAATTATAAAATCTAACACCTGCCGCCCAAAACGCGGCACACCCAATCCCGTGGTGAAGGATGACCGCCGCCCTGTCTGCTGCCTGCCACTCAGCAGAACTTAAATTGTCGTCTGCTACCCGTACACTCAGAATGACATGTGAAAATTCGTCGATATAATGCCACCGAGTGGTGATTTCGATTACGACCAAGACCAAGAAAATATCAGGCAAATCGGATTCAACAACTGAACAAGCACCAGTGACGTGAATCACTGAATGGCGATTGCGCCGGTCGCGCCATGCATTTCGGCTAAACGCCATTTCCCCTGGATTTCCAAGTTTTGGGCGGCAGGTATTAGATTTTATAATTGTGTAAAGTGTTCCTAAAGTTGATATACATAAAGTTGTTAACAAAATGTACTTACATTTGACATTTTTGTGTTTTTATACTACACGATTTCTTGTATCAGCTTGCCACGCGAAGAGAACCACGCTTCCTTTGTCAAAGTAGGTCACGTGGTGTGTTTCAGAACGAGGCTCCATAATGTTGGTCCGAATCCACAAATAAATTTTCTCTTGAACTAGCCTAGCCTATGCAAATCAACCCCCCCCCCCTCTCTCTCTCTCTCTCTCTCTCTCTCTCTCTCTCTCTCTCTCTCTCTCTCTCTCTCTCTCTCTCTCTCTCTCTCTCTCTCTCTCTCTCTCTCTCTCTCTCTCTCTCTCTCTCTCTCTCTCTCTCTCACACACACACACACAAACACACACGCGCGATTTTCCATCGCATGTACAAAAAAGCAATGAAAATAATCTTGTTAAAATCAAGCTCACTTACCATTGAAGACTACAAACAACTGGATATACTAAGCTTTCAAGACAGACTTTTCCTCAAAAAGGCAATCTGCATGCATGCATAATATTGTCAACAGAAATGCTCCAAATAAGATAGCAGACAAATTTAAGACAAACACAAGCAGACACACACTATATGATTCCCTCGACCAAATAATAATCTATTGAAATCTAGCGTCCTCTTTTCACGTGGAGATTTGGCGGAACAAATTACCCTCCAATTTAAAAAACATAGCAAACAAGAACTCTTTCAAGAAAAAAAATTGATATAAAATATCTCTTTAACAGAACATAATCTCTCTCTTTATTTTCCTCTTATTTGAAACTGAGGGTCAAAATAGAGAAAATGTGTTCATTTGTGAATGTGATGTTATAATTATGAATTGATGTATATATTGTATATATTGTACATAGTTACTCTCCCACTCCCCACCCGCTTCCCTGTTTCTGTAACTTGTTGGTTTCTTTGTTTATTTTCCCCTCTTTCCCCCTTTCTTTATTGTTTACCACTCTGGAATCTTTAGTTCCTTCCTTATGGTTTTTTATATTATTTTACGGATGGCTTGACTGAAAAAAAGAAAATTATTTTCTTATTCAATGCTCAATCTCAGTGGAAATTGTAACTTGACTTGACACACACACACACACATGCACACACAACTGCCCCTTCTCAATGTTCAAAATTGTTGTATTCCTTATCGCAACCACAGGGCAAAATGGCCCGGTGAATTGAGTACGAATGGCAGCGTCACGTATCTTTGTCACACGATGACCAAATCTTTCAGCAATCTAAAATCACGTGACTATCAATTACTCCCTCGCCCTTCCACACGCACGCACGCACACACATCGTACACACACACACACACACACACACACACACACACACACGTACGCACACACATCCTTCACTAGTGTAATAATCAATCCTTCAATTAAGATGATACAAAAACCATCCGTTATTTCAAGCACTTGTGGGGATCAGGGATATTGAGAAATAGGGGAAGACGGGGTAAAAAGCGCATGGGCGGGTAAGAAGCCCACCCCAATTATCTCATGAAATAAAGAAAATTTCAGTCAAATTTGCCCATGAGACGAATGCTAGACATTAACGCTCGTCTCATGGGCAAAATGAGACTGAAATTTGCCTCATTTCATGAGATAACTGGGGTGGGCTTCTTACCCGCCCATGCGCTTTTTACCCCGTCTTCCCCTACTCCTCTCACAGTTCTTGTCATCTTTAGTTGAACAACGGAAGACAGTAAAGTGACTGTAGGCCATACTACCCAAAGCACAGTACTGAGGGGTCATCGCCTAGGGTGCCGTCCCACTTCTTCGCCTACACGCGTTTCGTCTACTCTTTGACTCATGTACGTAATCTACCGCTTCATTTGCATTTATTGTGTCTGCTGTGTCGTTTCGCCCACTTTGAGTGTCTCGTTTCGCCCTCCTAGTAATATTTGACTTTAGTCTCTGTTTACTTTTGACCTTACTTTTTTGTTTTAATTAAGAGTGCACTGCAATTACTGGAACGAAGTCTCTCTGTCTGTCTGTCTGTCTGTCTGTCTGTCTGTCTCTCTCTCTCTCTCTCTCTCTCTCTCTCTCTCTCTCTCTCTCTCTCTCTCTCTCTCTCTCTCTCTCTCTCCAATAGATCCCTATCCTATCGGTGGTAATGACAATAAACCAGTCAGTATCAGTATCAGTGTCAGTCTCTCTCTCTCTCTCTCTCTCTCTCTCTCTCTCTCTCTCTCTCTCTCTCTCTCTCTCTCTCTCTCTCTCTCTCTCTCTCTCTCTCTCTCTCTCTCTCTCTCTCTCCAATAGATCCCTATCCTATCGGTGGTAATGACAATAAACCAGTCAGTATCAGTGTCAGTCTCTCTCTCTCTCTCTCTCTCTCTCTCTCTCTCTCTCTCTCTCTCTCTCTCTCTCTCTCTCTCTCTCTCTCTCTCTCTCTCCAATAGATCCCTCTCGGTGTTAATGATAATAAACTATTGTCAGTATCAGTCTCTCTCTCTCTCTCTCTCTCTCTCTCTCTCTCTCTCTCTCTCTCTCTCTCTCTCTCTCTCTCTCTCTCTCTCTCTCAGTCTCTCTCTCTCTCTCTCTCAGTCTCTCTCTCTCTCTCTCTCTCTCTCTCTCTCTCTCTCTCTCTCTCTCTCTCTCTCTCTCTCTCTCTCTGAAAATGAGGCCATGCACTTGCACAAATTTACAGTTATATTACTTGACTTTGTGAGGACAGTTCTAAAAGTCAAAGCAAGATGAATACATAATCATTGTTGCCATGACGCTGTCTTTAATTAAACATTGCTTCCAGTTTATTACTGATACAGTACTATATCCTATACTATTATGGTCCTGTTTTGTGGGTGGCGCATCAGCAATTTGCTTTTACATTTTTAGGCGAAACGAGACAACTTCTCAGTCAGACGATGAAGCGAGAGTTGGCAGAACGCTCGTATGCGAAACGCCCGTAGGCGAATATAAGCGCACCGATCGCCTAAGCGTACAGTCATCCTTCTTTATTCCCTTTGTAACAATACGTTTCGTTTATCGCTCTTTGGTTTAGGCTTATTTACCCCTCGAGTTTGAAGTCCCTTGTCCGAAGTGGTCATTCCCAGAATTAGACCACAGGGCCTGTAGTCATGAGTGCGATTAAGACAAGTAAATTAAAATTCGATGGCTTAGAGTCAAAACGGACTATCTTTAGATAGTCCATTGACTTATTATTGAAGTTAGTACGAAAACTAATAACTTGTACCCCCCCAAAAAGACTGCTGAAATATAAAAGGCAAAATCCCCTTTTCATATTTCTGCAAACCATCTGTATCCTTATTCAAAATCTTTTCTTCTTTCCAGTATCTGCATAATTTCAAATGCCCCAAATGGCCCTTTGGCCCAGAGGGCGTAAAATCTCTATTCTCTCTCTCTCTCTCTCTCTCTCTCTCTCTCTCTCTCTCTCTCTCTCTCTCTCTCTCTCTCTCTCTCTCTCTCTCTCTCTCTCTCATATTTCTGCAGTCATTGTTTGATGCAAGTTTAGTTTTTTGTAATAAATCCAATAATACGTCAATGGACTATCTAAAGATAGTCCGTTTTGACTCCAAGCCATCGCTAAATCCGGTGTGGCGTTCTCAAAATGGATTCATTCTCAAGATGTCTGCGCGTGTGCGAAATTATTGTGCGTGTGTATTTGACGGCTTCAGGTTAGGGTTAGGGATAAGGTTTAAGGTTAGGGTTATAGTTACGGTTAGGAATAGGGTTAAGGTTAGAGTTAAGGATAGGCTTAGGGTCAATTTAGTGTCGAATACACAAAAGATAAAATGTGATGGTACGTCATGATCGATTTCGCACATGCGCAGACGTTTTAAGAACAAATCCATTTTATTTTAGAACGCGCCACACCCGGGATGGAAAATGCAAATTAGTCTAACCTGCCACTCATGACCACAGACCCAGAGCACGTGACCGACGAAATAAGGCTTTACGCCCTCTTCGGCCTTTCGGCCATGTGGGGCTAAAGAGCACGTGACCCTGCACTCGTGGTGTTTTTATTCTCGCTGGGTGTACCCCTCCTACTACTAGTGGTCAGTCTTTCTTTCTCCCCAAGCTCAACTGGACGTCTGTTGTTTTTCGTGAGCAAGTTGAAAGTGACCGTCGTTGAAGTAATACAACGTTTATATCGGGTAAGTTGTTTTGATTTGATTTTGTTTAACAATAATATCTGCATTGTTAAAAATCCGGGACTTTCCTGGTGTTGCACTGCCTCCAGGCATTGCCTCCGGGATCGTTCACACGCGCGCAAGGAAACATTCATGACAACTGGGTTATAGACCATTCATCAAGAAATGTTCTGAAAAAAACTGCATTAAAATACATGCAAAACTTCGCGAGATATTAGCGATTATGTGTTTCGGGGTTTGAACCCCGTAACTGGCGCGACCTTGACCTTAATGTAAAACTAAATACGTCAGTGGATAGCTTGCATCTTGGCTAACTACTATTCCAAATTTGATGATGATAGACTGAATAGTTTTTGAAAAAAACGGACGAATAGCCGCCGGACGGATGGAGGCACGCCGGACACCGGACAGGCGGACCAGACAAAAACAATAGCTCCCCGAACCTTCGGCTCGGGGACTAACAGATTTACGAACACGGTGTTTCGGAGCCGATGAGACATTTTGATTTTGATGCCGTCGGCATCTTTCCAGTTCCACGGACAGGATTATAGTGTACAAACTTACAGCTTTGTATCTTTGTCCGGGACTGTCCGCTCAAACTCAAACTAACTTTATAATCTCTAGTAGAGAAATTACGCTGTATGGTACTGGTTAGGCCTCTCTCTCTCTCTCTCTCTCTCTCTCTCTCTCTCTCTCTCTCTCTCTCTCTCTCTCTCTCTCTCTCTCTCTCTCTCTCTCTCTCTCTCTCTCTTTCTCCCTCCTCCCTCCCCCCCTCCCTTCCCCCTTCTCTCACTCTCTCTCTAGGCCCTATGTTTTAAACGTTAACCAAAAACTCATGTAAGCTTAAATTCTCTACCTTCTCATGGGCGGATCTGAGGGTGGGGTGGGTGTCCTGGGTTTCCGGACCCCCCCCCCCCCCCCCCCCCCCCCCCCTTTGCCCCAATTAAACATGTATCTTATACAAGGGGTAAAAGGTAAGAAAATGGCTCAAGTTTGGCTTTCATAATCACTAAATTGCAAACATTTTCCGGAGGCTTCGCCCCCTGGGTCACCCCCTCCCCCCCCCCCCCACACACACACAAGGCCCTTACACTTTAACCCAGGACCTATGCAGCTCCCAGGACTACCCGTAGACCCCTCCCCCCTTTTTATGAATCAGTTGGTCCGCCCCTGCTTTTCAATGTCTCCCAATGGTCGACTTATGGCGATTATTTGACCGCCAATCAAACCACTATACTAGGGGCTTATCACGCTATATTCTTAGTTGGGCGTAGTGAGAGAGAGAGAGAGAGAGAGAGAGAGAGAGAGAGAGAGAGAGAGAGAGAGAGAGAGAGAGAGAGAGAGAGAGAGAGAGAGAGAGAGTTGGAGAGAGAGAGAGAGAGAGAGAGAGAGAGAGAGAGAGAGAGAGAGAGAGAGAGAGAGGGGGTTGGACTCCTCTCTCTCTCTCTCTCTCTCTCTCTCTCTCTCTCTCTCTCTCTCTCTCTCTCTCTCTCTCTCTCCAACTAAGAATATAGAGAGGATTAGCCCCACTCGAGCGCTATGCCACCTGGCGGTCAAATAATCGCCATAAGTCGACCATTGAACCAAGTTCCCATGTGAACTTCTCTGTTACTTTGACACCCGTTGAAATTGAAAGCCACCCCACCTCCATTACATCCTCAACTTACTGTTACAGTTCTGTTACGCCACCCTGTCTGTCACTAGTCTTGTGCTCCTTCACAATGCTCGTTTTAAAAGCCCCTTGTTATGTCTGGATTGGGTGCCGGTTCGTTGTTCGTCATGCCCCAGTCATACTTAGCAAAACTCGACAAAGGGAATGTCTTCTGCTTTTATTCTGCCTTGAAAATACAGCATTGAAGGAAGGGCATAGGGGAAATGGAACAATCACAAGCACAGACAGTCAACTTCATACTGCAACCCTTGACTGGACTGGTGGGTCATGACATCGTCCGAATCGTTGTACTGAGACAAAAGAACGTAAACAAGGTCGTAAGAAATTAACTACAAAACTTAAGTGAGACAAAAGGCAAGTCATGAGATTAAACACAAAAGAGCGAGTGAACTGAATTGTATGTCATTAAATCGAAACACTGAAGGTTCGTCTTCACTCCTATTTAACTGGAACCGACAATGAATGACCCAAAACATACTCAAAATACACTGCTACTGAATAGTGACTTCACAATTCATGACCAAACTGAAGTCAAGAGAACAAAAACCTAAACACTCTCCCAAAGGTGAGTCATCCCAAAACCAACCGAATAACCCACGTGAAGCTAAATTATAATACTCTAAATCATAAAGAGACAAAGTAACACGAAACAATCAAAGCAAAATACCCCCAAAGGGGGGAACATACCTTTCATGCAAGGACCAGGCACATGAAATAAAACAAATCCAGACAAATGTGAACATAGGGAGCAGAAGCCAGTACTGAGTTCCCAAAGAACTGGCATGACCTGATAACACAGTTCAAACTGAAGTAACAATTCACCCTACAAAAAGGCTAGTGAGTTTATAGCTCAATTCAGAAAAGAAGAGAACTGTGAGTGAACATTCAGAAAACAAACCAATCACTGACAACACAACAAAAAGAGGTCAAAAGGTCAGAAACATTTTAAAGTGTCTTAAAACAAAAGGCCAAACAAAACATGACAAAACGAAAGGAACAAAAAGGAACAACTGACATATTAGTATATCTCTTTACAATTAAGAAAGCAAAACAAAAACAACAGATAACTGTTTCTCAAAACAGGATAATCATGCCTATCTTAGATAGGCAGGAACACCCCTCTCTGGACAAGTAAATGTGGGTTTCCTTAGAAATAGCGCTGTGTGCGAGCAAGTTGGGTAACCACCTGTTGTAGCGTTTAGCTTACCTTGCAGCTGGCGAGAACGCTTAAGGCGTTCTACAATTATGTTACGTAAAGTGTGTTGCTTAAATGATATAATTGTATCAGGGATCCTGTACAATGAGAGAGAGAGAGAGGGAGAGAGAGAGAGAGAGAGAGAGAGAGAGAGAGAGAGAGAGAGAGAGAGAGAGAGAGAGAGAGAGAGAGAGAGAGAGAGAGAGAGAGAGAGAGAGAGAGAGAGAGAGAGAGAGAGAGAGAGAGAGGGGAGAGAGAGAGAGAGAGGAGAGGAGAGAGAGAGAGAGAGAGAGAGAGAGAGAGAGAGAGGGGAGAGAGAGAGAGAGAGAGGAGAGAGAGAGAGAGAGAGAGAGAGAGAGAGAGAGAGAGAGAGAGAGAGAGAGAGAGAGAGAGAGAGGGGGGGGGAGAGAGAGAGGGAGAGAGAGAGAGAGAGAGAGAGAGAGAGAGAGAGAGAGGGAGAGAGAGAGAGGGAGAGAGAGAGAGAGAGAGAGAGAGGGGGAGAGAGAGAGAGAGGAGAGAGAGAGAGAGAGAGAGAGAGGGGAGAGAGAGAGAGAGAGAGAGAGAGAGAGAGGAGAGAGAGAGAGAGAGAGAGAGAGAGAGAGGGGGGAGAGAGAGAGAGGAGAGAGGAGAGAGAGAGAGAGAGAGAGAGAGAGAGAGAGAGAGAGAGAGAGAGAGAGAGAGAGAGAGAGAGAGAGAGTGGGCCGTGTGTATGCATGTATTGGTGCATTCCTTCCTGCTGCTTGTTGACATTTTCATTAGTTTCTGCGAGCATGAGGTGTTATCAGAGAGTGACAGTGCTGGTGAATGAAGGTGGATGTCTTTGTGAGTGAGAATCATGTTATTTGTGTCACTTTATTTCTTTGCACTGGAATGTTGGTAGTATGAATATCTTGTTGATGTATGTTTTTTAATGTTGATTTTATTGTTGCTTTTGTAAAGCGCATCGAGCATACTACTCTATGGATTTTAGCGCTGTTTCAAATAAAATTATTATGGCTCTTTCAGTCTTTCCAGTGGATGGAGACAGGTTTGTGAGTTTGACTCTATTGGACTCTTTCTTACACTTGTTTGACATAGTGCTCCCGACTGACTCACAAATAACTGTCTGGACGTTAATTAAGAGAAATAGAATGAAATAGTGAGGCCAAGAGATGAGATAACGAAATTGAACAAAGGGTGAATACTCTCTTTCTAATTAACTCCCCTCCACCAAAGTTGATTACGATACCAATCACCTAGCACTATTTCATTCTTTGATTAACCAAACTTCCTTTCGAGTCTTACCAGTTTGTTCTGTGTTGTGTGTTGTTTATGTGTAACATATTCGAGGCTAGAAGGCTATGCCACTCTTGGATAGATGATTTATTTGTATGTTGTCCTCTCCACCATTGTTGATGCGTACTGTGTGGGTGGAGGGTCATAAAGACGAACTTGGCACATTCTTTTTTGAGAATGATGCTTTGTTTGTCTCACTTTGGTTCTGACCCACGCACTGCTAGGTGATTGGTATCGTAATCAACTTTGGTGGAGGGGAGTTAATTAGAAAGAGAGTATTCACCCTTTGTTCAATTTCGTTAAGAGAAATAGATTCAGTAACACTGCTATGTTCTTGAGGTTTTAATTTGAAGTTGCGAGCAGCACTTTATATTGATACTTGTTAGATTGTGATTTTAAAATCTGTGGATGATAAAATGTGGAATTGCTATCTCGGTAGTTTCCGAAATATTAGGAATATTTTCATGTTCAAAATTTACACTATTTTCATAATTTCATGGTGTAAAAGAGCGGGAATGTATTAATAATAATAATAATAATAGTGAATCATTTATATAGCGCACTCCTCCACCAAATGTGGAGCTCTATGCGCTTAACAACAACAAAAATTCAAATCAAGAAATTCAAAAACAAAAACAAGTAATCGCTCACACACATGCAAATTAGGCATGCATACACCCCCACCCCCCCACACACACACTTAGGCACGCACGTACGCACATATCCACACACACACACGCACTCACACACACACACACCGTTACCATCACCACCACTCACCGCACCCAAGAACACAATACAAAATACAATCAGTTGAAGAAAGCATCAACACACACACACACACACACACACACACACACACACACACACACTCTCTCTCTCTCTCTCTCTCTCTCTCTCTCTCTCTCTCTCTCTCTCTCTCTCTCTCTCACTTTATTGCAGTAGGAATGAATGCCTCTCTTGCCCGCCCCCCCCCCCCCCCCTCCCCCCCTCCCCCCTCCCCCCATTCTCTATCTCTCCTGTCTCTCTCTCACTCACAAATAAGCTTGCTTGTAGTACACTTGTAGTACGACTGTTGCCATTTTTTCTTTCACATTCTTCTTCATAAAGTTTAATCAATTAAAAATAATCGATAAACTTGAATTTGAAGCTGCTGTCGCTGGTTACAATTTTCACGTTTTACGTTTTTGTTTCCAGATTCGAAAATCATCAAAAGAAAAGGGGGCCCCAAAACCACAATAACACCTTGCGCTTTTGAACTCCAACTGCACCGAAAACAAAAAATGTTCAGAATAATTGATGACGAAATAACCCTAATCCCCTATCATAAAGCTCATCGGTACAATCCTCCCCCTTCTCCTCTTGATGATGATGATGATTGCCGCGAGGTGACTCTAGGAGAAGCGTGTAAGATGGTGTTCAACCCAATCGCCAAGAAAATCCGCTCCTTTTTCGTTGTCGATCAAACACAGGTGAGAAATCAAATCACTGATAGACCTCGTTCAAAACGAGCTGAACCCAAAATGAGGAACTCCATCGAATGCTGCATGGATTCGGACGAAGTCTACGAAATGTGCTCCATGATTGAGCACACACGGAGAATCTACACACGCACGAAGGAAGAGAAAGGTTCGAGTTGCAAGGCGGTGGAAGCGGAAGTTCACCGTAGCATGGACGACGATGGTCTTCCGGTTGAATCCATACCCCTCAAGACAGTGCACAGGATTAATGGACAGCTCTTCTACGGTCGTGTTCCGGTTCTAGTTCCACCCACACCCTTCCACGAGTATTACTCGGCACAACGGAGTCTGACCCAGTCCCCCGGAATAGTGTACGCCTCCACTAATGTTTAGAAAGTCATCTCCTCTCTTGGCCTCACTATTTCATTCTTTGATTAACCAAACTTCCTTTGGAGGCTTACCAGTTTGTTCTGTGTTGTGTGTTGTTTATGTGTAACATATTCAAGGTTAGAAGGCTATGTCACTCTTGGATAGATGTTGATTTGTTTGTATGTTGTCCTCTCCACCATTGTTGATGTGTACTGTGTGGGTACGGTGAGGGATCATAAAGGCGAACTTGGCACATTCTTTTTTGAGAATGATGCTTTGTTTGTCTCACTTTGGTTCTGACCCACGCACTGCTAGGTGATTGGCATCGTAATCAACTTTGGTAGAGGGGGGTTATTAGAAAGAGAGTATTCATCCTTTGTTCAATTTCGTTTTGAAAGTCACATCGGTATACGACTGAATGGGACAAAGTTGCACCTCTCAGCAGGCTTGATATCATGTGTGCTCTTCTATCTGGCTGAGTTGCTTTTCTGTCTGTCTGTCTGTCTGTCTGTCTGCTTGACTTTCGGGGTCTGCCTTCGAGTATCTGTCTTCTTGTCTGTTTGTTTGCCTGTCTGTCTATCGTCTTTGTCTTTGCTTAAATTGGTATAATGTTTGACTGGTCAGACGATATTGATCGTTTGTCTTTGTAGCCTTGTGGGACATTTGAAGAAAGTATGTGTGTGTGTGTGTGTGTGTGTGTGTGCGCGTGTGCGTGTGCGCGTGCGTGTATGTGTGTGTGCGCGCGCGTGCGTGTGTGTCAGTGTGTGATATGCCAAGGTTGTGTTGGGTAACTATGGTCTGCAGATTTGGGTAAAATTAAGTTAAGCAAACGCACAAGCAAAAAGATCTAGAGGAAATATGAAAATGTATGGCGAAAGGTGCTTTATTTGCTAGCATTTGGTACTGTAAAAGTAGGTCTATCTTTTGCTCAACATTTTTATTTGTGTCAAATATCTTTTAGATTAAAAAAATATCATAAAAATGTTGTAATGTTGTTTTTTCTGAAAGGTTGTGAAGTTCACATATCTTGGACCAACATGACATGTTTTTTTGTTATTGTCTTGAATGAATGAAAATCAATCTGTCAACCAGGCCAACTTTATCGTAATTTTGTGCTTACCTTTTTGTAATAATGTAAGGCAATATGAGTTTATTTTGGTTTGTCATAAAACAAATATTGGTTTGGTATATTGAAGAAAGCATGTGTGAGTATGGTTCAATTGTGTCTGAGGCTGCTGAAATATTTTAAAAAGAAAGCTCATATTACGGTGATGTTTGTGTGTAAAATATTAAAGTCTTCAAATGGAAGGAAGAAGATGATGTGCCATAAATAGATGCTGTGTTCGTAGCCTTTTTGAGACATTTTCAGACAAACCATGAGCCAAAATCGTTCGTGTTCTTTCTATAACGAGTAAGTTATACAATATTGTACCAACGTTTTCAATTGTATTTGTGGCCTTTTATGGCAAATTAAAATAAAAACCACTTGCCAATGTTATTGCTCGGTTTGTGTTTGTTGGCTTTGTGTCAATATGTTTCTTTTGTATTAGGTGTGGGAATCCTTGTGGGAATATTTGGACAATATGTGCCTTTTTTAAAGGTGGACCCTGACGAACGAGTTTTTGCAAGAAACTCGTCGAGATCACCAGAAAGACAGCCTTTTCAAGGATCGGAACACTCACTTTGCTCTGGTTTCTTAGAAATCAAACCGTCAAAACGGCGATTCCTCTTTGGCGTATGCTGGAGAGAGAAGTCATTTTGGACGGGGTGGGTGGAGGCCACTCAAGAGTGGTTGAAGCTTTTTCTTCTTTGTAGTGCAATAAAAAATAAAAAGGGAGTTATTTCCTTTGTTGTGAGCGAAATTCCTTTTGGTAAACTGTATAAAATTAAGAAAATAAAATAATAATAAGGCTTGTATTGTGGACATTTCGTGCAAACGATTTGGTCTAAACTCATGCGGCCATTAAAAAAAGAGAAGGTACATGCCTTCTCTTTCACTGAAAGAATATGACTTCTAGCACCTCCGCCAAGGAGGAATCGCCGATTTGACAGTTTGATTTCCAGGAAACCAGAGCAAGTGAGTGTTGCGATCTCTGTAAAGGGTGTTGTCCTGGTGATCTCGATGCGTTTCTTGCAAATCCTCATCCGTCAGGGTGCCCTTTAAATTAAAAAAAGAATCAGTGATTGGTTTTGTATGTAACATTTTGGTGAATGATGATGATGATGATGATGATGATGACGAAATAGAGAGAGAGAGGGGGGGGGGGGGGGTCACAAACGTAACCGTTGTAGCGCCATCAGCTGGCAAATTCGAATATCCATTTGTTGGCCAGCTGCAATATATAAACGATGGAAATAAAGGCTATATAATGTGTATTGTATGTTGTTCTATAAAAGTTAAGGACCACTTCTTCACAAAATTGCTTTGTTTATTGAGCTATTGCTTGAACAATAGGCCTGATGAAAAGAAATTCGTCTTCAAACAACTAAAATTATTTGCTTGAACCTTCTTTGTTTAAAGACACCCCCCACGTCACGTGTCACATTCCCTCATATGCTAGGAATATTTCTTAAGATTTCTTACCAGCTATAAGAGGGAAAACACGTGAAAGGCGTGATTTTGACATGTGAGGTGGTGGGTCTTTAAAGCACTTGTGAAAACCGAAAAGGTCCTAGGTAGGCCTACTCACTTGTGAAAAAAGGTCCTTAAATTTCATTTCTTAAAGATGCACTGAAGCACCACGATTAAGTCCCTTGTTTTATTTTGGGGAGCTGTGACCCATATACAAATGCCCCCAACTTGAAATAGAGGCTTCTCATTAAAATGTTGTTTCGTTTTCAATTTGGGGGTATTTGTATGGAAGTAAAACCGGGTCAAAACAAGATTTCGTACCAGCAGGAGCTATAAGAGCGAAAACCCGTGAAACCCGTGATTTTGACACGTGATCTGGTGGATCTTTAAAGCACTTGTGAAAAAAGGTTCTTAGATTTTCTTTCTTAACCAGCATAACTGTTAAAACCAAAAGTTACGGATCAATCAAGAAATGCGTCAGAAATGCATTAGAACACCTTGAAAAAGTGACGGAAAGCTTAAATGTGCTCCAACCTGTCATTTTGATGATGACCAAGATGAGGTTTAAGCCGATGAGGTTTAACCGAGGCATGGTTACCGCTACACCTATCTATATTGTTAAAAACTCGGGACTCCGGGCATTGCAGCCAGTATTGTTCCCAACATCTTTGTATTTACAAATGTCCCATATGTGTCTATGACCGAGAGGACGTAAAACATCATTTTCATCGATGATGACCAAGAGTGTGTGACCATTGTACTGTATATAACAGCCATTTTGGGACGTGCTGTGTTTGTCCAGAACTTTATATAAAGTAATGTCCCACATGGCTTCGGCCGGGAGGACGTAAAGCAAACTTTTCGTACGTGCTGTGTTAAACACACGTAGCGATTATATTAATGTTGTACGTCCTCTCGGCCGAAGGGACATTGCTGCTACTTCAGTTATTGGGGAAGGGAAAAAGAAAACGTTTTTTTTTAATATAGTTATTTTATTATTTATACATTTATTTTTGTTTAAAACTGAATTTTATCTTAATAGGTCAAGATTTTATGAGGTGCCATGGCTCGCTCAAAGACTACTCTAAGTTATAAATGTATATTCTTTTGTTTAAAACGTTATTATAACATTTTTAGTTATTACTCCCTGAGCTTTTGGAGATTAACATTTTCAGGACCACCTTTTAAAAAGCAATATAAATCTTTAAAAATCAAGGTCAAGAGACAATTTTACACTATATACATGTGATCTTTATTTTCAACCAAAGGGTTTAAAAACAAGTAAGTACTACAGTTAATTTGGACTTAAAACACACGTATTTGGTACTTAATAGTCACAGAGGCGTCTCTGTGACATTCGGGCTGCTCCCACCCGGAGAGCGCGTCGCAGCCAGAGGTGCACCACCCACTTTTTTTTTAAAAGTTGCATGTGATTTTTGTGTGACTGATGAGGAAGCACGAATGGTGAGGGGATGCATTTTGACCAAAAGATAAAATGTTCGTAGATAAAGATTGAAACACGTGTGATAAGTTTGCATATATTATGGGAACATTTTGGTCTTCTAGCGCCATACATTTCATAAACGTTTACATGCATACCGACTTTTTTTTATTTGAAGGGGGGTGGGGGTGTTGAGGGAGCAATTTTTCAAGTGTGCCAGTGTCGCTAATGAGAGAGAGAGAAAACGAAAACGAAAACGAAAACGAAAACGAAATTTTATTTAACCAGGGAACATGAGATAAGCAAGTTACATGCTTTTTTCCACCCAGCCCTGGGGAAAAATGAAATAAATCAAACAAGAAAGCTAAATAATATATGTACATGCAGAAATGAGAATAAAAGGGAGGGAGGATGGGGGGAAGAGGCACAGAGGGGGATAAGGATGGGGACATTTTGGAATTTAAAGTACAGGGAAAAAAAAGAAAAAAAAGTCACATCATGCAAACATAAAAACAGCAAAGGATAACACTCATCATCATTATCAGTAATAGTAAGATAGTAATAAACAAATCAAGTTATATCATACAAAAGTATCAAACACATATATGTTATCACATTTTATAACAAAATCAGCAATCATAAATATTATTATTCACATGTTTTCTTTTAATCTCTGAAATAGAATATTTTGATACGCGTTTTTGAAAGAAGTAATGCTGCTTTTCTGCTTAAGATTAGTTGCTAAGGAATTCCAAAGAGTACCACCTGAGTATGTTAAGCTTGTTTTGAAAAGATCAGTTCTAGGTTTTGGAATAACAATATTGTTAGTATATCTAGATTGGTTGATTGGAAACTTTTTAATTAATGTTGGAGGTGCAAAACCATTGATTATTCTAAACATCATGACAGCTTTGTTGTATTGAAGTTTGTCTGTAAGAGGTAACATTTTTATTGCGATGTAATCTTGAAAAGTTAGAGAAGACGATTTTAGGAGGACTGCTTTAAGGGCTCGCTTATGAACATTGATTAATGGCTTTAATGTGTTGGCACTACTTGAATCGAAGAGTGTAGAGGCGTAATCTATGTGTGATTGAATACATGCATAAAAGAAGTGCTTACGGGCATCGAGATTAAGGAAGTTTTTAATTTTAGAAAGGAGGAAGACTTTTTGTGAGAGAGAGAGAGAGAGAGAGAGACGAGAGAGAGAGAGAGAGAGAGAGAGAGAGAGAGAGAGAGAGAGAGAGAGAGAGTTTTTATTTGAGAGAGAGAGAGAGAGAGAGAGAGAGAGAGAGAGAGAGAGAGAGAGAGAGAGAGAGAGAGAGAGAGAGAGAGAGAGAGAGAGAGAGAGAGAGAGAGAGAGAGAGAGAGAGAGAGAGAGAGAGAGGGAGGGCAAAGCACAAGGCAAAATCGCGAGTTTCACGTGTTTCCCCTCTTATAGCTGGTAAGAAATCTTGTTTTGACCAGGTGTGACTCCCATAGAAATGCCCCCAAGTTCAAAAGGAAACATCATTTTAAAGAGCAGCCTCAATTTGAAGTTGGGGGCATCTGTATGTGGGTCACAGCTACCCAGAAAAACAACACCAAGGGACTTAATCGTGGTGGGTCATTGTGACTTTAATGGGCCAATCAACAAGAAGAAATGTATTCGCCCCATGCAAGTCACGTGATAGTTGGCTGAGAGATTGCTCCGGGAGAGACTCAGAGCGCTCGCCAAACTATCGAAGGGATTTCTTAGGACCGTTGTTGCCGAGTTGTGCTAACGGCTACGAGCGTTCCCTCTTGTGAAACGGGCCCCTAGTGTCTTGTCATCTGACTTTTGTTGAACCAGAGCCTGTGGTTCGACAACAATCGAAGACAACCGGAGCGGCTTAGCTGGCTGTTTTGACCGCCATATGGCATAGCGCTCGAGTGGGGCTAATCCTCTCTATATTCTTAGTTGGGGAGAGAGAGAGAGAGAGAGAGAGAGAGAGAGAGAGAGAGAGAGAGAGAGAGAGAGAGAGAGAGAGAGAGAGAGATTGAGAGAGAGGGAGAGAGAGAGATATAAGCCCCTATTGAGTTGAGATATAAGCCCCTATTGAGTTGGTTGCCACCTGGCGGTCAAATTGGCGAGCTATGCTGACCATATAGCGACTGTACAACTGCCCAAAACAGTGTCCGAAGGGGGACGTCCCGAATCGCTATTTCCCATATCGCCATCGCCATTTCCCAAATGGCCATTTCCCATATCGCCATTTCCCAAATTGCCATTTCCCAAATTGTCATTTCCCATATCGCCATTTCCCAAATTGCCATTTCCCATATCGCCATTTCCCATATCACCATTTCCCATATCACCATTTCCCAAATCGCCATCTCATGTGACACATTATCAACTTAGCCTTGAACAAAAAGTACAGGAGATAGTAAAATGAATCTTTCGAATCTTCTTGTAATTAATGAGTTGATTGATGTGCGCGCGCATATAAATATATATCACATTGCGCTCGGGTGGGGCTAATCCTCTTCTATATATATTCTTAGTTGGGGATAAAGAGAGAGAGAGAGAGAGAGAGAGAGAGAGAGAGAGAGAGAGAGAGAGGAGAGAGAGAGGAGAGAGAGAGAGAGAGGGGGGGGGAGAGAGAGAGAGAGAGAGAGAGAGAGAGAGAGAGAGAGAGAGGGGAGAGGGGGAGAGAGAGAGAGAGAGAGAGGGAGAGCGAGAGGGAGAGAGAGAGGGGGGAAGCTATAGGAACTGACACACATGCTACATCTAGCTGGTGCATTTATGAAAATAAATACACAAATTGTTTTCTTGTTTAGTCTAAATGTATTAAAACCCCACCCCTTCACTTAGCCTTAACTCTTCTCACGTTGCAATATGAACGTAGCGCTATTTAATTCTGTCCCATAATATTTGATCAATGGACACGCCACGCTTCCTACGCTCGTTTCCGGCAAAACGCAATGCCTGCTGGGAACTGAAAATGGCCCGCCCTCTCGGCTCCTAAAACGAGCAGAACTGACGACACCTTTTGGCACTTTCCTCTTTGGTGGAAGGTTGCTGCTTCCATTGTTGGGTCGAAAGCTCTTGGAGTGATGAGCTTGGTCGCGTAACATCGATCACACAAATCAAATCAACTTTTATTTCAAAAACCCCTGGGGGCACAAGAAAATGCATACACGTACCATTCACACCTGCGGCATCAAACATTACAAACAATAGCCCAAAAGACCCCATAACAGTACACATCAGCATAGTATTACATAGGCTCCAAACAAAAACAACAACAAAAACCAACAAAAACACTTTTTTTTTTAACAGTACTCATCACCATATAGACAGGCACATTATACCATCATGCACAGATACACCTTCACACCCACACACACACACACACACACACACACACACACACACACACACACACACACACACACACACACACACACACACACACACACACATATATATATACATGCACAACACAGTTGCTGGAATTGCACATATGAATCCTTTTTTTTAAACCGCTAATTAACTTATCTCCATTAACAAATATTGACATATGAAACAAGACAAGAAACAATTAGGACATAAACTCAGACATGGTGACCAAGATGTGTGAATAATAGAAGAAAAAAAAAAAAAAAAAAAAAGAAGAAAAAAAAATAATATAAAAAAATGTGAATGTGGTATGAGGTACGTGGTATCAACTAAGGTTCAGAACTCTTTTAAGATAACCTTTATGAAACAAACTAAACGACTGAGAGTTCTTTTATTTTTTGACTGAAATAAGGAATTAAACTTTATTACGTTTGGGTTTTTTAAACAATAATTTGGCAAATAACGTTTTCTAGCATCCTGAAACGTTTGACATTCAAAAACATAATGAAATTCATCTCCTAGAGCTTGGTGGTCGCACTTCGAGCAAAACCTTTCACTATGTGGGATATTTTGGATTCTCCCCGTTTGAATGGGTAATCTATGATTTAATGTTCTAAATTTTACAAAAAACAATAATAAGTTTTCGGGTAACATTTTGAAGTAATCCTCACAAGAAAACATATCTTTATACAATTTATAGTTACTGAATATTTGTTTTTCTTCCAGCTGCGAGAACCACTGTTGGATAAATTGATCTTTTAGGGTGAGTAAAACTTTAGATTTAAACCAGTTTTGTGAAATATTGGTGTGTGGTTGCTGTAGCCACAAACCACTCAATCCAAGGTTATCTAATAAAGTTTTGACAGATAAAATGAAAGGTGACACATGTTTGTTTTCTTTATACAAATGTAACATAAAACGATACATGGTACATGATAATTTGGACTGGTTAGCATCATTGACAAGCTTAAACCAAAAATGCAACATTCTGCTCTTCGCTTGAATCTCTAAAGGGTACTGCCCCAATTCCCCATAAACCATACAGCTTGGTGTACTTTTATTTAATTTGAGAACAATTTTATAGTAACGAAGTTGTAGTTTTGAAGCTAAATCTGTTATGTTATGGCACCATACCTCACTTCCGTAAAGAAGAATGGGAGTAATCATTTTGTCGAATAACTCTATTTTTATATCTATAGGTAACATCATCTTTTTACACTTTTTTAAGAGGCAAAACATAGCTCGTGATGCTTTGTCATAGAGTTGTTTTTGGGCGACACTAAATTTATTGTTATAGTTAAAATAGATGCCCAAATAGTTATAGCCAAATACCGTTTTGATACTTTTCCCCTCGTATTGGAATTGAGGAATATTTCGTATTTTACCTCTAGAAAACACAACAACTTCTGGTTTTTTTTAATATTAACTCGTAAATTCCATTTATTGCAATATTCATGCATTGCGTCTAATGCTTTTTGTAAGTCCTCTACTGATTCTGCACATAAAATTGTGTCATCAGCATATAATAATAGAAACATTTTTAGCATTATATTCTGTTCTTCTTCACTCCAACCTAGCCCCCCAGCCTCCCTCTTTAAAGTATGTAGCCCGTTCATGTCCTCTGATATCAAGGACTGAAAATCGTTAAGATAAACAGCAAACAATATTGGCGAAAGATTTTCTCCTTGGCGGACCCCTGCTGAGCACTGAAAAGACTTTGAACAGTTTCCTTCCACCCTAACTACTGATTTTGCTATGCTATACATGTCTTTAATAACGCTTAAGATCAAACCGTCCACTCCAGAGTTAATTAGTTTCTGCCACAAAAAAGCTCTATTTACATAATCAAAGGCTTTTTCATAGTCAACAAATGCACAGTATAACTTTTTTCTTTTTGATAAAAAGTAATCAATTATGCAATGTAGGGTGAAAATATGATCAGTGGTTGAATGTCCTGCACGGAAGCCTGCTTGTTCATGCCCTATTGTTGAATTGAGTTCGAAATAGTTGTTTAATCTATTATTAAGTAGACTAGTGAACAATTTGCCAAAGCAACTGAGCAATGTAATTCCTCTGTAGTTATTTGGGTCTTTATTACAACCTTTCTTTTTGTATATAGGTATTATTTCCCCAATGGCCCACTCTTCTGGAATTTTGCTGCAAGTTAGAACTAAATTGAAAACTTTTGTATATAATACTAACATTTTACTGCTTGAAGCTTTTAGAAATTCATTCAGTATTTTATCATGTCCATGGGCTTTGCTAGCCTTCAACTTCTGGATAGCTTTCTGAACTTCCTCTTCAGTGAAAAGGCTGTTTAGAATGCTGCTGCTGTTAACATCTACATCGGGGCTAGCCTCAGTGACCGTTTCACCAGAGGCGGTATCAGCTTGGTTCATGTTTTTAAAATGTTCATAAAAAGCGTCACATGATATTTTTGACAGTAGTTCGCTGCTTTCAGACTTAGTTCCATTAATTATTTTCCAGTAGGCTTTTGGGTCTGCACTTTTAAGCAATCGAATATTATGTTCTATTTTTGTTCTAAAAAGTCTAAATTGTTTATTCATTTCTTTTTTATATGCCTTACTTGCTTTTTTCTTACTGGCAAGATTTGGAGCAGATTTTGCCCTTTGATACCTGTTCTTAGTATTGAAGAATTGTTTGCGCTTGTTCTCACAAGCCTGATTATACCACTCTTGATTCTCGTGTTTTCTTTTATAACTTTTCCTTTTCTTACTAATTTTAAACATATTATTATCATCTACACTTTTAAAAATTATGTTAGTGATATTCCCTACTACGTTGTTAACATCATCACGATTAGTAGATTCTGGAGAAGATAGTAAACGATTCAGAGCATTGTTTACCTCCTGTATTTTGTCATCTTCTAAACTAGCTATAAATTGTTCCTCCTTTTCCTTTTGCCATTTTGGATACTTTATATCTGGCCCATCGGTACAAGTGTTCCTATTAGAAGTGTGAATATTTGTGTAAACTACAGGATTTAATAACTCTATCGACATTACCAGGGGACAGTGAACGTCCGAAAATAGTTCACAAAATTCCAAAACTTCAAACTTATTGATTAGACAGTAAAGATTGGATGATGCAAGGACATAGTCAACAACACTCACATTCTTGCAAGTACATTTCCCTACATCTGCATCTCGACCCGTGCGACCATTAACAATTAACATGGTTATCGTTTTGCAAAAATCTAGCAATCTGTGACCAGTATTAGTTGTCGTTCTGTCCTGCGATACTCTTTTGGGGGGTTGAATGTTGCTAGCATCACTGTCATCATGTATATCCAGTAGATCAATTCTATTATTTCCTTCGTAAGTGTAATCCTCAAGGTTACCTGTCCTTGCATTAAAATCCCCTAGAAGGCAAATGCCATCATGCTCAATGTGTAATAATGCTTCCTCAATTTCAATAAAGGCATCTCTATTTTCAAATGGAGATCCTTCAGGGGGTAAGTAGGTCACACCAAATAGAATGTCCCTTTTTATAATTTTTTTACTGAGTTTGAAAAATAAGACATTTGGACAAAGAATATGATCCACAAAAGAATAATTCATACAATCCATTGTACTACATTTAGCCTTTTTTGTTTTAGATTAACTATCGAGACAAACACAGCTATTTCGTCACGCACTAACAAAAGAATACCACCGGATTTCCTCCTGAACTTTCCTCTGTTTTTGTAAAAAGCTGTGTATCCCGGTATATCTACGGTATCTGTGTCGTCTAATTTACTTTCAGTAATTGCAATTACATCGTATTGAGACACTAATGAAATGAACTCGGGGTATTTCAATTTGGATAGAATGCCACATACATTTAAAGTTAGAAAAGAAAGTTGTCTATTCTTCAAATGGACTACACTTTCGCTATCACCATCCCCACCTATATCATGTTTATCATCACCACCCAAATCATTTTTATCATTGTCACCCACATCATTTTTATCATAATCGCCCTCATCATGTTTATCATCACCATCCACATCGTGTTTATCATCATCACCCACATTATGTTTATCATCATCACCACCCACATCACGTTTATCATAATCCCCACCCACATCATGTTTATCATCATCACCCACATCATGTTTATCATCACCACCCACATCATGTTTATCATCACCACCCACATCATGTTTATCATCACCACCCACATCATGTTTATCATCACCACCCACATTATATGTATCATCATCACCACCCACATCATGTTTATCATCATCACCACCCACATCACGTTTATCATAATCCCCACCCACATCATGTTTATCATCACCACCCACATCATGTTTATCATCACCACCCACATCATGTTTATCATCACCACCCACATCATGTTTATCATCATCACCCACATCATGTTTATCATCATCACCACCCACATCATGTTTATCATCACCACCCACATCATGTTTATCATCATCACCCACATCATGTTTATCATCATCACCCACATCACGTTTATCTTCACCACCCACATCATGTTTATCATCATCACCCACATTATGTTTATCATCATCACCCACATCACGTTTATCTTCACCACCCACATCGTGTTTATCATCATCACCCACATTATGTTTATCATCATCACCCACATCATGTTTATCATCACCACCCACATCATGTTTATCTTCACCACCCACATCGTGTTTATCATCACCACCCACATCATGTTTATCTTCACCACCCACATCATGTTTATCATCATCACCCACATCATGTGTATCATCACCACCCACATCATGTTTATCTTCACCACCCACATCATGTTTATCATCACCACCCACATCATGTTTATCATCACCACCCACATCATGTTTATCATCACCACCCATATCATGTGTATCATCACCACCCACATCATGTTTATCATCACCACCCACATCATGTGTATCATCACCACCCACATCACGTTTATCTTCACCACCCACATCGTGTTTATCTTCACCACCCACATCATGTGTATCATCACCACCCACATCACGTTTATCTTCACCACCCACATCGTGTTTATCTTCACCACCCACATCTTGTGTATCATCACCACCCACATCATGTTTATCTTCACCACCCACATCATGTTTATCTTCACCACCCACATCATGTGTATCATCTCCACGGTTTGTTGAGTGCGCGCACATAGCCCAACACATGTGTGCACGCGCGTGTGCATGCACCACAGGCATGTGAACTTCCCTTGCGCGTGTAGCGCACACACACACACACACGCGCACACGTACACATAAACATAAAATGTGACGGGCCTTTGCTGCCAACATAATGTTAAGACACATATAAATGAAACTTATGTAAATCATCTTAAAATATATACAGATGGCTCTGTACTTGATAATCATTTATCAGGTGCTGCATTCGTCATTCCATCGTTCAAAATAGAGAAATCATATCATATCGGATAATAATTTTTCTATATTTACTAAAGAACTTGTTGCCATTATTATAGCATTATAATAAATGCCGTCCCAGAGGAGACCCCATGTATAATTATTGTAAGCTAGATTTGAATAAATCTGAATAAATTCTGGCTGCGACGCGCTCTCAAGGTGGGAACAACCCGAATTTGAATAAATTCTGGCTGCGACGCGCTCTCCAGGTGGGAGCAACCCGAATTTCACAGAGGCGCCTCTGTGACTATAATGTACCTAACCTAACCTAACCTAAATCTAATTTTGGAAGAGGTAACATCAGTCTATGAGGAAGACGTTTCATTGTCGAATTTTCTTGTAGAGAAGGAGGAGCATAGCTTGACATAATTTTGAACATAATAATATCTTAATTTGAAATGAAGCGGGAGAATGTCTAATGAGAGAGAGAGAGAGAGAGAGAGAGAGAGAGAGAGAGAGAGAGAGAGAGAGAGAGAGAGAGAGAGAGAGAGAGAGAGAGAGAGAGAGAGAGAGAGAGAGAGAGAGAGAGAGAGAGAGAGAGAGAGAGAGAGAGAGAGAGAGAACGCTGAACGCTGAACATTTTATTGTCATTACCTCAACAGGTCTGATGACAAGGGGGGTAATAAACATGCACCTTTTGCTTAAAGAGATATCAACAATTTTATCAAATAACATTAAACACCTTAGCATATAACACATTCAATAATCCAAAGGAAAAATACTATCATAGAAACTTAGTATGACCAACACAAAAGCAGTCCTGTGATCGAGAAAGGAAAAATATATATATAGAAAAAAATCATGTTTACATCTAGTGCATGATAACTCTCTCTCTCTCTCTCTCTCTCTCTCTCTCTCTCTCTCTCTCCCTCTCCTCTCCCCCTCTCCAACCCCCTCCCCTCCCCCCCCCCCCCCTCCCCCCCCTCTCTCTCTCTCACGCACACACACTCTCTCTCTCTCTTTCTGTCAACTTTCTCCCTCTCTCCTCTGGAATTCATGTTATCAATAAACAGAAAATCACAAAAGGAAAAAGTAAATTCGACCATCCAACTGGATACAATAATAACATTTTAAAACTATAATTTCTATTTAGTCACACAAACCTAAATTTTATATAAATCCCACTTAGCTTAACTATTAATTGTCAGTAATGCGCCTCTGCCTTACTTTTAAAGCTTCAGCGATAAATTTTGCTACTGACTTTATAACATGTTCATTATCAGATGAAAGTATAGCAACAATGTCATGCCTTTTAGCGGCATCAAACTGAAAGAAAACACATCTTTTACGTACTGGTTCATACGCCACACAATGAAACAGGAAATGTTTTTCATCCTCAACATCTGCATTACACATTGGGCATTTAGGTTCAGTGTCCGTCCCAAGATGAAACCATCGTTTATTTGCATGAAAACCTAGAGTCCTTAAGCGAAATCGTGCATAATTGAGCCGATGCCATTTATCTATAATAACATTAAAATATTTTTCACACTGAAATAAACTTTTAAATGAAAAAACCCATCTGTATTTGTCTTTACTTTCCATATCAGAATGCCAATTTTGCTTAAATGAACAAATAAGTCGGTCTTTAAATTCAGAAATAAACTGTTTATCATGTCCTACTTCCTGAAACAACCACACAAATCCAAAACCGTGTTCTGATAATACCTTTTTTACTTGAAATGCCCAATTTTGTTTGTTAAGATCAAGTTGCATTACCATCATATCATACGCTTGTCTACACACACGAGACTGTGGTAGCTTCAAAAGTTTAAGCCAATAACGTATACACTTTACATAGGATCTGATATACAAGGGATATCTGCCAGTTTCACCATATAAAACAGTATTAGATGAGTGCAAAGGTACCTGAAGAAAACGTTTAATAGCGTAGGTATGTACTTTTTCCACTCCAGAGAGAGAGAGAGAGAGAGAGAGAGAGAGAGAGAGAGAGAGAGAGAGAGAGAGAGAGAGAGAGAATTTGAAATTCGGTAAGCTTACGCAGCCTGATTTCCTGGTTAACTCGTTTCTGTGTTTGAGTTTGAAACCGTTTAATAATAAACAAGGTATGAATAAAGATTTGTTTAAACCAGACAACCCGTCTTCTGGTAAGCAAGGTAAGCAAGGTAATCATGATCATGATTATGATCATCATCATCATCATCATCATCATGATCATCAACATCATTCATCATCTCTTTTTGTGTTGATCAATGTCCTCCTTAACCAGTGTTTCAGTTTATCTTTCTTCATAATAACAGATTTCTTCTTCTTCTTCTGCGTTCCCAGGCCATATGACCATAGTTATGTAAGGTACGTATGTGTCCGGTTTTAATTTTTCTCTGGTCTCCCCGCTGCCTACAGCCGTCACATTCCAATTTCGGAGGAGCTCAAAGGAGAAAAATTATTTGGAAGATTTTTTTGAAAAAAGGCAGGATAGGTCAGAAAGATAGAAAGCAAAGGGAAAAGGCAGAGTCAAAGAGAGTGGCAGATTAGAAGAAGTTACAAGCACAGAACTTCCAGAAGGTGGGGGAACTATTTTTTTCTGAAAGATCCCCCCCCCCCCCCCCGGTATCCCCTCGGGGAGAGACTTGTGGAGGGGGCGGGGTCGTCCAGCTCCCCGTATGGAGGCACGAGGTATCCACCCACTTCCCCTCTATATCAGAGACAAAAGCTCTTATTACGTCGGTGCGAGGAAATGAATGTGGCGCAATATACGATAATGGAGATTGCGTTCATTTATCTTTTTTTCATAATTATGGCAATAAAAAGCAAAGAGAGAGAGAGAGGAGAGAGAGAGAGAGAGAGAGAGAGAGAGAGAGAGAGAGAGAGAGAGAGAGAGAGAGAGAGAGAGAGAGAGAGAGAGAGAGAGCACAACGACAGAGAGAGAGAGAGAGAGAGAGAGAGAGAGAGAGAGAGAGAGAGAGAGAGAGAGAGAGAGAGAGAGAGAGAGAGAGACAAAGAGAGACAGATACAGCGAGATAGAGAGAGTAGGGGTGGAGGGAGAGATGACCAAAAAGAGATGAGAGAGAGATGACCAAAAAATACCATGGGTCAAAATGAGCGCACACCAAATCGGATATAGAAGGTCAGGTTTGGCTCTGATTCTGTTGAGTTGATTAATAAAACAAATCTAATGAAAAAAGAAATCATTCAAAATTGCATAGAAAATTGGTATTTTGGGGTTGTGGACTTTTTTTGGCTTTTGCTAAAAAAATAAAAAAGACAGTAATGTTAGCTCACGCGCACAACACACACTCAAACAAATAGGCCTACATAAAATGGAATAATAAAAAAAATGCTTTTGCGTGAAAAAAAAGTACCAGTAATGTTAAACCACGCACATAGCGCACATTTAAAACACCAATATGAAAAAATATGAATGTCGCAATGCAAAATGCCTACACAAACACACACACACACACACACACACACACACACACACACACACACACACACACACACACACACACACACACACACACACACACACACACACACACACACACAAACACACTATTACCAATTTCTCGAAAATGGCCTACCATTGAAAAATGTGTGCAACTTTCTATGAATCAAACGTAGATGGTTAACCCGTGAAAGCGACAAGCATCAGTCTCTCACAACACAACGTGGACTGTCAAATGGTCTCTCTCTCTCTCTCTCTCTCTCTCTCTGTCAAACGTAGGCCTACTTTATTGTTCTCTCGCTCTCTCTGTTGTCGGGAGCGCGCCCGTTACCAGCCTGTTAGGCTCGGTGTCCATCTTGTGTCCTGGCTAATACAAAGCATCTGTTTTGTTTCATTCTGTGGTTTTCTCACCCTGCTGCCACGCCGACTGGCGTGCGTCGTGTAACGCATTTGGTCCGCTGTCGCCCATGTTGTTTAGGTCTTGGGGAAGGGAGACCAAAAGAAGCAGACCTGCTTGTGTGTATTAAACCTGTCAGCTAGCAAGTCAAAAGCAACAAGGCGTGTGCTACCTTTCACACGATTGTCAAACATCGGTAGAACACAAAAATGGACACAGAGCCTTAGGGTTATGGTACACTGTACCATAACCAACAGACCGGCGTTTTAGTTCCCGAGCGAAGCTTCGGGAAGTATTGTTTCGGTTTCATCCGTCCGTCCGGGCGTGCGTGCTTGCGTCCGTCCGTCCGTCCGTGCTACACCGTTCACTCTATTTCATTCACTTTTAGTATACATGTACAAGTTATGGAGGATATCAGATATCGACTGATTGCTTTAGTTTTATTTTAAGGTCAAGGTCATGCCGATTAAGGACTTCAACTCCCAAAACACTTAATCGTTTATACATGTATCTCGCAAACTTTTGCACGCATTTCAATGTGATTTTTTTTCACGTTTTCTGATAAAAGGGCTACAACATTGTAATCATGAATTTGTCTGTGCGCTCGTGCGCGCGTGCGAGCGAAGCACAGGGTTCGAACCCCAAAGCTGTACCTCAAGAACTGTTACATAGAATTGCTTCAAATTTACTGTGGTGGTGCATCACAGTACGCAAAATGTCCCATATAAAAATAATAACCATGCTGACCTTGACCTTGAAGTTTGACCTTGAAAACGTATCTTTCTTCTTGTGGCCATATCTTTCACATCTTTGGACTTAACATTTTCAAATGCGGTGTGCAGATGCATTGGCTAATGGTCATTCTGAATATTCAGTACAATAAAGGTCAAGGTCACAACGGTTATAGTCTGTCGAAAATAAATGAAAAGAAAGACAAATCAAAGAAGGAGCCTGTCACCCACCCCTTCACACAACGCAACCAATCTCTCCATTATCATCTCTCTCTCGCCACCCCCCCACCCTCCCTCTCATATAGTGAGCATGACAAGCAGGATTTCATCAGATCTATTTACAAAGTAGAATTCCACGCAAATCATGCATCAAAAATGTCAAAATCAGATCGTAGTGAATCGAATCGTATGCAGTGTAGCCGGCCCCTAAGTCTCTTGGTCCAACTCTTCAACAGCTGTTCATAACATTGTTATTATGGTTTATATATATTCTACACACAGACCTATGCCCGATCATAACATTGTTATTATGGTTTATATCTATTCTACACACAGACCTATGCCCGATCATAACATTGTTATTATGGTTTATATCTATTCTACACACAGATCTATGCCCGATCATAACATTGTTATTATGGTTGATATCTATTCTACAAAGAGATCTATGCCCGATCATAACATTGTTATTATGGTTTATATCTATTCTACACACAGACCTATGCCCGATCATAACATTGTTATTATGGTTTATATCTATTCTACACACAGATCTATGCCCGATCATAACATTGTTATTATGGTTTATATCTATTCTACACACAGACCTATGCCCGATCATAACATTGTTATTATGGTTTATATCTATTCTACACACAGACCTATGCCCGATCATAACATTGTTATTATGGTTTATATCTATTCTACACACAGACCTATGCCCGATCATAACATTGTTATTATGGTTTATATCTATTCTACACACAGACCTATGCCCGATCATAACATTGTTATTATGGTTTATATCTATTCTACACACAGATCTATGCCCGATCATAACATTGTTATTATGGTTTATATCTATTCTACACACAGACCTATGCCCGATCATAACATTGTTATTATGGTTTATATCTATGCACACAGACCTATGCCCATCATAACATTGTTATTATGGTTTATATCTATTCTACACACAGACCTATGCCCGATCATAACATTGTTATTATGGTTTATATCTATTCTACACACAGACCTATGCCCGATCATAACATTGTTATTATGGTTTATATCTATTCTACACACAGACCTATGCCCGATCATAACATTGTTATTATGGTTTATATCTATTCTACACACAGACCTATGCCCGATCATAACATTGTTATTATGGTTTATATCTATTCTACACACAGATCTATGCCCGATCATAACATTGTTATTATGGTTGATATCTATTCTACACACAGATCTATGCCCGATCATAACATTGTTATTATGGTTTATATATATTCTACACACAGACCTATGCCCGATCATAACATTGTTATTATGGTTTATATCTATTCTACACACAGACCTATGCCCGATCATAACATTGTTATTATGGTTTATATCTATTCTACACACAGACCTATGCCCGATCATAACATTGTTATTATGGTTTATATCTATTCTACACACAGACCTATGCCCGATCATAACATTGTTATTATGGTTTATATCTATTCTACACACAGACCTATGCCCGATCATAACATTGTTATTATGGTTTATATCTATTCTACACACAGACCTATGCCCGATCATAACATTGTTATTATGGTTTATATCTATTCTACACACAGACCTATGCCCGTTCATAACATTGTTATTATGGTTTATATCTATTCTACACACAGACCTATGCCCGATCATAACATTGTTATTATGCTTTATATCTATTCTACACACAGACCTATGCCCGATCATAACATTGTTATTATGGTTTATATCTATTCTACACACAGACCTATGCCCGATCATAACATTGTTATTATGGTTTATATCTATTCTACACACAGATCTATGCCCGATCATAACATTGTTATTATGGTTTATATCTATTCTACACACAGATCTATGCCCGATCATAACATTGTTATTATGGTTTATATCTATTCTACATCCGAGAGCAATAATGCTACTTGATTAAATCAGCCCAAAACACACTCAGAGTTGCTCCCCTTGACTTGTTTAGCTGGCAGCCATATTGAACGCACATTGAAAAATGAAGGTAGAGACCAGAAGCAATGTCATTATTGAGCAGTAAAGATGCAGACAAGCGCAATCAAATGGTTTATTAAAAACACGTGGACATTCCTCTAGCCAACGCATCATCATTATTACCAACAGTTTGACGGCAAATGAAAGTACTGACGTGATGCAAGTCGCGGTGTGAGCCGAAATTAGAGACAAAGTGACCTTGGGGGGGGGGGGGGGGGGGGTGACTTGATCAGTAGATTTGTGTGGACTAATCCAGAGATGTAGTCACTTTAAATTTGGCATTGGTACAGAGGAGATCATCTGTGCTGTTTAAATATATCGTTTGGAGAGTGGATTGATCGGAATAAATACGTACATGTTTAGAAAATGACGTCACCACCGCTATGTAATGAGCAAAACTAACAAGCATTTTTGGTCATGTGTACCCTTCAAAAATGCATCCCAGAAGAATGTGATTTTCTCAGGTGGAAGCTCTGAGTAGACCTAATCAAAATATGTTAAGATCTTGGCAAAACATCAATGCAAACTAATGTATCCACAGCCCAAACATTGCCCACATTTTTATAGCAGTGCGGAATCTGTAAGGGAAATCACTCCTGTCTTCACATTAATGGAGAGTTTGATAAAATGAAAATATATATGAATTTTCAAAATGCCTCCTCTTTACAACAG
The DNA here is from genome assembly GCA_017654935.2 of Phymorhynchus buccinoides. Taxonomy (NCBI): domain Eukaryota; kingdom Metazoa; phylum Mollusca; class Gastropoda; order Neogastropoda; family Raphitomidae; genus Phymorhynchus; species Phymorhynchus buccinoides. Next base: position 39,407,317 of record CM065703.1, on the reverse strand, counting down.
ACCACAATTACGACCTAAACATCAGGATTTTACTGTAGAACAAGGGCAGGAAACACTAAATTTAACACAAAATAGTGGTTTGATGGACAAAACGGGATGGTTTCTGATTGGCCCAGCAATTCACCTGATCGAAATTTGATTGAAAATATGTGGACTCTTCTACTTAATTAATCACACAATGAAGATTGGAGTAAGAAATATATTACAGAGATATATAATAACATTCAGTATACCCAACACCGCAAATTGCTACAACGATTTCAGAAAAGCCCACTTAAATGCCTTGAAGCCCGCATGGAGAGATCACAATGTATTAAAATTATAAGTCAAAGTAAAGAAGGAAGATTGCCTTTGACTTTTATGCAAATCTTTTTTTAAACATTCTTAATACCTAAATACAAAGCAAGAATTTTTTTAATTTTCAGTGAGATATACTGTAAATTTGTTCTTTGATATTCTTTTCACCTCACCGTGTTGGGTTCTTAGTTCAGTTACAACTACCATCCATACTACATGTTAGCTGACATTCTTACTCAGAGTCAGCATGAAAGTGAAAGAAAAGGAGAAATAATAAAGTAAAAAAACGAAAAAGAAAAGGAAAATATCTGGATAATTTTCGGCCGGCTTACTGCCGGTAATTTCCTTATCTTTTTCAGTGTTTTCTTACCCGATTGGGCAGTCTGCGAAGGATATTGTTTCAGGTCTGTCTGTCTGGCTGTATGTCTGTTTATCAATTTTCTTAAAAACTACAGGACAGGTTTTAATGAAATTCGGTAGAGGGGTAGACATCTTTAAAAGAAACGTCTTTCAATAATCATGGCCTGGTGGTGGTTATTTAAACAAAATTAGGAATTGTTTTTGGTCCGAGCACTAATCATTCAAATGTTGTCAGTGGGCAAAGGAAAATAACTAGCTCTGAATATTGGATAAAGAGTAAAGCAAGAGTACTGTCCCTTTAACAAATATACTAATGTAACCTATCTGATTGGCTAGTTGGAACATTCTGGCCATGTGTGCACTGTCACAGTGCATTTCTTGCATCTTCTTTAAAAAAAAAAAATTCATGCTGACTTTGAGTAAGAACTACGCAAAACTTTGACAAGCCAGAGCCCCAGAAAGTGAACTCCTCAAATGCTATCCATGTTGTTCTGCAGCCAGTGGAGCAGCTTCTCCTCGCTGGCTTTGCACCTTTTCTCCATCAGTGTGTTGAGGGTGTACAGGAAGGGGTTGATGGCAGAGTTCACAGGCAGCACCAGCACCGCAAAAGCGATGTTCACCTCACCCGGAACAGGAAACTCCACCATGGCCAGGATGCCGCACAGCCCAATGGGAAACCAGCACAGGAAGTCGGACAGCGCCACGCTGATCAACCTGCGAGCGACGATCAGGTCGCGGGACATTTTGTTCATCGTCGATTTCAGAGCGTTGCTCTGTATTGAACTGTAGATGAAGCCCTGGCCTGCTGAGATGAACAGCAGGAGGAGGAAGTTGAGGACGATCATGATGCTGAAGGAATACAGCCGACCTTGGAAGTCTCTCCGAGTGACGGGTAAAGGGATGCAGATGCCTGTCTGGCCGTAGAACTGCCAGTGGGCTGTGGAAGGGAGCAGAGGCACTGAAGCCAACACACCTGCCAGGCACCAAATCACCAGACAGGCCACTGCCGCTGATAGTTTATTAAAACGCACAGTGCTGAACGGGAAACGAATGACGATGAAGCGGTCCAGGGTGATGAGCCAGATGATCAGAGCTGAGGCTTCACTGGACAACAACGCCAGGAAACCAGCCAGTTGACAGGCGGTGCTGCTTTTCCAGGCATCATCGTGGTGAAAGTATCTGCCGCGAAACACTTCGTCAGCTATGGCGATGAAGGCAACGTAGACCCCCATCAGAAAGTCAGCCAGGTTCAGGTTGGTGACAAACACGCCAAAGCCGCTGGAAGACTTCATACTTTTGACCAGGAAACGGGCACAGAGGCAGAAGACATTCCCCAGCATGGACAGACAGGTCATCAGCCAGAGAACACCGCGGTACACCCACGACTGCATCAGGTCTTTACAGGAGGACACTTCGTCTGTCGGGGCAGAGCAGGAAATGTCAGTCAGGGTGTCGGGGAGGACAACGTCACAGCAAAGCTTGTAGTTGTCTGAAGTTACGGTTTTCAAATTGGAAAGCTCTTTAAACAAATCAGCTGTAAAGGTTTTCACTGGGCTGCCTTCCAAGTAGAGTTCAGAGAGTTGTGGCAATGAACGAAACCCATCAGAATTGATTGTGTGCACAGAGCTGAAACTCAAGTTTAATTTCTCTACATGAGGAAACAGAGACAGCATTTCAGAATCAAACTCTGTGAGTGAAGTGAGTGACAGATCGACAGCAGTCAGTGCATTTTGCGGATCAACTGATGAAGGACCAGTGTGTAAAGAACAGAGCGGGTTGTTGGCAAAGGACACAGCTTGTAGCACTGGAAAACCAAGGAGAGTGGTCATGTTAACGTGGTGAATTTTGTTTCCACTGAGGTCCAGGAATCTCAGGTTGGCCAGTGGTGTGTCCGGCACGAACGTTACTGAGCACAGAGCCAGAACTAACTGACCAAGATAATGGTTGGTGCTGACGTCAGTCAGGGTCATTTCAGAACCAGTGGCATCGAGAGAACGGAGCTGAGGGAAGAGCCTAGCAGGGAAAGGTCGAGGACACAGGAAAGAGTGACCTTGACACACACAGATCAGAGGGCAGGCCAGGTGACAGAACAGTTCGTCGTCGTAGTGCGGACAGTGCGGCCAGCCGTCACACAGGTGGTCAGTGTGCAGACAGGTGGTGGACATTCTGCACTGGAAGAACCCTGGACACGCCAGGTCCCCACACTGCTCTTCATCCTGCTGGTCAATGCAGTCGTACATCCCGTTGCACCGGGTGTACACAGGCAGGCAGTCATTGAAGTCACCTGGACACCGGTAATGGCTGGCTGGACACGACTCGTTGGACTTCATGGGCACTGATGTGAAATACTTGACGCCATCAAAGTTGATGAGAGCGGGTGATGGAAAAAACGGCCTTTCAAACATAAAAGGTTTGATATGTTGACATTTGGTTTCATCCGAGTCATCCCGGCAGTGCTTGGTTTTATCACACACCTTGTCAAATGATATACACTGACTGTTATCACACGTGAACAGGCTGGTGCACTCAGGGTGTGTACAAAAGGACTCGTCACTGCCGCCCCTACAATCAACTATGAAGTCACAGAGCAGGGAGTAAGACACAGTGGTGACCTGGTCCTTGCATGTGAAGGTTGGCACTGCAATGCCGTGACCCCCTGACCTGTCTGACTGGTTCCAGTGAGATAAATGACGAGGAAACACACAGGGTGACTGCTGCAGGCCACACACACTGAACTGGTGGGAGGCACACAGGACAACGGTGTACATCAGTTGGCCTTCATGACATGTGGCCAGGGAATGGTCAACACTGGACATGGAGATGTTTGTTTCAACTAATGAAACCTCTTCTGGAGAATTGAACTTTAAGGTTGTCACGTTTTTACGAAACTCACAAACCATCCCAAAAGCTGACTGTGGATCGCACTTACCAACATATAGTAAAGAATCAAATTCGGTAGTACGCAGACATGCTTTCCTTTCACCAAACGTTGAAGTGGTGAAACATTTAGCGGTATGGTAAATGACGGTCTTGTCTTCAGCAGTTACTCCTGATCTGTACATGTTGGGCAGTGATATATCAGAGGTGTACAACCCCACCCAAACATTATGGAATAAGTTTTGATGTCTCTTTATGTCAGCCTGCAGGGATTCGTACCAGTTGTGCACACATTTGGGCAAGCTCAGTACTCCTCCCAACGATCGGCAGTAGTCGTTGGCCCATCGGTAGCTGCTGTTCGTATCTGTATATACGTCAACCTCTAGGTGTGTGTGGATGATTTTGTAGCAGCGATCACAGGAGGCTATCAGTCCTTGACACTCAGCACCGCTGAAAGAACAGTCCCCTGATTCATCCCGTCCGTCTTCACACTCTGTCTGCAGGTTACACAACAGGTGATGCTGGAAGCTGGGGTAATGCTCCACAGAACAGTTCCAGACTCCACCAGCCAAGTATTTGGGGGTTGCATTCTCAGAGAAAAAGGAAAACAAAAGGCGGAGCTGGTCTGATGCTAGAGTTTCAAATGTAACGTGGAAACTGAGCCACAGCACCGAAGCCGGACAAACGCGGGCCAGGCCAAAGTGTTTGTCCCATTTGTCCCAGACTTTTGCAATGGATTGCCCTGTGGAATGACTGTACTGTTTGAAATGACAGTACAGCTCAACATAGATATTCTGTGGTGTGTTTCTGTTCAAACTGACCATCACTGAGTTTTGGAGTGGCACCGATATATTCTTATTCAGAATATTGACGTCATCATTTCCCTCAAATTTTTCCACAGTGATATACCCAGATGATGGTGATGTTTTTATAAGAATAATGTCCTCAGGTTCATGGATGGGTAAGGTATTATCTATGGAGGATTGCAAACGATTAATTTCTAAAAGATGATATTCGTTCACTTGAATGACTAGCAAACTATTCAACCGTTTTATCAAAGCCCAAATCGCAGCTGATAATGATAGAGATTTAATGTCTTTCAATTAGTGTTGCATGTAATTCTTTCTATGAAATGGAAATGAGATCGTACAACAGCTTTAATATGTGGATAAAAAAAAAATACTTGTCATATAAAGCTATAAATCAACATAACAGAAATTATGCATAATACATGACATGTATCAGATTCTTCCATAGAACAAAATAGTTACACTGCACTATGCAGAAATATTCTACAAATATTACATACAATCGTCATCAGCCATCCTGTCTTATTGACATAAGCATAACATTAGTTATATACGAAAAAAGTCTCCTTTTTTATTGAAATAGTTGTTTCTCTCTGTTATGATAATGTCTAAATAAAGACATGAAGGGCATAGCTGTCTTGTACCTCTAAACACATGTACATTCTTTAGATGTTAATATGTCGTAACACAAATACCTGATAAAGTGTTGAAACGATCGACTGGTCGGAAGAAGACTCGGACAGAATTTTTGCATAAGTAAAATCTGTTCCAGATTTTGGGGAAAGAAAAAAGAGAGAGAAAAGAGAGGACTGTAACTACAACAGAGAGAAAAACAACCATAGATGACGTCCAATGACTACTTCAGAAAGTGATTACAGTCAAAGCTGTGGTATTTACAAAAAACATTGCGAACTCAGTAAATAATGACAGTAGTCGTTTGTATGGCTTGCCAACTGTTGCTTCAAAACTACAATTTGAATAGTCATCCAAATCTATGCAGGCACAGTTATGTGTTTACGACTACAGTTCAAACGCAAATACTTGTTTGATCACTTCTGAACAATTTACACATTTAAATTATGGTCAACCTTTCAAATGAAGAGTTAAAGATGGCGTCTGCAGTACAGGAGTATCCCTTGTTGTATGATGAATTTTGGTGTTTTACGTCCTCTCGACCCGGGAAGGCACATATGGGACATTATCCCTTGTTGTACCTTCAAACCATTGCTTTTAAGCCTTTAAAACATGGCAACAGAAAACTTGATAACAGATCCTAATTTCTTAGTGACTTAAGTTCTCTCAAAAATGGATGAAAGTGGAGAAAGGTTAAAGGGATACGCGGGATACAGGTGGCGCTGATTTTCCCCTAGTGGCTGACTGTGCCGTAAGAAACACTACTAAAGGGTTTCAGTGAATGAATGACGTATGGATAAGATGATGTAAGAATGAAATGATGACGAAATTGTGAATGAAATGGCCAACTCTCTCTGTGATTGATCCTGCTAGCATACTCTGGCGGACTCCCAGTGGTGCAAGACATTTTTTGAAAAATATACAAGTTTATTTATATTTGTGAAAAGAATATCGCTAAAATGTTTGTATTGTTAGAATATAAGGATTATTTTAAACATATTCATTTCTTAGAAGGACTAAAACCGCGTTACTAAAAGAACAAATCTCATAAAACTGTCAACAACAAAAGTATTAAGGGATATAAGTCTTCTAAGCCTAATGAAATTGATGATCTAGTTTTGTCCATGCAGGATACTGTTTCAGATGTCAAGTCCTGGATGACCTCCAATAAATTAAAACTCAATGAAGATAAGACTGAGGCAATGATTGTTTCCACTCAGAGAACTTCCACCTCTGTTCAGTTTCCTGACTCTCTTGTCATTGGCGATGCTACCGTCCCTTTCTGTCAATCAGCTAAAAATCTTGGTGTAACCCTCGATTGTCAACTAACTATGATCACTCATGTCATGACTCTGATTCGAAATGTGAACTTTGAACTCCGTCGTATTAGTGCCATTCGTCACTATCTCACAGTTGAAGCCACCAAGACTCTAGTATCAGCTTTTGTACTGTCTCGCATCGATTATTGCAATTCCCTACTTGTAGGCTGTCCTCAAACCCTCCTCAACAAACTTCAGAAAGTTCAGAACAATGCAGCTCGGTTGATCCTTAAAGTCCCTCGTACAGACCACATCAAACCCCACCTCAAGACGTTACACTGGCTTCCAGTCGAGGCAAGAATAAAGTATAAAATTGCTTGCCTCTGTTTCAATGCTGTCCATTCATCTAGTCCTGCCTACCTCTCTGATCTCGTTCACCTGTACTCACCCTCCAGGTCTCTCCGTTCCTCTTCTGACAAACTTATCCTTTCTATTCCTCGTACAAACACTAAGACAAATGGTGAACGTTCATTTTCTTTCAGCGCCCCTTCTGTCTGGAACACCCTACCATATGAACTTCGTTCTGCTAAATCTTTCCAGTCTTTCAAAACCGCTCTTAAAACTCACCTCTTCCGGCAATACCTCTGATTTCTTCCTTGTCCTGTTTCCTGCCTTAAAATGATGTCCCCCACATTGTGGGTGGGTGGGTGCGCGCGCGTATGTGGGTATGGGCGTGTGCGTGCGTGCGTGTTGTGGCTGTGTGCATGTTTGTGATAGTTGATATTGTAGTAGCTTATTTATGATTTATGTATTTATTTAAACAATTGTGAAGCGCCGTGAGCTCAAGAGAGAAAGGGCGCTCTATAAATGTTATTTATTATATTATTATTATTATATAATTCTTGACGTGAGTCCCATGGAAAAATAGGGGTGGGGTTGAAAATGTGTATGGTGTTCAGTAAAAAGCAAGGTGACATACTGTTGTTTGTGCTTAGTATGGAGAATATACATTATGTTATCTATTATCAAAAAACTAGAATGATTTCATCGTTGAGTTTCTTTCTACAGGCATTTGAACAATACAATTTAGGGAAATATGTGTCAATACGGCAACAATTTTCCTAAATTTCCTATTGACTAAATTATATTTCCTTACCATTTGACATAGATTCTGACACTATGTAGGTTGCAGTATCAGGCAAGATTAATTGAAAGTTTGTAATAACTTAAGTGTATGAAAGGTGACCAGTTTTCAGTAGACCTGATTTTACCTGAAAATTGTCCAATCCCCCAAATTTCGACCACGAATTACAAGAAAAGTAGCACGGTGACCCTCTGTTTTCTTTTCAGTTTTGACCTTAGAAGTATGTGTACTTGCTATGACAAAAGTCTTGATCATTTGTCATCATGGGGAGTAAAAGGCGCGTATCCCCTTAAATGAAACCTAAAACCCAAACACCATCGCTATTTCTCTGGCAAGGCAAGGCGTGACTTGAGCACGTGCAGCACTTTGCTTTCTCTGGCTGCCTGCTGCCTCTGTGTCACAGCTGTCCACACACACACCAGGGGGCTGAGCCCGGAGCTGAGGGGGAACACAAACACTGTCATAGCACCCAGGACCTTGTCTGACCCGGCAACACCACACACCTTCATCACCATGGCCAGGCCAGAGCAGAGCCAGCAGCCAACGTCTGTAACGGTCAGGTTCCTCATCAGCTGCAGGGATTCAGAAACACTCCTCGTTGTGGACTTCAGAAGAATTCTGTATCTGGGCGTCTTTTTCCCCATAACAACTTGTCCAGTTGGGATCATTACGCTCAAGACAAAGTTCGTTGCTACAACTGCTGCGGACCATTCGTCTGAACTGAAGAGAACCATACGACATAAGCCAGTTTGGCTGAAGAGGGAAATGCCTGGAAGAAGAGGAACTGAAGCCATCGACATTGCTATTAACCAGGACACCATGCAACCTACCATCAATGATACCCTTTTCTGTTCATTACAGTTGCTTTGGTTATGCTGAGTGATCACATAATCCAAAGTGACGAACAAACTGATGAACAATGGTACTTCACATGCCAGAACGAACAGGAATTTACTTACCTGGCAGCTTTGACTGTTGATCCAAGCCTTCTGAAACTGCAGATACTTTCCTTCAAATACTTCATCTGCGATCACAGACACGAGCACATGGGCCCCCATGCAGATGTAGGAGCACTGAAGGTGAGCAATGGCCATCATGACCTTAGTCTGTAATATAAACAACGTGACCAAACACATGATGTTTCCCAATGTAGCTGAAACACCAGCAAGCAAGAAGAAAACTCTGTAGCCTTCACTTGGTAACAGTGTTCCACAAGAATGGAGGACAGCGTAGGGAAAGAAACACCGGGTTTCTGCAGATGAGTTAAAAAGTATACTATCACAGCAAAGTCTGTGGTTTGGTGAAAATATAAACTTTATTTCTTTCGATCTTGACCACATGTCTAAAGGGAATTCATTAACTAAGTTTTCCCTTAAGTCTACTTGAACCAAATTTGGCATGCTTTTAAGCCCTGAAGGTCCAATGTTTCCTACAGTAGACAGGGAAACATTTAAGTCGGTCAGGCGAGGGAAATATAGAGACGGTTTTCCATGCAATATATTAAAATGCGTTTTGGATAAATCCAGTTGTTTTACTTCATAATGAATTTGTTTTGAAAATGCAGTTGTCATTTTTCTTATTGGGTTGTGCCTTACAAGTAAAATTTTTAACTGTGACAGCTCAAGATAGAAAGTCATATTGAGAGTTTGCAGATGATTATCACAAAGATCGAGAAACAGCAAGTTGATCAGCCTCACATCTGAGGTGTTGACTAAACGGGAAGAGGACAGACTGAGATAAACCAGGTGGTGATGTTTATGGAAGTCAGTCAGTCTCATTCCAGACTTTGAAGCATCAACGTAGCGAAGTTGAGGGAAGAGGTCAGCAGGAAATGACTGACCACACAGAAATGAGTGACCTTGACACTGACAGCCCTGCGGACACAGGGTGTCACACATCATTTCGTCATCTCGCAGTGGACACTGACCCCAGCCGTCGCACAGGTGATCTCCATGCAGACAGACTGCGGAGGACCGACACCTGTAGAACTCTGGACAGCTCACTCTGTCACAATGGTGTTCGTCCTCTCCTCTGTTGCAGTCTAAGAATCCGTTGCATCGGGTGTAAACTGGCAGGCAATACAGCGGTTCATTACTGCAGCGATAGTGAGTATCGGGACAGGATTCAACAGTATCCACGGCTTGTTGAGTGAAGTAACCAGTGCCATCCAGATTGAAATACGTTGGTTGAGGTTTGTCCTGATGCCTGGTGTCATGAAACAGCTCTTGTTCTGTTTGACAAACGGCTTCATCAAAGCCATCCTCACAGTCCCAGTAACCATTGCAGAATTGATAATGATAAACACACACGTGCGTGTCATGGCAGTACAGACCAGAACAGTAAGACTCTGAGAAAAATATCGAATGGCAATCCACTTCATCAGAATCATCCAGGCAGTCAGAGTGTTGGTTGCAATGCTGACTGTCCAGCACACACTGACCATTGGAGCACTGAAAGCCTTCACACGAGGCTTGCTCACAGAACGACTCATCGCTGTTGCCTGGACAGTCAGGCTGAAAATCACACACCAGGCTATAAATAACTGTTGTAAACTCTTCGCCGCAGTGAAATAAACCAAGTTCATTGGCTGTCCTTTCAAGACAAACCTCATCAATAGCTGGCTTACTTCTGTTCATAGACATACAAAAGATTGAATTTTTGTGTGCACAAAGACTGTTGAGATGACATATTAAAAACTTGTGTGTCACAGAAGTATCATGAAACGGCCATAGATGCTGCAATGTTTCGTCAAACTTGAATGAGGATTGGAGTAACTGAACTGAAGTTAGTTGTGAGGTGGGTGACCTAGAATTTATTTCACACATCCCCGTGTATATCCAAACTTTCTCAATTTTTTCGTCATTGCTCATTTCCATAGATGGAATAGCTTTAGTCGCAGCAACTCTGGAGGGATAATATGGGAATTTTTCTTTGAAGTGATTCATGGTATAGATCACAGTATTGTCAGACCACCTACGGTACTTACTGTACATGAAGGGATCAGACGTCCAGCCTGAACTGTAGCCCACATTGACGTTAAACGGCTGGTAGTGTTTAAAGAAATGCAACATGTGATCCTGTTCCCTTCTTGATTTTATTGAAGCGGGCCTTCCACCCAAATGCTGACACTTGTAAAAGAACAATGAGTGTGAAACTTCCTGGGGAAAACTTACCACCTGCAAACATTTGTTGGTTGAAGCCACCAGTCCTTTGCAGTGAGCATTGCTGAAGGGGCAGTGTTCAGTTTCATCTCTGCCCTCTGCACACTCTGCCTTTAGATTACAGTGCAGGTGACCTTGGAACTGGGAATAATGGGCGACAGAACAGTTGAACAAACCATCAGCCAGCTGCTGTGGTTGATCCCTTTCACTGAGCATGGAAAACATCAACTGGAAGCCAGAGCTAAATGACACACTTGTGTCACATGGCCTCACACGAATGTGGGATGAGGTCAGCAGTTGTGCAGATTCAGAAGAGAAAATATGGATGCTCACAACCGTTTGGAGATTTGCGTTTGGTTTTGTATAGAATAGACACACCCTCACACGCTGTGGTATAGTTTCCTGTTGACGCAATCCATAATCAAATTGCTGCAGACTAACCATGATAACCCAGGTGGATGGTGCCCTCAGTTCTTCCAATACATATCGCTTGTCATGTCCATACGGAGCAGTTAAATACCCCGAATATTGTGATATATATCTCTTTAAATATTTTCGCTGCTTAACTGCGATAACGTTCATTCTAATGAACGGTCCATTCATGTGCATTATTAGCAGAGAGTTTGAAAGGGATTCTGCAGTTATTTCTTCCATTGTATGCACACCACATTGAACATAGACGTATGCATGTTCGCTGTAACAATACAAAGGCATAGGCACCAACGGCTTTCCACTGCCATATACAGCAGTTTTCCAAACACAAGAATTGCACCAGTACACCAGCCGCTGAATATGTACACGTATAAACATACCACGTGGTACTTTGACAAACAATTGGCAATAAGTATTGATTTGTTCCTTGTGTACATAAGTGAATCTAGAAGGGAATTGCTGTTGATTAAGATTTGCCTGGCTATAGTCACAGTGTGACAGGATGGCCTGTCGAATGGCACTCCCTGTGTTGTTGGAGTTCAGGATGTGCTCTGCGCCTGGGCAGAACTGAGTTATATTTTCAGGCGTAAGTCCACTGACTGTGGCGTGCATACTCAGGCTGCTCTGTTCTCTAGAACTCGCGACTTAAATGTACATAAGACAGTAAACGTGTGACATTATAATCACAACAAAATGTGTGAGAAATAACAATGAGAATTGTTGTGCATTGACTGTTTAACAACGTTTGCACTGACCTCTTCCAAATCTCTTAAATGTTGACATGGATATTTTGTGGAATAGATTTGGATTGTTCTGTGTCAGTTTTTCTTGTAATTGGCCATGCTGTTGTCGTCTAGGAGAGGTGATTGAAACTAGCCCTCAACTATTTGTCTGTAGTATATACATAGATATGTCTGGAGCATGTTCTTTTTATCTGACACAAAGAGAGACAAACAAACAAACAAGCAAGCAAAAACAGGCAGACAGGGGAATCCTCCGAGTTGTGCATGTGTCTAGATTATATTCTTTCAGGCTCTCTAATTAAGTGAAGAAAAGCAGGTTGTGAGTTTCGCTCATCTCAATACCTCAGAGCCAGAACTTTCTATCTCTAAAACAGCCATTTGGAGAAAAGCCCACTTGAAGTTTTCTTGATCCCATACAAAATCTCCTTCTGGTTGAATGCCGCCAATTTTTTAATATAAGATGTACAGAAACGTAATCTTTGCTAACCTACATTTGGAAATATGATGTTTATGTACAAATTGTCCAAATTTTTATTTTAAAATTATTAATAGGTTTTGTCATGAAAAGATGCTAAGAAACTTGGATAAAGTTTTGAAGCAAAATTAGTTACTGCTGCATACACGGTTATGGCCTGTGTAACTATGTGCAAACCAAATTGAAGTTTCAGACCACAATTTCCTGTTCAGGGAATAGAAAGTTTTGGCCTACACTCTATTGTGCAAACGAGAGTGAAGTTTCAGACCACAACTATGTGTACAAGGATAGAAAGTTTTGGCCTACACTCTATTGTGCAAACGAGAGTGAAGTTGCAGACCACAACTATGTGTACAGGGATAGAACGTTTTGGCCTACACTCGATGTCGTCATTCGCTAGATAATTTGTTGCATTTTTCCCCCACGATGTGTCACGGCATCGAGTGATGTAGGGATGAGGGAAAAGTGATACAACAAACTGTTCTATAACAAGAAAATCAATAGGGGGTGGGAGGGGGGGGGGGGGGGGGGTCACGGGTGTAGCGGAAATCGAAAGGACAAAGTGTCTGCAAGCAGAGATATGTATCTGTATCAACCCCTCTTTCATCCTGCCACTCAACAGTTTCTTTATCCTCTCACACATTCAACGTTCAACGTGTCAAAAGTGTGCAAGCGGTCCGTTTCAGTGGGACAAATGTCCTAGCAGATGGCAATTGTCCTGGATATGGTAAATCACGTGAGCCACCTGATTCCCCTTTTGAGATCTTCTTCTTCTTCTTCTTCTTCTTCTTCTTCTTCTTCTTCTTTATCTTCGATCACTCAGACAGTTTTTTGTCAATAATGCGTGCAGATGCGTCATGCTGCCGTTATGCGCCTAACTAAGAAATAATTATTAGGCCCAGCAAGTCCGACTTTGGCGGGAGGAAATCTTTTTGAAAGTTTCGTGAAAAAAGGCAGGAGAATGGACCGGTAAGGCAGAAAGATAGTAGATGACAGTAAGCAAAGGGAAAAGGCAGAGTGAAAGAGAGTGACAGATTAGAGGAAGTTACAAGCACAGAACTTCCAAAAGGTGGGGGAACTATTTATACAAAAGCCCTCCCGGTATCCCCACAGGGGGTTTGAGATCATTGCCACATTGTTAAGTCACACCCAAGTCCTGTGGTGAACAGACATCAGGCGATGCCTCACTCAAGTCTGCAGTTCTTCCACAGACTTCTCCCCGGTTCTTCTTCTTCTTCATCGATCACTCAGACAGTTTTTACGACTCGTAGTACGAGCGTAGATGCGTCATGCTGCCGTTTTGCGCCTAACCAAGAAATAATTAGGCCCAGCTTGTCCGTCTTCCGGGCTGGAGAAAATCTTTGACAGAAATTCTAGAACGAAGAGGGGAAGAATTAATGGACTGCTATCATCATCATGGCCATCCCTCGGGTTCGAGGATGACATTCTCGCTGTGCCTTCATTGATGGAGGTGCATGTGGGCTTGGAGACCAAATTCAGAAGCACACATGCGATTGCAGGCGGGACATGGAACACCAGCTGTGACAGGGACAGACGCAGCTCTGTGACCCCGCTGTCATGCTGTTGCCAGGCGCTGCCGACGATCATCTTCGAAACTCTTCACTGCTCTCCTGGTCAGGGCACCGCCAGCTGGTTCTGTTGGCTGCAGCAGCAGCTTCAAGCTGGAGAGGCTGAAGCCCTGCTCATTTGAGGTTGGCCTTGAGGTTGTCCTTGTATCTCTTCTTGGGGTGACCCTGCTTGCGGCTGTCTTGTGTCAGCTTACTGTAGAGAAACTGACGAGGAATCATGGATAGAGCTGGCGGTACGAACCGGTAATACCGAAAAATCCGGTATGAGTTAAAAACGGTATGGTATATCGGTACCGGTACGTACCGAAGTAGACAAGGGAGATAAACGTTGTCAATATTGTATCGGAAGTGATGGAATGTTTCCTATACATTCTGGACGTGCTTAATATGTCTAAAGACACTGAAAGGGTTCTTTTCAGTGTCTTTGATATGTCTTGCAAATAGGCATACCAACGCTCATGTGTGTGTGTGTGTGTGTGTGTGTGTGTGTGTGTGTGTGTGTGCGTGTGCGTGTGCGTGTGCGTGCGCGTGTGCGTGCGTGCGTGTGCGCGTGCGTGCGTGCGTGCGTGCGTGCTTGTGTGTGCGTGCGTGAGTGAGTGTGTGTGTCTGTGCGTGTGTGTGTGTGTGCTCGTGCGTGCGTGCGTGAGTGTGCGTGTGTGTGTGTGTGTGTGTGTGTGTGTGTCTGTGTGTGTGTGTGTGTCTGTGTGTGTGTGTGACCAAATCACCGCACTGTCATAATCAGAAAAGCATTCTTATTCTTTGCAAACAAAATTCTCAAATTAAAACCAAAATTACGTAAACTTCATTTGCGTCATTTTAATTAATGTTAGAAGCTTTCGTTTGGAAGAAGAAAAAAAAAAAGTTTCGGCTAAAAGGCTTTCTTAGCCGTGATTGTTTTACTCATAAACTCATATATCACTGCGTTATTAGAAAGCGTCATGAAACAACAACTACTGTCCGGACTCCAGGAGCCGTCCGACATTTGCGTCCCTACCTCTATGTTGAACCGTCCGGCATTTGCGTCCCTTCCTCTATGTCGAAAAAGACGAACACTGTGTGACGAACGAGTGTGTGTGCGTGCGCGCGTCTGTGTATGGCGGTGTACGTGCGTGCATATGTGTGGTGTATGCGTGTGTGGGCGCGTGGAGGGTGGGGTGGGGGGTGAACAGGCAACTTGGGGGGGGGGGGGGTCTGCATTGTAGATCCATACCTAGCAGTGGCCGAAGATCTTATTACACACATGATAATTGCGATGATCAATCGCTATTGGCTAGAAATCGATGCAAACTGGAAATCGTTGAATGTTCACTGCGTGTAGACTTACATAGTCATGACTGGCCATACATCATCCGATCCAGGGACTGGGTCGATCTGGGTTACATGTCATCCATTATCATAATAATAATAATAATCATAGTAATAACTAGATGGCTTATATTTGTCTTTAAGACAAACATGACAGGATTCTCCCTTTTCATCAACCATCTTTACATCATCTTAAATCAAGTACCTCAGCTTCTATGTTTCGTCATTCTAATCTCTCTCTCTCTCTCTCTCTCTCTCTCTCTCTCTCTCTCTCTCTCTCTCTCTCTCTCTCTCTCTCTCTCTCTCTCTCTCTCTCTCTCTCTCCACGCACACACAGTGTACTTGTGCTTGTGCGACCGACTCTCTCTGCTTTCAAAGCTAACCTCAAAACCCACCTGTTCCCCCGTCATTAAAGCTCCTCTCTCTTTATCTTCTCTCTCTTGCCATTAGGTCTGTTTCTGCTATATTCCATTTATGTTATCTGTGTGTGTTCGCGTTGTATTGCGTTTGTGTTTGAATGCGCTTTGAATGCTAACGTGTGTGTGCGCTTTGATTTGATTTCTATCAAGATTCAGCGCCGTATAAATACTGTATGTTGTTGTTGTTGTTGTTGTGTGTGTGTGTGTGTATGTGTGTGTGTGTGTGTGTGTGTGTGTGTGTGTGTGTGTGTGTGTGTGTGTGTATGTGCATGTGTGTGTGTGTGTGCGTGTGTGCGTGTGCGTGTGTGTGTGTGTGTGTGTGTATGTGTGTGTGTGTGTGTGTGTGTGTGAAGAGAGAGAGAGAGAGAGAGAGAGAGAGAGAGAGAGAGAGAGAGAGAGAGAGAGAGAGAGAGAGAGAGAGAGAGAGAGAGAGAGAGAGTGTGTTTCCGCGGATGTGTAAACTATTACAAGTGATTTACAACATTAAACCTGTAAAGACCGTGATCATAGATCAACGCACTGAGTGACAGTAACATTTACGACGGCTTCCTCTATTAGTTTGGTTTTGTTAACTTAGTTTATGTGCGGGTTTTGTTTTCTCGAAGGCGCAAATAAAACCGACATGCGGGTTCTTTGTGATGAGGCATGTTTTTCTTTTTCTGTACAGATATTTTGTTGTTGTTTTCTTTCTTTCTTTCAAGCGTTCTTTTTCTTCTTCTTTTTTTGTTTCAAGCCACAAACCTATAACTCACTTTGTCGGTCGGTCGGTCGGTCCAAAATTGTCGCACATTTTGACAAAATGTCGCACTTCAAATCGAGGCTACACTTCAAATTGAGGCCGCTCTTTAACATGATGTATTTTAAAAGCGTACAAAATAATAAACATACGTAATACAGACACTACAACAGACACGACGAGTATGCGGTGCTTCTTTTGATGAGTATAAGTAGGATACATAGTTTTAAATGTTTTCCAAAAGATATAAAAAGTTACGAAATGGTGCAGAGATAACATTCTGGTTTACAGATTAAAATTATTGAAAAGCCAGGGGAGGTGACTCATGGTTGGAGTGGTAAAAATAGACCGTGTGCCACAAACTATTGCGATTTCGCGCTTGTTTATTTTTAGCAATGTCGGTTGAAGTTTCTATTCGCTTATTAACTGTTACCAACAGACAGTTAAGCCAGGGTTCACATCTGTATTGTTAGAAATTCGGGACTTTCCTAGTGTTGCACTGCCTCCGGGCATTGCCTCAAGGATCGTTCCCACCATCTTTATATCTACTAATGTCCCATATATGTGTCTGTTCCAGACCGGAGGACGTTAAACAGATTTTCTTCAGTGATGCGAGAATTGCAAGTTTATTTGTTTTTAATGTAAAACTGGTTCAGTTTTGATCTCGTTTAAAAACAAGTAAGTAGGCCTACTACAGTTAATTTTGACTTAAAACACACGTATTTGGTACTTGGTACTTTATAGTCACACTCGGAGAGCGCGTCGCAGCCAGAGGTGCTCCACCCATTTAAAAAAAAAATGTTGTATGTGATTTTTGTGTGACTGATGAAGAAGGAAGGCGGAGGGGATTCATTTTGACCAAAAATTAATGACAACTGTTTCGTAGATAAAGATTGAAACACGTGTGATCAGTTCGCGTATATTATGAGAACAGTTGGTTTTCTAGCGCCCTACATTTTATGACAAATGTCATAAACGTTCACATGCATACCGACTCTTTCTATGTTAGATTATGAGCTGATACCCTCAAATGGGGGTCATTGGTACCAGTAGAGCTAACCAGTTCAAACATGGATTTTTTATATCTTCAATACCCCTAGACTTTGAAAATCTATGCTTATGCTGTGTTAACACGTGATATTTAATGTTATCCATATTTCGTTAAAATACGAGCGTAGGGAATATAGACTGTCATTTTTGATGAAATCACTGAGCCAAACTAAGGAAAACTTCTCAGACATTGTATCAGTGGATTTGCTCCCAGACAAAAAACCCTCAAAAGTGCAATATGATGTTTATTATTAAGTATTGTGCTGACTACTGTATTCCTTTTTTTATTCACAAACATCTCTGTGGGAGATCTTTTTGTTCATTTGCAAACACATCAACATTTACCCTGAAGTATGTCATTAGACAACCACTGTGATACAAGGAAAGATAAAACAAATACTATTATATTAACACTTTGTTCTTCATACATGTATACATATTCAACATTTTTATCATATCGTATCGTCATCATCTGTCACGTACACGCCACACCTGCTTATTCCAATTTAGACTCTGAATGTTACTTGTTCAAATGCACACATGAGTTTGACAATGGTCAAGAACATTTTAAGCCCCACCCCCACTCCCACTCCATCCACCCCCCCAGCACAAACAGTTTAGTCCTCTTCTTCATGTTCATCGTCATCATCATCCTCATCGAGAAAGTTTGGCACAGCAGTGTCATCGCTAGGTGGCTGATTGTCACAGTCTTTCACTTTGCACATGTCTGTGCATTTGAGCCCATTATGGAGGCAGACACAGTCTTTGATGTCACACGTTTTGGGACATGTGCACGCCAGCAGCTCCAGAATGGCGTCAGGTGCTGGCTGGACGCTCATCCAGTCTACCGCTAGAATATCCTCGCCATCCTGGTTTTCAATTTTCCACCCACTCTGGGCTGGGTCAGGAGACTGTGGATCGCCTGTAAGGCAGCGTCGCCATTATCCAGCTTGGTAGTTGGCTCTCTGGGCGTGTTTCAGCAGGCAGTCCTGGCAGGGAGGCAGCTGGTGAGATTCAATATCTCTGTTCTTCGCACAGAACAACTGGTATCTGAGCTCGTTGACTCCGGATGTTGGCTGCTTTGGTGCGTACAGCTGGCAAGTGAGCTTTTCCAATTTCTCGAATAGTTCGTGGGACAGTTCCCAGTCTTTGCCAAGGTCACGGAAAGCCTGCTGCACCTCTTCGTTGGACTTCAACATATTCGGTGCTGCCAGTTTTCCCTTTCCTGCGAAAGAACTGACAGAGTCACAGCCAGTTTGTGCATGCATCCATGGAAGAGCAGCACAAACAGAAGGTCCCAGAGAGGATGCAACTTTGCCAATGTCTATCAGCTGTGTGCGGGTGCCTGTTCCACTCTTCTGGTACATCGGTGCTTTGATAGCACTGCAAAAGGCTAGATTCAATACAAAGACATCTGTGTCATTTGAGCTGATCATCACAGCTTCAAATCTACCTTCAGCAGCATGAGCAGCATGTAGAAGGAGACGGCTATCAGTTTCTTCCTGGACGCATTCCAGCTCAGGCACTTCACTACATCTGACAGCTGAGAATCGGTAGCACTTCTCTTCACAGGTGACAAAGAGGACTTTGCGAAGGCTGCCAGGCTTCTCCAGATACTTCTCGCTTCTCCAATCCTGGACCAAAAACTTAATCAGGCTCACCTTGTTTCCCTCTTGCGCCAGGAATGTACGCCATTGCTTGATCTTCTGACCAGGTGCAATGTTCTGTACCTGTAGTCCTGCGATCCCACCCCTGTTGGCCCTTTCATTGTACTTGATAGACAGCTTCTGGTATGTGTCAAAGACAATGTCCATTCTGGTGCTCATTGACGCTTCACTGATGGCCATCGAGAAGATACGATCAGCAACTTCATCAAACGTTGGCTGCTGGCCATCAAACTTGGCTTGCTGGACAAGGGCCATTCCATCGATTATGGTGGCAGAGTGGATAGGGAGTGAGTCAGCCAGTGGAGCGTTCTTCTTGATGCTTTTGGCCAAGGCAGCTTTGTTGGTTTTTCGAAGGCTTCCATCAGGTGCAGCCAGTGACCAGGGGAGTGGTCCAAGAGGAAAGCACAGCACGTCTGTCATGTTGGGATCTCTTTTCTGTCCCATGACGATCATTCTCCCAAACAACCATCTGTCAGCTTTCAAGATAACTGATCTGCCATCAGCACATTTTGTCTGCCCCTTTTTTTGCAGCTGATCCAAATGTCTTTAGAGAACTCTTCTTCATGGGATCGTGGAACTTCTTTACTGGTGGATCTGTCTCAAGTCTTTCTGCCTTGAATGTGGCGTAAGCAGTTTCTCCTTTTGTGCGCACGTTCTTGAGATCCTCGGCAACCTCCTTCGGTGCAGCAGTCCCTGTTGAAACACTGATCAAGTCAAGGTTGCTCTCAAAGGGATTGATCCAACTGTAAAGTGTTTCTTCCACTGCAGTGACTGCCTCTTCGTCCTGTTCTCGCCTCGATTTCTGGAGATCAGGATGATCAATGCCACGTTTGTTGTGCTGAACCATGTTCCTGAGTTTGGCCAGAAAGCCACTCCTGTGCTCAGCTGTGAGGTAATATCTGCTGACAGCTCCAGGCTTCAGACTGAACCTGGTGGTACCACCTACTGTCTGGGTGTCCCTGTTCATGGTTACTACAGTTGTTTGGTCAACAGGTATGCGGTCAAATGGATTGGATTCTCTGAGTTGAACACTGAAGTTGCCTTCTTTGAAAGCCTCGTAGATCTCTGGATGAGTGGCAGGAACATTGGTCATTTGAGCATAGTATGCAGGGAGGTATCTTGCGTAATTCAGTCTGTCATACGCAAAGCACCAAGGGATCATCAGTCGGATGGCGTGAAGATGCAGATCAAGGTCTCCCCCGCGAGAGGCTTGAAGCAGGCCCAACAAGATGTCCTGGATGATGTCAACATACATCATCCAGAAGGCGGAGAGCTCTCCGTTGTCTTGACACAAGTAGTTCAGAAAGTCATTCCACAAGTGAAACACATTTGTCAGCACTGTCAGCACGGGCAGTGATACAAACGCAGCTTGTCCAACATCATCATGGAAGCGGTCAACAAGGTCTTCTAGTTCATTAACAGCTTCCAGCATTTCAGGGTGGTTGTCTTTTACCCACGGGAGGAAGCACTGCCAACTCATGCGAAGAAGGGATTCCAGGACACATCTGTGCACCCTGACACTTCTTTTGTATGATTTGCCTTCAAATACACCAGTCACAGACCCTTGTGCCAGGATTCCTGATTCAATGCAGAGATCACCAAGACCTGCATCTTGAAAGCGTTTCCCCACAATAGCACGCACATTCATGACAGTGTGGACAGTTGCACGGGACATTATCAAAACGTAACAAAGTGAGATAATCGCCATCTAATGTGATTCAGCAAGAAGGAGCTTATTTCACATTAGCCTTTGATATTTTTCTAACAGAAAGAGTTATTGTGGCATGGTTTAAGCAAAGTTTGGTTGATTTTAGTAACATCATCACATTTCAATTGATGATCAAACTGCACTTCCCTCAAAATGTACAACCGGCGTTGGCGCATTAGAAAGTAATGTGATAACACACAGAAAGCTGTGTACCCTGAAGTATTATCATTTTTTTTTTAAAATCTAGGAGCAATGGGCTTATGAAAAATATACATTAGAGCTGGTTAGCTCAGGTGGTACCGATGGACCCCCCTGGCTCAAAGCCTATTTCAAGGGTGGAGGGAGCCATTTTTTTAAGTGTGCCAGTGTCGCTAATGACATTAGCGAGAGAGAGAGAGAGAGAGAGAGAGAGAGAGAGAGAGAGAGAGAGAGAGAGAGAAGGTAAGCGCATGGCAGGTTGCTGCTTGCGCGCACACGCGCGCACGCACGCACACACACGCACACGCACACACACACACACACACACACACACACACACACACACACGCACAGGACACGACACACACACAGCACACACACGCTCAAGCAATCACGCGCACACACACGCATACACACACATGCACGCGCGCGCACTGTAACGGCATCAGCTTTTAAACACGCATCAGAGAGAGAGAGAGAGAGAGAGAGAGAGAGAGAGAGAGAGGGCAAGCAAAAGTCAAAATCGCGAGTTTCACGTGTTTCCCCTCTTATAGCTGGCAATAAATCTTGTTTTGACCAGGTTTGACTCCCATGCAAATGCCCCCAAATTCAAAAGGAAACATCATTTTAAAGAGCATTTGCATGTGGGTCACAGCTACCCAGTAAAACAGCACCAAGGGACTTAATCGTGGTGGGTCAGTGGGTCTTTAATGGGCCAATCAACAACAAGAAGAAATGCATTCACTCACCCCATGCAAGTCACGTGATAGTTGGCCGATAGATTAGCGCGGGTAGAGGCTCAGAGCGCTCGCCAAACTATCGGCAAATGAAGGCGCTTCTTGGGACCGTTTTTGCTGAATTGTGCACTTTTGGTGTGCCTGTGAAGGAGTTCAATATTTTGCACAGTAGGTGGGTTGGTAATGGTTGACTTATGGCGATTATTTGCCCACCAGGGGCAGTCAATCCACTAGGGGCTTATCACGCGATTTTCTTAGTTGGGCGTAGTGAGAGAGAGAGAGAGAGAGAGAGAGAGAGAGAGAGAGAGAGAGAGAGAGAGAGAGAGAGAGAGGGGTGAGACTCCTCTCTCTCTCTCTCTCTCTCTCTCTCTCTCTCTCTCTCTCTCTCTCTCTCTCTCTCTCTTTCTTTCTCCCCAACTAAGAATATAGAGAGGATTAGCCCCACTCGAGCGTTATGCCACCTGGTGGGCAAAAGAGCCCGCTAAGTCGCTCATTGACTGACGATTCCCGTATACACTGATGCATTTCAAACGGTTAAGCGACACAAGGGAGCTTATAACGTTTAGCACAGTAGGTGGGTTGGTAATTGACTGACGATTCCCGTATACACTGATGCATTTCAAACGGTTAAGCGACACAAGGGAGCTGATCACACTTCCGAAACACTCCATGATGGACATTGGTAGACCATAATCGACAATGGACTACACTTTTGATGTCCACATTTTGACTACAAAATTGAAGACCGCCCAAATAGCTACGAGCGTTCCCTCTTGTGAAACGGGCCCCTAGTGTCTTGTCTGGTGACTTTCGTTCAACCATAGCCTGTGGTTCAACAACCATCAAAGACAATGAGCGGTTTAGCTGTCTGTTTTAACCGCCACGTGGCAAAGCGCTCGAGTGGGGCTAATCCTCTCTATATTCTTAGTTGGGGATAAAGAGAGAGAGAGAGAGAGAGAGAGAGAGAGAGAGAGAGAGAGAGAGAGAGAGAGAGAGAGACTCCTCTCCCTCTCTCTCTCTCTCTCTTTCTCTACCCCCAACTAAAGCTATCACGAGATAAGCCCCTATTGAGTTGGTTGCCACCTGGCGGTCAAATCGGCGAGCTAAGTTGACCATAAAGCGACTGTACAACTGCCCAAAACAGTGTCCGAAGGGGGACGTCCCGAATCGCCAGGTCCCGAATCGCCAGTTCCCATATCGCCATTTCCCAAATCGCCATTTCCCATATCGCCATGTCCCAAATCGCCATTTCCCATATCGCCATTTCCCATATCGCCATTTCCCATATCGCCATTTCCCATATCGCCATTTCCCAAATTGTCGTTTCCTAAATCGCCATTTCCCATATCGCCATTTCCCAAATTGCCATTTCCCATATCGCCATTTCCCAAATTGTCGTTTCCTAAATCGCCATTTCCCATATCGCCATTTCCCAAATCGCCATTTCCCATATCGCCATTTCCCAAATCACCATTTCCAATATCACCATTTCCCAAAACACCATTTCCCAAATCGCCATCCCATGTGACACATTATCAACTTAGTGTCATTTCGCCATTTCATTCCCGCGTGCCTAGTTTGTGCATGTCATTATTTTCAAGCAATTAATCTCTGAACAAATTCATTGTGCGTGCTTGTGTGTGTATGAATAAACAATTGCTGAACAAATCAATTCGCTGAATAGACAAAGCCAGTGTGTGTGTGTGTGTGTGTGTGTGTGCGTGTGCGTGTGCGTGTGCGTGTGTGTGTGCGTGCGTGCGTGTGCGTGTGTGTGTGTGTGTGTGTGTGTGTGTCTGTGTGTGTGTGTGTGTGTGTGTGCGTGTGTGCGTGCGCGTGCGTGCGCGTGCGTGTGCGTGCGCGTGTGTGTGTGTGTGTGCGTGTGCGTGTGTGTGTGTGTGTGTGTGTGCGTGTGCGTGTGCGCGTGTACGTGCGTGCGTGCGTATATATATGCAGGGTGTCTGTTGGTGTTAACTACGATTTCTGTGATCCAAGCACACCTCTCTACATTCCTCCTCACCGGGTGTCTGTTGGTGTTAACTACGATTTTTGTGACTTCCCTTTTTGAATCCTTCATTGGATTCCATCTCTTCTAATCTCTTCGAGGGATTGTAATTTTAGGACATTATTATTTTTGTTATTTTACATAAGATTTTTACCATTTCTGTTCAATTAAGTGCTGGTTTGCTTTTATTGTGGACTTTCAATCTGGTGCTAAGAGGACAACCTTTCTCTTGTAGAAAGTCTTCTAGCTCAGCTTGAACATTCACTGTGGAGAACTTTACGCTATACTTGTAGCGGTGCCATAGCCGATGAGGTTTACCCGAGGCGTGGTTACCGCTACACCTATCTGTATTAATAAAAAATCGGGACTTTACTGGTTTCGTACTGCCTCCGGGCATTGCCTCCAGTATTGTTCCCACCATAATTGTATTTACAAATGTTCCATATGTGTCTGATTCAGACCAAGAGGACGTAAAACACCATTTTCGTCGACAACTTTACAGGCCGAAATGCAGACTGAAGAGTCTTTCACGAAGACGAAACAGCTGTCTTTGCATAGGCATTGTCTATCTCCCCCATTGGGAGAAAAAGTAAATCAGCACATTTTTTTTTCTTCTTTTTAGAACACAAATCATAAAGTTAAAGTAATTGAGTTTGTTTCTTAGGTTCACAAAACATACATTGGATACCAAACAAGTTTTATCAAAGCAAATTATATATATACATATACATAAGAGGAAATTTAATGGTGTGTTTGTTTTTTCTTCTTCAATTTTTGATCGTATATATATATATATATATATATATATATAATATATTATATAACCATTCTCTTTTGATTTATTAACCTGGTCGACTCAATGGCTGAGGAAGGTTTTCAGTGGTTTTTTAACTGGTAAAATAAAGCCGAAAATTTCTTTATTTTCATAACGAAAAGGCTTGTTTTTTGGTTTTTTTTTAATATATTATATATATATAGATGTGTGTGTGTGTGTGTGTGTGTGTGTGTGTGTGTGAACGCGCGTATGTTTTAAAAAAAATCATTTTTACTTTTCACCCCTTTTTTTCCCGATAAACAAACATGATATCTGGTGCATAGCTGTCGTACAATCATAAGCTTACATCATTATATTGGTGCATTTTTTTGCTGCGGTGTGACATCAGTGAAACAGCACACTACGGTAAATTATACATACATGACAGCGCTTACATCTACATCCTCTTTGTCCATTGTTTTAGCCACAAAAAAGCATAATATATATTGCGTATGTTAGTATCCGTGTGAACATGTTACTCATTGCGAGGAATGGATCGAAATGTAGAGCTTTACGTCCTCCCGATCATTTAAGATACATATGGGACATTTCTAATTGATGGAGTTAAAGAGGGAGAAAAGGGATATTGTCTTCTAATAAAGTTAGGTTTTATAATGAATTTTATTAACACTTTACTGCCATGGCTCGACTTACTGCTTATTAACACTAGCTAGCTAGCTCCGATATAGTTATAAAAAGTTATGCTAAAATTCACTGAGCGTTTTCAAAATAAAAATTTCCAAGACCACCTTTTAAAAGTAATGTCAAAAAGTTAAGAATCAAGTAAGGTCTACCTCAATGGGACACTCTATGAATGGATTGAAGTGAAGGAGTTAAGTAATGAAACGATGGCGAAATGGCACTACTTGACAGCACTGTTATCTAATCACCCAAAAAGGGGAGTTCCCGGCCATGTGGCGAGACGGGAAATGGCGAATCGGTACTTACCTGTCCGAAGTGGTCCTTCCCAGATTGACCGTACAATGTGATTCTCTCTCTGTACCCATTGTGTCTTCAATCTGGCTGAGCGTAAGCCACGAACATAAGCTAGCTCATCAGTGGTGTAGGCTAGTGGACTTTGTGTACGATTAGAGTAGTCAGTCTCTGCCCCTTCGCCGGCCAAGCTTAGACTGGACATCTTTGTTCTCATTGTGTCTTCAATCTGGCTGAGCGTAGGCCACGAACATAAGCTAGCTCATCAGTGGTGTAGGCTAGTGGACTTTGTGTACGATTAGAGTGGTCAGTCTCTGCCCCTTCGCCGGCCAAGCTTAGACTGGACATCTTTGTTCTCATTGTGTCTTCAATCTGGCTGAGCGTAAGCCACGAACATAAGCTAGCTCATCAGTGGTGTAGGCTAGTGGACTTTGTGTACGATTAGAGTAGTCAGTCTCTGCCCCTTCGCCGGCCAAGCTTAGACTGGACATCTTTGTTCTCATTGTGTCTTCAATCTGGCTGAGCGTAGGCCACGAACATAAGCTAGCTCATCAGTGGTGTGGAAGTTGAATGTGACGGTCGTTGAAACGTATCAGGTAAGAATCAATTATGATAACAAAAGTATTTACTTAAATAACAAGGAAAACATAATATATGGGGCAAAGGTGCAGATCACCCCCCCCCCCCCCCCCCCCCAATCCACCCCTCTCCATTTTCTCGGTTCTTTCTTCTTTCTGTTCTTCAGTTTTGCCTTTCGTTCTGCAGATTGAGCACATAAACATCATGATTATTTTCGCAGTTAAAGCTAATTTTCAACCTTTCATATATAATTACAAATATGCATTTCCCAATGCATGTAGTAGAATAAGAAAGTCTCGACTAAAAAACAACAACTGCAATGAAGCAAGACGTTGAAATAGGGGGAGGGGAGCTGTTGATCTACATTTTAGTGCAAACATGGTGTGTTTCAGAATCGAGCCATTTTGGTTCAGTCAGCAGTTTTTCAGTTCCATGAAAGTTTAGGTTTTTTGTATGTCCACTCGGCTGCAAAACAGCACGTATGGGACGAACCATCAACCAACCATCATTCATTGCCCGGAGCAGACCGTGGAGGTACTACAATAGGGGAAGACGGGGTAAAAAGCGCATGGGCGGGTAAGAAGCCCACCCCAATTATCTCATGAAATAAAGAAAATTTCAGTCAAATTTGCCCATGAGACGAATGCTAGACATTAACGCTCGTCTCATGGGCAAAATGAGACTGAAATTTGCTTCATTTCATGAGATAATTGGGGTGGGACTTCTTACCCGCCCATGCGCTTTTTACCCCGTCTTCCCCTACCAGGTCTGATCCGAGTTCAGACAACGGGAATTCCCGAGCATAATCGTGAAAGAACGATGACGCAGAGTTTCTTTGGTAACAAAAGCGCGTGAGAAACACAAATGGCGGCTTCGGGAGAAGGACAAAGCAGTTGCACCACGTGTTCGATTTTGAAGATCGTTTTCTTTGGTGGCAACCACATTTTGAGAAACAAAATGGCGGCACTGATATCATAAACACGTTCCCGAATGGAACAGTGTACAAGTTGTACATACTTGCATGGTTGTGGGTGCCTGTTCTCCGTCTATCCCTTTCTTTGTCCGTGTCTATAGGTGAAGACGGGGTAAAAAGCCCATGGGCGGGTAAGAAGCCCATGCCAATTATCTCATGAAATAAAGCAAATTTTAGTCACATTTTGCCCGTGAGACGAGCGTTAATGTTTAGCATTCGTCTTCGTCTCATGGGCAAATTTGACTGAAATTAAGCTGAGTGTTCATGTTTAGCATTCGTCTTCGTTTCATGGGCAAATTTGACTGAAATTAAGCTTCATTTCATGAGATAATTGGCTTAGGCTTCTTACCCGCCCATGGGCTTTTTACCCCGTCTTACTCTACTCTGACACACTTTCGATCTCAGCTCCACCCCCCCCCCCCCCCCTTTTTCAGAAAACGTTGTGAAGAAAACCGCATTGAAATATGTGGGAAACGTTTTGCGAGATATTTAGCGATTAAATGTTTTGGGGTTTGAACTCCTTAACTTAATCACCATGAGCTTGACTTTGAAATAAAATTAAAGCTATCAATCGATAGCCAATATTTTCAAATGCTTGCACACCAAAAGCGATTGAAATAGACTGAACGGTTTTTAAGAAAACACGACCGGACGGACGGGTGCACGCACGCACGGGTGCACGCACGCACGCGCGCACGCACGCGCGCACGCACGGATGCACGGACGGACGGACGGACGGACGGACGAAACATAAGCAATACTTCCTGAAGCTTTGCTCGGGAACTAAAACAAATGCTGACCGGACCCACTGATTATGATTAATAAACGATTTTCGGATAAAACTAGGGGAGAGCACTTCGTGAAAATTAGAGTTGTGTACCTCCATTATTCGGTCAAATACCATAGCAACAATACAACAATGGCGTCGAAGCTTGAAACCGCAGGATGCGAGTCAGCGACTTGCAAACATTTGTTGTTGTTGAAAAATTAGGGGTGGCCAGTGGCCACAAACTGATGAAACTTGCAAAATGTGACGTAAAAAGTGTACTATAAATTACATCAATTTTAGAATGACGCGCAGCGTTCTAAGTGCTGCATGTCTGCTCAAACACCGTCACGAGGCGAGAGCTGGGGGTCTACCTGATGGTAGAGTAACTTCCCCTGTTTGCCCGATTGAATTAGACAAGATCACTCCCACACACCATGATTTTACTCCCCTTAATTATTTCCGAACACTTCCTAGACGAAAGAACGAAGATTCTCAAAATTGAAAAAAAAGAAACGAATAGTCTCGTTCTCCCCCCGTCGGGATACCGAGGGGTCTTTTGTATAAGTAGTTTACCCACCTTCTGGAAGTTCTGTGCTTGTAACTTCCTCTAATCTGTCACTCTCTTTGACTCTGCCTTTTCCCTTTGCTTACTGTCATCTACTATCTTTCTGCCTTTCCGGTCCATTCCGCTGCCTTATTTCACGAAGCACTTTCAAAAACATTTCCTCCAGCCAAAGTCGGACTTTCTGGGCCTGTCTATTTCTTAGTTAGGCGCATAACGGCAGCATGACGCATGTGCGCTCATAATTGACAGGGAACAGGGCGATCGAAGAAGAAGAAGAAGAAGTCTCGTTCTTTGGCTGTGGACTGATGGAAAGCTCTCGACTGGTGGCCAGTGACAGACAGGGAAGTCATTGTATTCACGCCCCGCCAGTGAGGGCCACGTTGCGTAATTCGCTGTACAAAGAGACAGACTTCTTATCGGTCCAGCCAATGACACCATCAGGGTTGCGTTTCACAAGGGCTAACGCTCATAGCTGTTCGCTCAAATCAGAAAAAACCCGTTCTAAGAAACACCTCTTCCAAAGGTGACAAGCTGCAACATATTAGACGAGTCATGGGAAACATTTTTTATTAGTTCCCGTGTCCGTCCGTCCGTCCGTGCGTGCGTACGTACACCCATGCGTGCGTCCGTCCGACGAAATAGGGTTTAACGCCCTCTTCGGCCTTTCTGCCATGTGGGGCATGAAAAAAAGACGAAATAGGGCAGAGGTAACGTGTTTGCCTCGTGTCAAGTAAACCCGAATTCGAACATGGGTACAAAGGATCTTTCCTCTCACTTTGCACTAGGCCTTACAGTCTTTCGGATGAGACGATAAACCATCACAGCGCAGGGATGGTAAAAAACCCAACAACAAAAAAAGATGGCACCGCCATATAAACGTTGTCCCAGTTACCAGCAACATAATATTCCCCCCTCTGACACACGAGGATGAAACGTGCTTGCTTCAAATTATGTTTACGCGTGAAAGGTAAGATTCCTCTCAGCTCCCAAAAAATTCCTCTTTCCTGCTACAAATATTCCTCTTTGGTCCGTTAGGGGGTTGGTTGTTCTGTTATATTAAAGGCTGGACGTCGTAATGTGGACTATTTTTTTCTACCTGTTGGGGAAGATGGGAGGTAAAGTTCAATAATCATTATTAAACAGAGAGACAGTTAATACGTGGTAAGATTGAACGTGGTGACAGCCCTGACATGGCATTTGTTGTCGAAGGGGCTATAATTTTAATTTTAATTTTAAGAGAGAGAGACAGAGACACACCGAGAGAGACAGACAGAGAAAGCAAAAAGAGAGAGACTACAAAGAGAAACACAAAGAGAAACAGAGGCACACAGACAGAGAGAGACAGAGAGAGAGAAAAAGACAAACAGAAAAAAGACACAGAGAGAGAGAGACAGAGAGAGTGTGATGGAAAATAGCCCGAGTTCTATTTTCCCTCATGAGGGTAAATAGCCACTGCTGTTCCCAAAATAGGAAAGTTTACATCAGACCAGCTGTGGCACAGACAGTCTAACCAAATACAGACACTTTAATGAAAGACTAAATAATTATTGAGTTCTTTTTATTCCTTAATTTCATACTTTCTTTCAGTAGGCCTTATTCTGTGCAAAATAAACGTTGAGCAGAAGACAAAAATACGAGTGCCTGTACTTTTGTGTTAGTCGCGAGCTGCAGTCCCCCTCTCTGAGCAAAACTCGGTTATAAGAAGTAAAAAAAATTCAAAATGTTTTGTTATATCCGAGTTTCGGATATAAGAAAGCAAAAACATTATCTCCCTTCGATTTTCTTATAACCGAGTTTTGCTGTACATGGCATAATGCTTGGCAACGGATATTATCCGCCTTTGGTGGAGTGTAAAGTGACGTCATCGCCTTTTGAGCTAGATGAGTTAATTATATTGAGCAGTATCAGTAGGCTACAAGAACAGTACACCACTCATCTCGTTATTAGCTCATACTGATCAATCTCTTTGTCTCAAACAACGATTTATGTCAAAAGTACGGGGGCGTCCCATTGGGACTAATCCCGCTCGGACTAATACCCCTCGGACTAATCCCAGTCGGACTAATCCCATTCGGACTAATGCCGTTCGACCTAATTGCTTTGATTTGCATAGCTTTTCCCATTCGGTCTAATGTCTGCTGAGCATTTGTATCATTGCATTTCTGCGTACCCAGGTATTCCTTGTTTTTCAGATAGGTTAGGGATAGGGTTAGGGATAGGGTTAGGGATAGAGTTAGGAATAGGTTTAGGGATAGGGTTAGGGTTAGGGTCAAGAATAGGGTAGGGATAGGTTTAGGGTTAGGGATATGTTTAGGGTTAGGGATAGGTTTAGGGTCCATTTAGTGTCGACATATACAAAATATAAAATTTTAATTTAATTAATGTTTTTAATTATTATTTTATTTTGTAATAAATTCGTCGAAATGACTTTACTGTTTATTATTATTTCTTACACTATACGTATGTAGGCTATGAAGTCTGAGCGGTACAGATAAAAATGTTAGTCCACACGGGATTAGTCCCAGTGGTATGTGGTATGTCCGCCATGACTGTCAGCGGAGTAATCAAAAGAGTAGTCCGAGCGGTACAGATAAAATGTTAGTCCACACGGGATTAGTCCCAGTGGTATGTGGTATGTCCGCCATGACTGTCAGCGGTGTAATCAAAAGAGTAGTCTGAGCGGGATTAGTCCCAGTGGTATGTGGTATGTCCACCATGACTGTCAGCGGTGTAATCAAAAGAGTAGTCCGAGCGGGATTAGTCCCAACGAACCCTCCCCAAAAGTACAATGTAAAAGTGGTTTTTTTTTACATGCTTTGTAGCGCATAAACCTTTTATTTTCAAGACAGAACAAAAATGAGCACACATATAAATGGCAACAACACACACATTATGCTATGGACATGTGAAATTAATTTCAAAATAATGTTTAAGTATAAAATAGACGAACCGTAGTGTAGCAGAAATCACACACACGATTTACATAAACCAACACAGCAAACTCTATGTTTTTCCCTGTCTCTCTTTGTACTGTCTGTATCTGTGTCTCTCTCTCTCTCTCTCTCTCTCTCTCTCTCTCTCTCTCTCTCTCTCTCTCTCTCTCTCACTCTCTCTCTCTCTCTTTCTCTCTCTCTCATTCTCTCTCTCTCCCTCCCTCTCTCTCTCTCTCTCCCCCCTCTCTCTCTCTCTCTCTCCCCCCTCCCCCCTCTCTCTCTCTCTCTCCCTCTCTCTCTCTCCCTCCCCTCTCTCTCCCCTCCCCTCTCTCTCTCTCTCCCTCTCTCTCTATCTCTCTCTCCCCCTCCCTCTCTCTCTCTCTCTCTCTCCCTGCCCCCCCTCTCTCTCTCTCTCCCTCTCTCTCTCTCTCTCTCTCTCTCTCTCTCTCTCTCTCTCTCTCTCTCTCTCTCTCTCTGTCAAGCACAATGTTGTCAATTATACCGCTCATATACCGTCTCGAGATCTCTAAAAAAAACAACCACTGTCCATTGACCCCCAAACAACCATATACAGTTTTGGTCATCAAGACCCACACAAACTCGGGTGTCCGCTGAACGGGCCCTGACTGGCTGGGTCACATAGTTTAGGTTCATTTAATTTTATTTTATTTGTCTCTAAGGCGCTTCTTCCGTAGAATCCCCTGTTATTAACCCTTTCGCCGCCAATGTCGCATTTTTGCACCACAATGGCTTAACACCCATGTCACTAAAAGGCATCAAATCAGGACCTGTTATCCGAAGACCCTATTTGATTAATTTTGGGAGGTAAAGATAGGCCTAATTTTATAAATGTCACAGATGAATTCCCAATAATCACTCACTAGTGATTGGGATAATTAGTTCTCTGCATTTTTTATGTTCAAATTTGATGTGTGCATATATAGCTTTTCATGTGTGTGTATGTGAGAGAGTATACTAGATTGTGTAAGGTTGGTTTGTGAGGCACTATATACCGCTATGTTTCTCTCTGCTGGTTATGTGTGTAATGTTTCATTTGGAAGTAGTTACATGTATTATGTAACAATTTCATGTACCCCCTGGGGGGTTTGGAAATAAACTTACTTTGACTTTGCAAACAATTTGTTATTCTCTTCCCAGTTAAGTTTAGAGGCATTTGTTTGCCTAACAAATGTCCGGCGGCCAAAGGGTTAAGTGACAAAATAGTCAAACGTGACTGTGGTCACTCAAGCGGAAGAAAGTAAGGAAGGATCTTAGGCGAAGTAAGGACTTTGAAACGACAGTGCAAACTACAGTCGCAAACCTCCGTACGCACATTTAGCAAAAGTAATAAACAAAAAACAAACTAATCAAACGAAGCACCAGAACTAACATAACCACAATGGCGAATCCTAAAGCACACGTCAGCAAATCCACACCTCTCTCCTCTACCAGAGACGAACGAGAAGAAGAAGACGACACACAGGAAGTCGCCGTTCCGGAAAAAGACCCCAACTGCGCATGCGCAGGTGCGTGTCTATTTATAGCACACGGAACAAGCGGTTGCGAGACGCTGCCGCCATGATGTCTGCTTCGGTCGGCGACCGTCGGACCCAGCAAGGATCGTAGCAGTCGGTAGAATCTGTACCACGACTGACGGATCCAGATTCTGAAGCGACTGAAGGCATTTTGACGTCCAGTAGGGGAG
Source organism: Phymorhynchus buccinoides (assembly GCA_017654935.2). Lineage (NCBI taxonomy): Eukaryota > Metazoa > Mollusca > Gastropoda > Neogastropoda > Raphitomidae > Phymorhynchus > Phymorhynchus buccinoides. The sequence goes on along the minus strand of CM065703.1, from coordinate 39,374,445 downwards.
GAGGAGGAGGAGGAGGAGGAGGAGGAGGCTTCTCCGAGTCCATTTGGACGACACCGTCTTCCACGTCCCTCGCTGTTGCTTCTTGCCATGATGGGATTTTTGTGGATTCAACCAGAAGATACTATGACAACAAAATGTTATGATTATAATGGAAGGCTTGTCGTTCCTTTTTGGTTTTTACTCGAGTGAGATTGATGGCATCATCTGACGTTTAAGGCTCGATATTAAGTTATATATTATGCAACGTTACGTGGTGGTCGGAACCTACACGGATGAGAGAAAAAACAAACGCAACTCTGTGGCAACCCGCAGGACCTTCAGACGACTGACGCCTTCTTGTTGGTGCGAGCCATTGGGGGGGTATCTTGTTGAAATTCTGATGAGTTCGAAGATTCAAAAAGAAGATAGTACAAAGGGAAGTTGGAAGGTGGGTAGGTGAAGTAGTTGGGGTGTGGGTTAGGTGAGGGGTGTGTGTGTGTGTGGTGGGAGCTGGGTCAGTAATAGTGGTGGTAGTGGTGGTGGTGGTGAAGGGCTGGTAAGGAGGGTGATGCCTCTAAGGATGCCCACACTGACGAGTCTCGAGTCCAGTTCAGTCCAGTTGGGGGGAAATCCCTTTCACTAAAACAATAATTAATAACAGAACAAGTTATGGCTTAAACAACTTTTTTTTAAAATTCGATGTCAAGTAACAACAAATACAACAGGCCTAAATACTGTTTGAGCACCAAGAAGCCTGAAGCTTACAGCTTATAGAACAATTTATAAACATTGACAATGAGATGGAGAAGTTAGCAACGACAGCAATGGAAGTATGCATTGCACGCACGCACGCACGCACGCACGCACGCACGCACGCACGCACACACATGCCACACACACACACACACACACACACACACACACACACACACAACACACACACACACACAAATAGTGAATAACTTTTAGTGGAAGGACGTTAAGCTGAAGAACAACACACACCACACGCGCACACGCATGCACACGCACGCACGCACACGCACGCACACACACACACACACACACACACACACACAACACACACACACACACACTCGCGCGCGAGCAGACACATGCACAAATAGAGATAACAACGAACAGCGAACAATGAACAACACTTTTTTTAAACTTTTTAGCAGGTCAGGGTACAGAGAGAGAGACACAGAGAGGGAGAAAGAGGAGAGAGAGTGAGAGAGAGAGAGAGAGAGAGAGAGAGAGAGAGAGAGAGAGAGAGAGATAGAGAGAGAGAGAGAGAGAGAGAGAGAGAGAGAGACCTTGAGAGAGAGAGAGAGAGAGAGAGAGAGAGAGAGAGAGTTATGTTATGTTTTACTGTTCGTTGTGTTGTTTGGTGTGATATTTTCTTTAATTCTGGTTTCTTTGTTATGTAATTATTTCCTTGTAAACTGGTGTAATATTCCGCCAATGTTTATGCTGCGTAGCTTATTTTGAACTGAGCACGTCATAAGCGTTGCTTGTTGTTGCTTCAGTTATATCGTTGTTGTTGTTGATGTTTCTTTTGAAAATAAAAACATTTAAACCAGAGAGAGAGAGAGAGAGCGGAGAGAGAGAGAGAGATAGAGATAGAGAGAGAAAAGGCCTTAGTTACGTTTAATATTTGTTTCGCCACACTTAGCAATAATAGGCCTATTAAATTAATCAATCAATCAATCAAATCAATCAATCAATCAATCAATAAACAAATAAATAAATGGATAAATAAATAAAATAAATAAATAAAATAAATAAATACATAAATACATAAATAAAATAAACGAATAAATAAATAAATAAATAAATAAATAAATCAACGAATAAGTAAGTAAATAAATAAATACGTAAATAAGTAAATACATAAATACATGAATAAATAAATGAAGAACCCTCTCTCTCAATGGTTGGTTTAACGTCTAATTCGGCATGGTCTGTTATAGACAGTAAATACTGACTACTTTTGTGGCGGTGCCATAGCCGATGAGGTTTAACCGATGCGTGGTCACCGCTACACCTATCTGTATTAATTTAAAAAAACTCGGGACTTTACTGGTTTCGTACTGCCTCCGGGCATTGCCTCCAGTATTGTTCCCACCATATTTGTATTTACAAATGTCCCATATGTGTCTGATTCAGACCAAGAGGACGTAAAACTCAATTTTCTCTCTCTCTAGACAGTAAATAAATAACAGCACTTACCTTTTATTATATATCAAGTCATCCAGGTCGTGGAAATCAATACTCATTTAGTTAAGTCAAGTCGACACAATTCAGAAAACGTGTCCTTCCTTCCCATCACGATGCGAATGACGCTGACAGCAATAAAACCGATCACTCGAACAAACTTAATTATTAACAACACTAGTTTGGGCCACGTGCTCTTTATTAGGCCCCTTGTGGCATTCTCAAAGTGGATTTGTTCTCAAACCGTCTGCGCATGTGCGAAGTGTCAGGGATAGGGTTAGGGTTAGGCTTAGGGTTAGGGATAGGGTTAGGCTTAGGCTTAGGCTTATGGGTTAGGTTAGGGATAGGTTTAGGGTCAATTTAGTGTCGAGTACACAAAAGATAGAATTTGATGGGTTAGGGTTAGGCTTAGGCTTAGGGTTAGGGATAGGTTTAGGGTCAGTTTAGTGTTGAGTACACAAAATATAGAATTTGATGGTACGTCTTGATCGATTTCGCACATGCGCAGACATGTTGAGAACAAATCCATTTTGAGAATGCTACACCCTATCGCCTTGTCAACAAAGCCATTCCTAATCTTCTACGTCACGTGGACGCTGTCAAAGCCTTTAATTAACTTGTCCTGATCCGTAATCTACCTTTGTCTTAGGCCACGTGTGTAAAAAAAAACCCACCAACCCAACTCGTATCATCAGGGGGGAGCGGGGGGGGGGGGGGGGGGGGGGGGGGGGGGGGGGGGGGGATGTGTTTGCGATCAACTTAAAGATTCACTAACTAAAAAATGGTCTCTGTACACGTGAAATTTTTTTTCACTTCCCCCCCTTGGTCAGTCGTAACATGACTTGCATTACCACTGTGCTGACGTGGCGAAAGAGTGGGAAAATATTCACGTGTATAATGAGAGAGACCTTATTGTCCAAACAATGCACCATGCCCGCTGTTAATGAGCAACTTAGGACGATGATTTGACCGCCAGGGGGGCAATCAAACCAGTAGGGGCTTAGCGCGTGATATTCTTAGTTGGGCGTAGTGAGAGAGAGAGAGAGAGAGAGAGGGGAGAGGGGAGAGAGAGAGAGAGAGCGAGAGAGAGAGAGAAGAGAGAGAGAGAGAGAGAGAGAGAGAGAGAGAGAGAGATGAGTCCCTCCCCCCCTCTCTCTCTCTCTCTCACTACGCCCAACTAAGAATATCACGCGCTAAGCCCCTACTGGTTTGATTGCCCCCTGGCGGTCAAATCATCGTCCTAAGTTGACAATTGTCAAAAGTGGTCATTCCCTTTTGCGTCTGTGTGTGGTCAGTAATGAGTCTTCACTCGTGATCTGGGAACTACTGTCGACACTACGCATCATAGTTACGCAGTGGTCAGTCTCTTTTACTTCACTGGTCAAGTTCAACTGGACATCTTTGTTTTGACGCGGACAACTTAACTGTGAGAAAGTTGCGAGTGTTTGTTTCTCCAAACGATCGGCTTTTTTTGCGTTTGTGGACGATTCAGGTTTTTATTTATTTTATTTATTATTTTATTTATTTATTTATTCAAAAGGAATTTTTCGGAAATATTTAAGGGGATGTGAGTGATCTTGCCTAATTCAATCGGTCAAAAAGGGGAAGTCACTCTACCATCAGCTCCTGTAGCCTATCGACTCGTGTGTTTGAGCAGACATACAGCACTTAGAACACCGTGCGTCATTAAAAAAAAAATGTCATTTCTATTTTGACGTCACAGTTTGCAAGTTTTATCAGTTTGTGGCCACTGGCCACCCCTCATTGTTCTATATAAAAAATGTTTGCAAGTCGCTGACTCGCATCCTGAGGTTTCATTGCTTCAAGTTTCGACGCCATTGCTGCATTGTTGGTATGGAATTTGACCGAGTAATGGAGGTAAACAACTTTACATTTTGCGAAGTGCTCTCCCCTAGTTTTGTTTCTTCGAAAATCGACTATTAATCCTACATTTATTCGCCCCTGCAACCATATTAGTGCATTTATGTGTTCGTTTATTTGATTACCCACTACAGACGTTGCTTATTTAGTTATTAATTTGTGATAAAAAAAATCGCAATTTGATAATGAAATAAAGCTATTATATCAAAACTAATCGCACGAATGCAACAAAACGTAAGATTGTAGGTACAGAAATAATTGAATTAGACATCTGCAAAATTTGATTTGAATTGAATGAGCCGTTCTTTTACGTTCTATGAGCATAAAAATATATAAATAAATACATATTTAGTGGGTAATCAAATAAATGAACATGTATGTTTTTTGCATTCTTGTATCAGGAACCAACGCTAAACCTTCACCACAAATGTCCGTCGTAGTACTTCACACAAACGAGGAGAGAGAGAGAGAGGGAGAGAGAGAGAGAGAGAGAGAGAGAGAGAGAGAGAGAGAGAGAGACGAGAGAGAGAGAGAGAGAGAGAGAGTTTAATCATTTAAAGGCCATAAGCCCATCATGATCGGGCGTGTGAACATAAATACATACATATGCACATGTGGAAAAGGAAGTAATGAGCATGATATAAAGCCACGAATCAACATTCCATATAAAATAAGTTTTTCATGAAGTGGCAGTTTCTCTTAACTTGAATGACTTATACAAAAAATAAAGATAAATTACGCAAAATCTTCATCTCTGGTGGATGACAACAGTAAACATAGTTTAAAAAGTGAAGGACGTCTATAATATTTAGGCTTTATAAACGAGAGAGAGAGAGAGAGAGAGAGAGAGAGAGAGAGAGAGAGAGAGAGAGAGATGACAACATTTACAAATATTATTTTTAAAAAGCACGAAACAAAAAACTAAAACAGAAGAGAAGAAAAAAAAAGAAAAAAAAGTAACAACATGTAAAGGCGGAAGGTGGAAGGGAAAAAATAAGAATTTTTTAAAATTTTTGTCTGCAATTCAATTTTTTAATGGTTGTTAAAAACACTCGTGAAGTTCAAAGGAAACCAGCTTCTTCATCAGTAGGCCTATGTCACGACTTTTTTTTTTTTTTCTTTCTTTTCTTTGATTTTTTTTTTTGCTTTGCTCTCTCGCTCGCATTTCTTAGACTTGAAATTTGTTGTACGTCCTCCGACCTACTTAGAGGCACCTCATTATGGGACATTTGTTTAGGATGAAGATGGGGGAGAAAAAGAAATGGAGAAGGGGCACCAAGAATGAAAGGATTAACCCTTTCGCCGCCAAAGTCGCATTTTTAGCATTACAGTGATGTTAACACCTATGTCACTAACAGGCATCAAATTGGGGTCTATTATCCCAAAACCCTATTGTCTTAGTTTTGGGAAGTAAGTATAGACCTTATTTTAGATATATTTCAGAAGAATCCCCAATACTGTAGATGGATTTTATTCTCTACCCAGGTAAATTTAATGGACATTTTGGGCTGAAATAAGGTCGGCGGTTAATAATGATGAGGTATGTTTTTAGTAGGATATGGTAGTATAGGTATTTCTTTATACTGATGGATGGGAGTTTAGTACTACTGTGGTGTAAAGAGGTTCAAAATGGTAAGATGTATGTTAAAAAACCACATTCTGGACTTTTAGCTAACCGGTTGCTTTTCCACTGTCAAAATGCCAGGGCATAGGTATTTGTTAATAGTAGGTGAAGACGGGGTAAGAAGCCCATGCCAATTATCTCATGAAATGAAGCAAATTTCAGTCACATTTTGCCCATGAGACGAGTGTTAATGGTTAGCATTCGTCTCATGGGCAAATTTGACTGAAATTTTCTTTATTTCATGAGAAACTTGGCATGGGCCTCTTACCCGCCCATGGGCTTTTTACCCCGTCTTCCCCTACTGCTGCGGTTCTTTCAAAGCTAACCTCAAACCCCACCTGTTCCCCCGTCATTACAGCTCCGCTCTCTTTCCCTTCTCTCTCTCTTGCCATTAGGTCTGTTTCTGCTGTATTCCATTTATGTCATCCGTGTGTGTTCGCTTTGTATCGCGTTTTTGTTTGAATGCGTTATGAATGTTAAAATGTGTGTGCGCTTTGATTTGATTTATCTCAAGATTCAGCGCCGTATGAATACTGTATGTTGTTGTTGTGTGTGTGCGTCTCTCTCTCTCTCTCTCTCTCTCTCTCTCTCTCTCTCTCTCTCTCTCTCTCTCTCTCTCTCTCTCTCTCCCCTCTCTATCTCTCTTCTCTCTCTCTGTCTCTCTCTCTCTCTCTCTCTCTCTCTCTCTCTCTATCTCTCTCTTTCCCCCTCCCCTCTCTCTATCGAAATTCTTCAATTCTGGTTGTCTTCTCCCCCCCCCCCCCCCCTTTTCCCAATGTTTGCTGCGATGTGGTTTGCCATTGTAGTTTGCCTTAACAATTTGTATTTTG
>CM065703.1:39357917-39362917 GCA_017654935.2 Phymorhynchus buccinoides | reverse complement strand
TGTAGTTCCCCCGTACAAGAATCTGGTGAAATGTCAATATTGTTTGTGATCAGACATTTGGTTCGAATTAGGTGAAGACGGGGTAAAAAGCCCACGGGCGGGTAAGAAGCCCATGCTAATTATCTCATGAAATAAAGCACATTTCAGTCAAATTTGCCCATGAGACGAATGCTCAACATTAAAAGTCGTCTCATGGGCAAAATGTGACTGAAATGTGCTTTATTTCATGAGATGATTGGCATGGGCTTCTTACCCGCCCATGGGCTTTTTACCTCGTCTTCCCCTATGCATTGTGGGTTGTTGTCGTGAGTACAGTGAGCAGAAATACGGACATTATTTTTTAGACGGAAGTATTTCACGTGAATCATGACTCACAGACAATCGGATCTCAATCGCATCTGCATTTATATGAAATGTGGCTGGCTCTTTAAAGGTGGACTCTGGCGGATGAGTTTTGTTTTGCAAGAAACACGTCGAGATCACCAGAAAGACAGCCTTTTCAAGGATTGGAACACTCACTTTTGCTCTGGTTTCCTATAAATTAAACCGTCAAAACGGCGATTCCTCCTTGGCGGAGAAGCCGGAGAGAGTAGCCATTTTGGATGGGGTGGGTGAAGGTCACTCATTGTGGTTAAAGCGTATTCTTTTTTTTGTAGTGCAGTAAAATAAAATAGAGCTGTTTCCTTTGTTGTGAGCGAAACACCTTTAGATAATCTGTATAACATTTAAAACAAAGAAGAAGAAAAAAAGGCTTGTTTTGCGAACATTTCGTGCAAACGATATGGTCTAAACTCAGGCGGCCATTAAAGAAAAGAGACGGCACACGCCTTCTCTTTCAGTGAAATAATCTGACTTCCAGCACCTCCGCCAAGGAGGAATCGCCGATTTGTGACGGTTTGATTTCTAGGAAACCAGAGCAAAGTGAGTTGTTGCGATCTCTGTAAAGGGTGTTTTCCTGGTGATCTGGACGTGTTTCTAGCAACAACAAACTCATCGGTCAGGGCTTCTTGGAGAAGAAGAAGAAGAACTTGGGCGAGGAGGATGTGCAGATGATTCGTTTTTATCCATGACGATCGGTGCGCCTCAGTGGAATCTAAGCTACTACGTTGGTATCTTCTTTGCTTCAATATCGAAGATACAATACTCGTCTCTTTAATGGCTTTTAAATCTGAAACAAAACCAAACATGTGCAACGTCGAGCGGCTGCAAAGTCCCCTCGCAGCATCGCCGAGCTACTCCGAAATCGGAATGGCGTAAATTTGACCTTAATGTAAAACTAAGTACATCAGTGGATAGCTTGCATCTTGTGCAACAAGTATACCAAATTTGACGATACTAGACTGAATAGTTTTTTGATATATAGCCTTGGGGTTCGGACCCGTGATTTGAGCGCGCGCGATCATGCGCACACGCGCGCACAGAAAAATTCATGACAACTGTGTTATAGACCATTCATCAAGAAATGTTTGTGAAAAAAACTGCATTGAAATAGATGCAAAACTTCGCGAGATATTAGCGATTAGATGTTTCGGGGTTTGAACCCCGTAACTGGCGGCGACCTTGACCTTAATGTAAAACTAAATACATCGTTGGATAGCTTGCATCTTGGCAAACTAGTATACGAAAATTTGATGATGATAGACTGAATAGTTTTTGAGAAAAACGGACGAATAGCCGGACGGACGGAGCAACGTCGAGCGGACTGCGGACGGACGGACGCAGACAAAAACAATAGCTCCCCGAACTTTCGGCTCGGGGACTAAAAAAAGGAGGGGTGGTGGGTGGGGGGGGGGGGTGGTGGTGGAGGGGTGGTGGTATTGTAGCACGGAATTTGACGAAACAGCAAAAATACGGTCAGCTAAATTTACAAAAAAAAAAAAAAGAAAAAGAACAAAGAAAATCAACGAAGAAGCTAAATTAAAAGAAAAAAGAAAAAGCGGAAGAAAAAGCACAAAATCTCCAATAACAATGTGCCACAAAAAAGGCGATTTTAATTAAAAGCAACATTTTTTTTAAAACACGTTGCGTCAACAGCAAAACAGTTTTGGAAATGGTTCGGGGTTTATTGGGTTAATGAACAACGTTAGTGAACTCTTTTTTTTTTTAAAGGCGAGCGAGCGAGTGAGCAAAGCCAAAACAACAACAACAACAACAATATAAAAAAAATCAAACAAAACAAAACAAAGAAACAAACAACAACCAAACAAAACAACAACGTAAAAAACCGTGACGGAAATACTGATTCAGAAGTCAAGCTTCTTTCTTTCGACATTCACAAGTGTTTTTAACCCTTTCACCGCCAGCCATATTTCAGCTAAAAATGTCCATTAAATTTACCTGGGTACCTGGGTAGAGAACAAAATCCATCTGCAGTATTGGGGATTCTTCTGTGACATATATAAAATAAGGTCTATCCTTACTTCCCAAAAGCTAAGACAATAGAACAAAGTCTTTGGATAATAGACCCCAATTTGATGCCTTTTAGTGACATAGGTGTTAAATCACTGTGGTGCTAAAATGCGACTGTGGCGATGAAAGGGTTAAGGAGACTGTTCTATTGCATGAGAAAAGCATTGCCTTGGAGGCCTGTTTGAAAACAGTGGCCCCACAATCTGTCAACTGTGTGTGTAAAGGTGTTTTGTGATGTTGAATGACATACCCGCTGGTGTTTATTGCCTCTGGCAGTCACGTGACATTTAAAAATTGATGTTTGTCTTCGCTTTTACGGCTACAAAAGGCTGAACTATCATTTTGACACGAAATGAAACTCATGGTCTGGTTATTGAACCCATGGTGATATTACAAAAAACAATATCCCCTACTTTTTGTGAGCAATATATACAGAGACACACGGAGAACAACACTCTAAAAAAGTGAAAAAGGAAGATACAAAAGAAGTCTTAACCCTTTCACCGCCAGCCATATTTCAGCCAAACATGTCCATTAAATTTACCCGGGTAGAGAACAAAATCCATCTGCAGTATTGGGGATTCTTCTGTGACATATATAAAATAAGGTCTATCCTTACTTCCCAAAACTAAGACAATAGGGTCTTTGCATAATAGACCCCAATTCGATGCCTTTCAGTGACATAGGTGTTAAATCAATGTGGTGCTAAAATGCGACTTTGGCGGTGAAAGTGTTTAAGCATTTAGCATCAATCCTTGCTATCAAATATACACAGACATACAGAGAACAAAACTCTAATGACATTTCACACACATTACCTGTCATAAGTGCTGCTCTTGAAAGATGGGCTGGAATTTGTTTTGTACAGTGGAAAAGCCTTGCCCAGGAAGCTTCCCCACTATTTCTTTTTGGCTAATTATGGGGGCTTTTAACTGGGGCAATCGGAGGATTTAAAATGGTGTTTTTTTAAAGAGAGGACTAACTTACTAATCAGCAAAGATCAACAAAGCTCGCAGTACTAACTGCCCTGTAATCACGAGTGCGAATTAGACAGTCAACACGGGGATTAGTATGTAAATTAGACTAAACATCCAATCGTGTTGGGAGATTAGTCTAATTTACATACTAATCACCGTTTCTAAGACGCACTTATGACAACAGGGCCAATGCAAAAGCCAGAAAATGACTGCAGAAATAAGAAATATAAAAAGCAAAAACCCGCTTTTTATATTTCTGCAGTCGTTGTTTGATAATAATAATAATAATAATAATAATAATAATAATAATAGTGAATCATTTATATAGCGCATTCCTCCACCAATGTGGAGCTCTATGCACTTAACAACAACAAAATTAAAAGCAACAAATTCAACAACAAAACGAAATAATCGCTCACGCACATGCAAATAGGCATACACATACACACCCCACCCACACATACACGCACGTACGCACATACACACACACACACACACACACACACACACACACACACACACACACACACACACACACACGCACGCACACGCACACACACACACACACACACTACACACACACACACACACACACACACACACACACACACCGTTACCATCACCACCACTCACCCCACCCAAAAAGACACAATACAAAATACAATCAGTTGAACAAAGCATCAACACACACTCTCTCTCTCTCTCTCTCTCTCTCTCTCTCTCTCTCTCTCTCTCTCTCTCTCTCTCTCTCTCTCTCTCTCTCTCTCTCTCTCTCTCTCTCTCTCTCTCTCTCTCTCTCTCTCTCTCTCTCTCTCTCCAAGTCATTAGTTTTTGTAATAAGTCCAATAATACGTCAATACGTTTTGACTCCAAGCCATCGTAATGTATAGTCCTTCATTAAAGACTAAGTCCGTATGATGATTCCGCATTGTTGTAGAAAACCCATTTATCATACAGCTGTCATTATGACTGTACTATTGGCCCTAGCTTCTGGCTAATGTCAACCAATGATGAAAGACTGTTTGAGCAACATGGTTTAATCTGATCTCTTCACCTTGTCCAAGCCATTAAGATTAAGATTACAATAATATTATGGTCCCATCGACAACTTAGGCCACGTCAGGGCTATCACAAGCTAGCATGCCATTAGAAGCGATTGATAATAATACTGATAACGCCTGCCTTGTGACGGATAGACTCAATCTGTTGGGTGAAACATGATTAGATCGATGCAAGAACACAAGACCGTCTTGTGGTAGTGACTAAAGTATTTCCAATTTTCTCCAATGACCTTTTAAAAAAATCACTAGTGACTTTATTATACCGATCAATAATGGCCTCATCTTAAAATCACACACACACACACACACACACACACACGATGCGTTAATAATGAAAGTAGCGCGACAACTACTCCATGATATTATTATATTTAACCACAAAACACGCTCAAAATGTGATGATTAATTCAAGAACGTTTGCTTGGAATAAATAATGTTTGGCATAAGTGTTTGGAATAAATAATGTTTGGCATAAGTGTTTGGAATAAATACTGTTTGGCATAAGTGTTTGGAATAAATAATGTTTGGCATAAGTGTTTGCAATAAATAATGT
>CM065703.1:39330417-39340417 GCA_017654935.2 Phymorhynchus buccinoides | reverse complement strand
ACTTTCCTGATCATCAATTTCTGTAATCGTGTTATTTCCCAATACATTTCCAAAATGGCAAAACCATTCATCCAGTGTAATATTATTCTTATTAAACTCTCGTTTCCTAAACATAGCACGAACATTATTCCAAAAGTCCTGTTGTTTATCTACTGATGCAACAATATTATTAAACAAAAAATCATTATGTTCCTTTTGCTTTCTCTCTAACATATTCTTGTATTCCCTACGTGTCTTACAATAATCTATTCTATCCAACTTGTCTAGTGTTCTGTTAAAAACCCTCAACAATCTTCTCACATTACTTCTAGCTAATCTACATTCAATGTCAAACCATATATCTCGTCGTCTAGGGGCATTTATACATACCTGCTGTTTCATACTTACTGCTGCTTCTTTAACGGCATTATTAAACATTTTGATTGCGTCATTCACATTCACATCTATGAATTGCTTCGCTTGTTGTATACGTAAATGTACTGCATCAGAATTCATGTTATCAACAAAAGTAGCTGCAGCATCATTTTTCCAAACAAATTTTTCAATATACTCTTTTCTTACTTGTTTTGCAACTTTTACATTTTCCATCTGTGTATTGATATGTAATTGTAATGGCATGTGATCTGAATGTATTTTTTCTGTGATATAAAATTTACAATTAGAACACATTAGTTCAAACAAGTCATAGGATGCAACAAAATAATCATTGACGCTATTGCCAGTGTCACTAATAAATGTAAACTTCCCATTAGTATCATCATTACAAACACCATTTAACATAAACAGACCTAAAGCGTTACACATACTCAATAAACACTTACCATACTGGTTTAAAACAGTGTCTTGGGACTGCCTTTTAATTTCTATCATGTCAAATTTATCAAACCACGAAAACGATTTAATGTTATCATTGTTAAGTGGATTTATGTTTGCTGTTCTCCCATTTAAATCACCACATAGTAATATGGACACGTTATTATTATTACATATTTCTTCCATTAAAACATCTTCAATTTGGCTAATTCCGTTGCCCACATCACACGCAGCGTAATATGGTGAGTTTTCTGGTGGAACATAAGTACAAACGTACAAAATATCGTGCGGTAAGCAAAATAAATCCTTATTAAGTAAGAACAACAAAACATTATCAACATTTGTATTTCTTTCTTTCACATACTTCATATATTTGTTCCTAATCAGACAAATTACTCCCCCTGATCTCCTCCCACGATCTGTAAACTTTAATGCTGGTTTCACAAACACTGTGTAATCAGAAAAAGAAGAAGATTGGAAATCATCAATAAAAGTTTCTACGAAACAAATAAAATCAAACGACGACACAAAATCAATAAATTCTGGATCAACAAGCTTTGAAATTAACCCATTAACGTTCCAATGCAGAAATGCAAAACTATTTAAACTATTCAAAGCTGACTCGTCCTGTGGATTATTTATTCCGTTAGGGTTATCAGTACATTCACAACCATTACCATTGATCCTCTTTTTACAATGTTTACAAACATGCACACCCTCCTCCCCATCCCCACATCCACTAACATTTTCGCTACAAGTTTTGTTTATATTCACTCCGCTCCCTTCATGCTCCCCACCCTCTCCTTTTTTATCACCACTCACACCCATTTCGAATTCTACATTTGTGGCAGCTCTCTCCCCTCCACTCTTCCTACCCTCATCTAAGTTGCCATTTCCACCCGCAACCTGTCTGCTTTCTTTGCTATTACCCCCTCTTTCCTCTTCCACACCACCATCCTCTTCCCTCGCACCCTGGCTTTCTTCTCTATTAACACGCACATTTTCTTTTTCAAATTCGTGAATACAAGAACGAGATTTCCCCCCTTCGATCCCCGTTTGTTCATCCCTAACCTGATATGAACGCACGATAAGTGACGCTGTTTCTTCACTTGCACGTGCAGTAATCACCACACTGCTCCCTTCACTGCACCCCTCACCTCCTTCTCCTTCAACCAGTGGTAAAGGGAAATTGATCCCACCTAAAAACTTCCCCCTGTCAATAAAAATATTTTCGTTTGTCTGAGTCTGTCTGTTACTATTTTCATTTGACATACCCTGATTTGGGTCATTTGTATTGATCACAAATTGTTTGTCACCATTACTAGTTATTTTATATTGTCTGTCACTTTCTTTTGATATCACACTTTGTCTATCTCTGTTCTCATTTACCATGTAATGCACATTGCTATTTATTTTCACGTCTTGTTTTTTACTATTTGTACTTGACCCAGTGCATTTGTAACAGTTTCTGTTTGTTATATTGTCAATGTGACTGAGATCATTAGCCTTATTTTGACTGTTAGTTTTTTGAACTCCCAAAACGTGACTGTTACTATCTTTAAGTTTTGCACTTTGTCTGTGTTTGTTTTCAGTCGTCGCATATTGACTTTTAATATTTCTTTTTTCCACATTTTTTCTGTGATTTGTTCTGTTCATTGTACTATGTCTTTGAATGCTTGTATTTGTCACTATCTGCCTATTTGTCACTGTCTGTCTATTTGTCATCTGTTTATTTGTCACTGACTGTCTATTTGTTACTATCTGTCTGTATCCACTTCCATTTGCTTCACACTGCCTGTAGCTGTTTGTGGGCCGGCCGTATCCCTATGACATCTCCACGATGGTGCTGTCATCTTCTCCCAGCGCATACTTCTTCCCGTCGATGAGCAGGTGATCAAAGATCATGGTGGCCTTTTTTTGTTGAGCTTTTGCTGCCTTCAGATGGACTGACAACTTCTTCCTGATGGTCCGGACACGCTGAGAAAAATCTTCTCCCAGAAATATGCTGCTCCCCTTCAGCTTTGCCTTTGCCTTCAGAAGCATCACTTTATCTTTGTAAAATGTACATCGGGCAATCAATGGTGAGTCTTTCTTTGGGTTGAGACGATGCACACGGTCGAAAGAAATGTCCTTGTGAATGTCTAGTTTATCAATGATCATTTCCCTCAGAGCCAGTTCACAAGCTTCTGGACTTTCTTTTTCAGGTCCGGGAATGCCATGTACAATGATATTACTCCGCTTTGAGCGCCCCTCAAGGTCATCAGTCTTTGCTTCCAGTCGGTGAAAACCTTCTTGAAGAGCTTTGTGTGATTCCTTCAACTGGTTATTTTCTGTCTTCAAGGCTACCACTTCGTCATTTAGAGCTAAAACCTCATTTTCTAGGGTGGACTGACGATCCATAATTTCCTTCATATCATCTTTCATTTCATCAAATCTAGTGTTCATGTCACCCTTTAATGCATCCAATGAAGATTTGAAGTCAGACATCATTTTCATGAAATCAATCATTGTTGGTTCTGTCCCACCTTCACTTCTGTCCCTCACAGACTGACCTTTCTCTTCAGCTGTTGTGACGTCACTGTCCAGACTCTCCCTGCTCCCTCTGCTGTTGATGGTGAGTCGTCCTTGCTTCAGGGTGCTCTTTGGTGGCCCGGGGTTCTGTTCTACGTCATTGCATTGCATGAGGAGGTTGCTGAAAAAAATCACAGAGAGGACCAAACCTACCACGACACCGTCACGTTTGTTTCTTGGCCTCAATGTCGGATATCTTGCCTTGGCTTTCTCTTGTGCTCGGCGAAACATAAAATGGACAAACACTGTCACAAAGGAACCACATCTCGCCCTGAATTGTAATGGTGCTGCAGGCATGGTACCGTACACACAATCTGACCAACTTTCAAAGTCAACAGAGACCTATGACTCATGTAGTAACCGAAAACAACAGGAGCTCTTGACACACGAGAGAGAGAGAGAGAGAGAGAGAGAGAGAGTAGAGAGAGAGAGAGAGAGAGAGAGAGAGAGAGAGAGAGATAGATGAACTAGAGGCAGTTTGGATAGAAACAAAACTAAATCAAAAGAGTATATTAATTGGATCCTTCTATCGTCCACCAAATGCATTGAAACATTATTGGGATCTCATTGGGGGTAGCTTTAGAAAAGTAAACAGCACAACATTACCATTCATAGTACTAGGTGATTTTAACACTGACTTTCTCAACAACCCATCCCCACACCTAACAAATCTCATTCAGTTACATAGCCTTCACCAACTAACCAATGAACCAACACGAATCACTGAAACATCATCTACATGTCTAGATCTCATTATCACACAAAGCCTCGAGCTAATAGAGTCAACTGTAGTGTTACCCGCAGCCTTTAGCGATCACAGTATTCCTTGTTTGTATCTAAAAAATACTACTAAAACCAAGACTAAGTTTAAAAGAACTATTTTCAACTATGATAAACTAAATAAAGAAGAATACTGTCGAGTATTACAGCTTGTTGACTGGGACAATGTCCTAAACACTCGAACTATTGATGAGGCCACTGAACAGTTCACTGATAAGCTTATGACTTCAGCTAAGCAATGCATGCCAACAAAAGTTATCACTGTACATCCAGCTGACGTACCCTGGTTGACTGATGACATAAGGCTGCTAATAAAAGGGCGTAAATGCATACATGCTAAAGCTAAGTTAACCAATGACCCTCAAGACTGGCATATCTTCAGACAATTTAGGAATTTTGTTACCGATAAAGAAAGGGAACGAGAAGCTGAATTTTATACAGAATTAGACCAAAAAGCATCAGATCCTCAAACTTTTGGCCAGAAAGACTGGTGGAAGTTAGTACGTTCCTTTTTCAACAAAAAAGGCATCAGTGATGAAATTCCTCCTCTTAAGTCAAATGACATTGTATAGTATTCCAATAAAGATAAAGCAGATTTATTAAACACCTTCTTTGTTGAACAATCCACTTTAGACAATGACGACGACGACCTACCCCAGGTACCTTTTGCTAACTATGAAACTAACGAGATTATATTAACTGAAGATGTTGTGAAATCAGTTGTGAAGGGTCTTGACAAAACTAAAGCCTCTGGCCCAGACCTTGTACATAATAATCTTCTAATACATGCACTTGACGTGCTTGCTTGTCCTCTTACTAAACTGTTTAATAGGTGCCTAGATGAGGGAAGATTCCCATCTACGTGGAAGATAGCCCATGTTACTCCTGTTCATAAGAAAGGGCCAAAAGAACTGTGCACAAACTATCGTCCGATATCACTTCTTAGCTGCGTCGGAAAAGTTCTTGAGAAGTGTGTCCACAAGCATGTGTACACATTCTTTAAGACACACAATGTGCTTACACCACTTCAATCTGGTTTTACACCAGGTGATTCCACCGTATATCAGCTTCTTGCCACATATAATGATCTATGTTCGTCTTTTGACCATGGGATAACAACTCAAACAATTTATTTGGACATATCGAAGGCATTTGATCGTGTCTGGCACAAGGGACTTCTGTTGAAGCTGGAGGCTGCGGGTATAAAGGGAAATTACTTAACTTTTTCCGTGACTATCTAGATAACAGACATCAATTAGTAGTCATTAAAGGAGAAAAGTCTGAATCAAAAATGATCCCTGCTGGTGTTCCTCATGGATCAGTCCTTGGCCCGTTGTTATTTTTGTTATACATAAATGATATTGTTACTGACATTGAAGCTACAATTAAACTTTTTGCTGATGACACTAGCTTGTCACATGCCTTAAACGATCCCTTAACTAGAGCAGCCATTCTCAATGCAGATCTTGAAAGAATCTCCCAATGGTCCAAACACTGGAAAACCACATTTAACGAAACTAAGACAGAACTACTCAATTCAACACGTGATCATACTCATATTGCACCCCTAACATTTGGAACACACATTTTAGAACCATCAAAATCACATAAACATCTAGGTGTAATTCTACAGGATAATTGTAGATGGGATGAACATATACAGTTCATAGCCAATAAAGTGAATATGTTAATAGCATGCCTCAGACATTACAAATACAGATTATCCCGCAAGTCCCTAGAAACAATGTACAAATCCTTCATTCTGCCTCATTTTGATTATGTAGATATCGTTTGGGACAATTGTACAGACAAGCAATCAAACATTCTTGAAACACTGCATTTAGAAGCCATTCGTATTATTATTGGAGGTGTGAAGGGAACCAGTCACCAGAAATTATATGAAGAATCAGGCCTTTGTCCATTAAAGGAAAGACGTAAAAGACACAAATTAATCCAGTTTCACAAAATGGTAAATAATGCATGTCCTAATTATTTATCCGATCTCCTTCCTCCACTAACGTCTGATCAAAATCCGTACCATAGACGCCGGCCTCTAGACAGAGTAGTTCCAAGATCAAGAACTGAACTACATAGACACTCATTTCTTCCAAGCACAACCCATTTGTGGAATGACCTCCCAGATGACATTAAAGTAACTGACTCAATCAGCCAATTTAAACGATTTATTTCTCTGTCTGATGTTAGTGTGCCTTCTTACTACTACACTGGTTCCAGACAAGACCAAGTTAACCACTGCAGATTACGTCTAGGAATAAGCAATATTAATCACGATCTGTACACAAGGCATCTACTAGCTGACCCAAAATGCACGTGCGGTTACTCCATAGAAAATGCAGAACACTATTTGTTACACTGTACAAACTTTCATCACGTGAGAATAAACACAATACTAACTCTAAATGTTAACAAAATTAATACCCATACGCTTCTATTTGGAGACCACATTCTAACAAATGCACAAAATGTAGCTATTTTTAAATCTGTTCAGCAATTTATTGCTACCAGCAACAGATTATAAGTTAACAAGATAATTTAGATTGTAATATAATAAATAAAAAACATGTGCAATATATAAGCTTGTGCGATGTGTATACTTATGCATGTATATCAACGGCACAGGGCTGGGACTTGTGAATGGCAAAATTTGGGTCGGTCTCTCTCACTCTTCCCCCCCCCCTCTCTCTCTCTCTCTCTCTCTCTCTCTCTCTCTCTCTCTCTCTCTCTCTCTCTCTCTTTGTGATGTGCGTAATATTATTTATGTTCATGTTTGTGTATTGCATCTTTTCCTAATGATAAAAAAAATAATGTATAGCTGTGTTGATTCAACTCTGCATCCACCCAGTATTTCATTTTCATTATTTTTTGTTCTTTTTCGTACATTTGTTTTCCACGTTTAATTCCGCCAATATTGCTGTGTACATTTTCTAACTGAGCACGCTATAAGCTTCGCTTGTTGTTGCTTCAGTCTGTTGTGTTTTATGTCTATTTGAATGTAATTGAATAATAAATCGTTTAAACCAGAGAGAGAGAGAGAGAGAGAGAGAGAGAGAGAGAGAGAGAGTAGAGAGAGAGAGGATTTCTCCAATTCACTCTTGGTGCACTCGTGTAAGCCTACACACCCTCAGACAAACACCCCCTCAAGGGCCAGCCACACGTCAGCTAAAATCGCACGACTGTACGATGCGATTCGATCACGTGGTCTCCAAGAACAAAACGTGATTCGCGCTTCGAGATCGCGTGATCGAATTGTATCGTACAGTCGTGCGATTTTAGCTGAGAGGCCAGCCACACACATGCGATTCGGATCTGAATGCAAGGCGATTTTGACGATGTGAATTGTATGAATCATGTGAAATGCTTCCGTCAAAAATAATTATTCTGCTGTTTTCGCTCAGGTTGCTCAAAGATAGAAAAGGGTAAGATGGATTACTTAAGAGCTCGGCGAACCGGAACTGATAGAGTTATCGTTAGTGGGACGTTTACACTATTCACAGTGGAGGCTATCCAAAAACTCGGACTGGAACTTGAACGGAGAATTCAACTGGCCTATCGATGTGTAAATGTGTCGACGTTTTAAAGGGACATAGACCAGTGTTTCTGTAGCAGTAACCACTACTCATATAGGGAAAAGAGACCGGATGTTTATCTTCCCCTGTACAGTCTTTGCTATGCTCAAGTAAACCCGATACATGAATTTCACGTGGAGATGACTCACATCGAGAGACAAAATCGCATCGAATTAAGATCCGAATCGTATGTGAGAGAAATAGGGAGATACGCCCTCTGCGGCCTTTCGGCCATCTAGGGACATAATCGTATGAGAAGAAGAAGAAGAGAAGAAAAATGGTGTTTTACGTCAACTCTCGGTGAAAAAGAACAAACGAGACAGACACATATGAGACATTTGTAGATAGAAAGATGGTGGGAACAATACTGGAGGCAATGCCCGGAGGCAGTGCAACACCAGTAGAGTCCCGATTTTTTTAACAATGCAGATAAGTGTAGCAGTAACCACGCCTCGGTTAAACCTCATCCGCTATGGGCTCAAGTCTTTTTTTTATGATTGTATATCTATAGAGAGAGAGAGAGAGAGAGAGAGGAGAGAGAGAGAATAGAGAGAGAGAGGAGAGAGAGAGAGAGAGAGAGAGAGAGAGAGAGAGAGAGAGAGAGAAAGAGAGAGAGAGAGAGAAATATTTTGTCTTTTAGATCTGTGATTTTTGATGAATAAATAGCTGTGACTTTTTTTCTATGACTTTTGTTCCTGTGACTTTTGTTCCTGTGACTTTTTTTGTGACCTTTACTGTGACTTTTTTTCCTGTGACTTTTGTTCCTGTGACTTCTTTTCCTGTGTCTTTTTTTCCGATTACCACCGCCACAATATAGTAAGAATCGTATGTGTGTGTCGCTGGTCCTTTACATGAGAGACACAAGCACAGCCATAAAAGGGACAGCCACACGTCCACTTAAAATCGTACGACTGTACGATACGTTTCGATCACGTGGTCTCCAAGAACAAAATTCGAGGGGAAAAAAGGGATGATAACGCGTTTAAGCCATTACCCTTGATCGAAATGTGATTGGCGCATCGAGACCACGTGATCGACTCGTGTCGTACAGTCGTGCGATTTTAGTGGACGTGTGGCTGGCCCTAAAGTTAACGGTCATTG
This sequence comes from Phymorhynchus buccinoides, assembly GCA_017654935.2. Lineage (NCBI taxonomy): Eukaryota > Metazoa > Mollusca > Gastropoda > Neogastropoda > Raphitomidae > Phymorhynchus > Phymorhynchus buccinoides. The sequence continues at coordinate 39,331,565 of CM065703.1, read as the reverse complement.
CCGATTTACTTGGCAACATTCATCAGAGTTTAATAGTCTAGCTGCGATTAATGCGCTGTTTGAAAGGTAACACGGCTTGTTTACTTCATTCCTGAAAGCGTTAAGCACTTCCGGGAGTGATTTGTCAACATGCTATTTCCATCACGCATGCACGCACGCACGCAGGCACGCACACGGGCGAACATGCGCGCACGCGCGCATACATACACACACACACACACACAGAGAGAGAGAGAGAGTTAGAGAGAGAGAGAGAGGGAGAGAGAGAGAGAGAGAGAGAGAGAGAGAGAGAGGGAGAGAAAGACAGAGAGAGAGAGAGAGAGGGGGGAGAGAGAGAGATGGAGAGAGAGAGAGATGGAGAGATAGAGAGATAGAGAGAGAGAGAGAGAGAGAGAGAGAGAGAGAGAGAGAGAGAGAGAGAGAGAGAGAGAGACAGAGAGAGAGAGAGAGAGAGAGAGAGCACGCACGAGAGCACACGCACACACACACACACACACACACACACACACGCGCGCGCGCGCGCGCGAATGCGCAAACACACACACACACACACACACACATACACACACGCGCGAATGCGCAAACACACACACACACACACACACACACACACGCACACAAATGCGCAACACACCCCCACACCCACACACAAACACACACACACACACACACACACACACACACACACACACACACACACACGCACACACACACACACACACACACACACACACACACACACACACACACACACACACACACACACACACACACACACACACACACACACAGAACACAGAGAGACATAGGGACAAAACAGTTTTAAAACAATATTACTATTATTGCATTTCAAATGCTCTGACTTTTCAGTCCTGTAGGCTGGAGGAACGGTGCCAGCAGTAAACTGAGATTTTGTCATATCTATATCCATATAATTATACACTAACACAGAACACAAACTTGGCAAGGTATACTACCACACATACAGAGCTGAACACAAAGGTAGCAAAACAGTTGATATTATGAAACAAAGATAGGCTGACATAATGGGTTTATAAAACTTGCATACACACATGCATACTTTTTAATACGAGAGAGAGAGAGAGAGAGAGAGAGAGAGAGAGAGAGGAGAGAGAGAGAGAGAGAGA
>CM065703.1:39317917-39325417 GCA_017654935.2 Phymorhynchus buccinoides | reverse complement strand
GCGTCCATAGCCGCTCATTCGCCGCCATTCTAGTTTTCCCTCCGAACATTGTAACCGGAATTGTGGGAATTCAGCTTGATGGCAATCCTTGTGATGGAATGCAACTTAGAGATTAACCGTCTCATCAGGTGGACGCTGTTAAACCCCTCAATCTCGCCAGTCTCCAACTGTGACCTTCATGCAAAATGGACGACACACACACACAGAGAGTTAATCAACGCAGTATGTATGCCCCTCCCCCCCTCCCCCCAAAGATCCACAAGCAGAGTCATAGGAACTGGCATTTTTTTGGGGGAAACAGAGCAATGGCAACCCTGGTGGAGGACCACGCTCACAATGTTCCGTGTTAATCTAAGCAAAATAGTATTGCCAGTCCCCCCGTGGGGATACCGGGGGGTGTCTTTTGTATAAATAGTTCCCCCACCTTCTGGAAGTTCTCTGCTTGTAGCTTCCTCTAATCTGTGGCTCTCTTTGACTCTGCCTTTTCCCTTTGCTAACTGTCATCCACTATCTTTCTGCCTTACCACCGGTCCATTCTCTTGCCTTTTTTCTCCCCCCACGAAACTTTCATAAAGAGTCGGACTTGCTGGGCCTAACTATTTCGTAGTTAGGCGCATAACGGCAGCATGACGCATCTGCGCTCATAATTGACAGGAAACTGTCTGAGCGATCGAAGAAGAAGAAGTATTGCCAGTGGGGGGGTTTGTTGTGCGGTACAATTTGTCCAAACGGTACACGGTTTGTTCCACCTTGCCATATATTTATGTCGACTGCGGTACAATTTGTCTCAATTTGAAGAAGCTGCTGAAAGCTGGTATGCCTAGCACAGATGAGCGATTACTTTGCTGCCGTAAAACTTGCAGATTTGGACAAGTGGACAGCTTATGTTTCTGTTCATTGCAAAGTGCAGATAACCAGTAGTCAGTGCAAAATCACCAGTGATCACTTTGACGTAAATCCACATTTTCGTTATATAACAGCGTGTGTGTGTGTGTGTGTGTGTGTGTGTGTGTGTGTGTGTTCGTGTGCGTGTGCGTGTGCGTGTGTGTGCGCGCGCGCGCGTGTGTGTGTGTGTGTGTCATGAGTACTACTACGATGCTTTGTACAATGTAGATGACCAGTGGCCAGTGTCAATGACCAGTGGTCATTTTGACTTAAAAACATCAAACTTAGATTCTTTCTCAATGTTAGGCCATTTTGTACTGCATTAGTCAAATTGTGCCGCAACAGGGCTTATAGTAGCTAGTTTCCATGCGCAAATGTATCATTAGGCTAAACTGATAATAAAAACAATAATCAAAACAGGCTCCACCGAATGAGCAACTTAGGACGCGCATTTGACCGCCAGGGGGCAATCAAACCAGCAGGGGCTTAGCGCGTGATCTTCCTAGTTGGGGATAGTGAGAGAGAGGGAGGGAGGGAGATGAGTTGACCATTCCACCCACATTTATCAGCAGCTGTGCAGCGTCTCACCTGCTGGGGTTCCTGTTGACCACTCCGCATTGATTTCCCAAATGAAGGGCTACTGTCGGGAATGGCAACCGGTGTGGCATTCTCAAAATGGATTTGTTCTCAACATGTCTGCGCAGGTGCGACATCGATCATGACGTACCATTTTAACAAATTGTATATTTTGCGTATTCGACACTAAATTGACTCGAAACCTATCCCTAACCCTATTCCTAACCCTAACCCTAAGGCCGTGTACACACATAAGCTGATATTCCAGCGGATATTCCATGCTGAAACCCGTGCACAATCCATAAATAGGTGAAACAAAGAAGGGAAAAGATTTGCGCAATGGTCCGAATTTCCCCTATATGCGTAAACTTGTATCCTTCTTTCTTCCACTTAGGGTTTTCCGCACGGAACTTACGCGTCTAATGTAAGCCTGGCCTTAAGGTTAGGGATAGGTTTATGGTTAGGTTTAGGTTAAGGTCGGGTTCACATTAGACGCGTAAGTTCCGTACGAAAAAACCCTAAATAAGTGGAAGAAAGAAGGATAAAAGTGTACGCATATATAGGGGAAATTCGGACACGTGCGCAAATCTTTTCCCTTCTTTGTTTCACTTATTTATGGATTGCGCACGGGTTTCCGCACGGAATATCCGCTTATGTGTGTAGTACACGGCCTAACCCTAACCCTAAACCTATCCCTAGCTCTTCGCACATGCGCAGACATGTTGAGAACAAATCCATTTTGAGAATGCCACAGCGGACAATCTGAGAGGTCACCGTGTGTGTTTGGGGAAATGAGCTACGCGTTGTGATGTCGTGGGTCTACTTCCCCTACTACCCACCATACTTTTACTTTTTGTCTCATATTTCTCCAAATCCGTTCATACGATCTTGCTCAAAGTTTATGACTTTGTCAATGAAAGATTGGAGCACGCGCAGCTAAAACAATCGCGTATTCTTGTTGGAAAACAACAACGTAAATAAACAACAAGTGCAACGCCGGGCGGCTGCAAAGTCCCCTCGCAGCATCGCCGAGCTACTCCGTAATCGGAATGTGTCGGCTGTACACATACATAAACGCGCATAAAAACAGCACGTAACTACATAAAAACAGCACGTAACTGAACATTTTTTTTATATATAGCCTTGGGGTTCGGACCCGTGATTTGAGCGCGCGCGATCATGCGCACACGCGCGCACAGAACTATGCGCACGCGCGCGCACAGACAAATTCATGACAACTGTGTTATAGACCATTCATCAAGAAATGTTGTGAAAAAAACTGCATTAAAATACATGCAAAACTTCGCGAGATATTAGCGATTATGTGTGTTCGGGGTTTGAACCCCGTAAGTGGCGCGACCTTGACCTTAATGTAAAACTAAATAAATCAGTGGAAAGCTTGCATCTTGGCAAACTAGTATGCCAAATTTCATGATGATAGACTGAATAGTTTTTTGAGAAAAACGGACGAATAGCCGGACGGACGGAGGCACGCCGGACGGACGGACGGACGGACGGACCAGACAAAAACAATAGCTCCCCGAACCTTCGGCTCGGGGACTAACAAAGTCGTCGTTTAATTAGGAAGAAATGAAACAGGGCGTACATATTCTCGATGTACATAATGTTACTGTAAATATACAAATTCAGGAAATTTGCAAACTTCCTAAACTTTTCAGGGAATTTGCAAATTTCCTGTTTCACTCAGGGATTTTGCAAATTTCCTAAAACTTTGCGTGCATTTGTTTCTCAATTTTACTGAAGATTGCAAGTCAGTAAATTTGTAAATTTCCTCGACTTTCAAATCAGGAAATTTGCAAATTTTTTGAAAATGTTCGGAAATTTGCAAAATCCCCGAGTGAAACAGTTAATACATGCATTTGTTTCTCAAATTTACTGAAGATTGGAAGATCAGTAAATTTGCTAAATTCTTCATACTGATTTAATAAGCACCACCACCACCACCATCATCACCACCATCTCTCTCTCTCTCTCTCTAATCTCTCTCTCTCTCTTCTCTCTCTATCTCCCCCACTCTCTCTCTCTATCTTTCTCTCTCTCTCTCTCTCTCTCTCTCTCTTTATCTCTCTGTCTCTCTCTCTCTCTCTTTCTCTCTCTCACTCTCTCTCTCTCTCTCACTCTCTCTCTATCTCTCTCTCTCTCTTTCTCTCTCTCTCTCTCTCTCTCTCTCTCTCTCTCTCTCTCGTCTCTCTCTCTCTCCATCTTCTCTCTCTCTCTCTCTCTCTCTCTCTTTCTCTCTCTCTCTCTCTCTCTCTCTCTCCTCTCTCTCCTCTCTCTCTCCTCTTCTCTATCTCTCTATCTCTCTCTCTTCATCTCTTAGACTCTCTCTCTCTCTCTCTCTCACTTTTGTCTCTCTGTCTTGTCTCTCTCGCACTGCTTCTCTCTCTTATTGTTTCTGTCTATCGTTGTATCTGTTTCTGTCTCTCTTGTTCTCTCTCTCTCTCTCTCCCCTTCTCTCTCCTCTCTCTCTCTATCTCTGCTCTCTCTCTCTCTCTCGTCTTCTCTCTCTCTCTCACGTGTGTGTGTGCGCGCGCGCGAGAGCAGAGAGAGAGAGAGAGAGAGAGAGGAGAGAGAGAGAGAGGAGAGAGAGAGAGAGAGAGAGAGAGAGATTATAAAATTGTTCTTCAATATTGAATGTAAATAATGAAACGTATTTGTTGCCACTTTTTGCATGTTTATGATTTTTTTTTCATTTGTTTTTTTCCAGTCTCATGTTTTTGCCTGAGGCATGGTGTAAAAAAAGCTGTCTCAGCTTATCCAATTTCCCTCATTAAAAAAAAGGAGGTTTTGATTTTCGATTTCAGCTCTCTCTCTCTCTCTCATTCAAGTCTCTCGATCTCTCTCTCTCTCTAATCCTCTTTCAATCTACAATCTCTCTTCTCTCTCCTCGCTCTCTCTCTCTTTCTCTCTCAATATATTAATTATAATTCGCCCTTGGAGTAGTCCATGGGCTTTACTTTCAACATGCGTGGGCCCAGCAACTTATGTAGATTGGCACAGTGGTAGCGCGTTCGCCTCGTGTCAAGTAAACCCGAGTTCGAACCTGGGTACAGGGGATTTTTTCTCTCACTTTGCACTAGGCCTTACGGTCTGAACGTGGAGCCTTTCGGATGAGACGATGCACCCAGGTCCTGTGTGCCCATGCACTTAGCACGCGTTAAACCCAGTGGCAACGAAAAACTTGTCATTTGGTCAAAATTGACCCCCCCCCCCCCCATTTTCCTTCCTCATCAGTCACACAAAAATCGCATGCAAACAAAAACAATGGGTGGTGCGCCTCTGGCTTCGACGCGCTCTCCAGGTGGGAGCAACCCGAATTTCACAGAGACGCCTCTGTGACTATAAAATACCTAATGCCTAATACCTACTACTTTTATATGCATACATCTGTATCGTTAAAAAATCGGGACTTTCCTGGAGTTGCACTGCCTCCGGGCATTGCCTCAAGGATCGTTCCTACCATCTTTATAATCTACTAATGTCCCATATGTGTCTGTTTCAGACCGGAGGACGTTAGACGGATTTTCATACCTAATAAATACTCTCTCTGTCTGTCTCCTCGACCCTACACACACCCATATACCCAAATGTTCCTTTCTCCTGCCCTGTTTTCATCAGTTTATGGCCTGCCAATCCCTCACAATTCGTGAAGGAAGTCCTTTCACATCCCACGCAAACCGTTGAATATTTTAACCCATCGTTTTACAAAACACCCCCTCCAAAACTGACGAAAATCGTGTTTTGTTCAGATACCATTTAAAAGACCCACCAGATCACGTGTCAAAATCGCGGGTTTGGGCACCTGTTTTCCCTTTTAAAGCTGATAAGAAATCTTGTTTTGACCAGGTTTGACTACCATACAAATGCCCCCGAATTGAAAACGAAACATCATTTTAAAGAGCAGCCTCAATTTCAAGTTGGGGGCATTTATATGTGGGTCACAGCTACCCAGAAAAAAAAACAACCAAGGGACTTAATCGTGATGCGTCAGTGTGTCTTTGAGACCTCACCCTATATAAATAATGTTGCGCGTGCGCACGTGCAGCGATGTCAAAGTAACAAAGTAGCCTTGCCTGCTTCTTCCCTCGTTGTTTGAGCCAGTGAGCGCGCGCGAGTCCAGTTTGATTGACAGCTGGAGAGAGAAAGGCTGCGTTTGTTGCCAGTTTATCAAGGAACGTGCTAAGTTAGATGAGTTAGAAAACTGGAGGTTCTTTTGAACTAGGGGGAAGCTGAAACCAGGGAGATAACTGAGAAGAAAAAATAACTGTTTTGTGTATGTGAATAGTTGTGTGATTAGACATTTTGCATAGATATTAGGATAATAGGCTGGGTTGGTTTTTTTAAAAGCATTTTTGTTAGATAGAGGACACATAAACAAACAAAGAAAAAAACCCTACCCGTTTGTCGTCAGTCATTGGCAAGTTTCAAGAAACCACTGTTTCACAAAACTAAACACTATGAAGGTGAGTTTTTAATGAGTTTGTGTGCGTTAGTTATGTTAAGTAAATTGCATTAACAAAACAAAAGCATTCCAATAGTCATTTTTGTGATGATATATCGACATTAGCATCCGTTTCCTTGCTGAATGAATCTGGATATTTCATGTTTTTGAGTGCGAGGAAATATGGACGTTGCGATGTTGTTTGGTTTGTGTGTGTGTGACAAAATATAGACATTGTGGTGTTTTCGTTGAATTTTTTTTTTTACAAAATATAAACGTTTTTATTTTGTGCCCCCCCCCCCCCCACGTGGGGATACCGGGGGGGGGGGGGGTGTCTTTCGTACAAATAGTTCCCCCACCTTCTGGAAGTTCTGTGTTTGTAACTTCCTCTAATCTGTCACTCTCTTTGACTCTGCCTTTTCCCTTTGCTTGCTGTCATCTGCTATCTTTCTATCTTACTGCTCCATTCTCCTGCCTTTTTTTCTAGAATGTTTTTTTTTTTTTAAAGATCTCTTGAGCCGAAGTCGGACATGCTGGGCCTAACTATTTCTTTAGTTAGGCGCATAACGGCAGCATGACGCATCTACGCTCATATGACAGGAAACTGTCTGAGCGAACGAAGAAGAAGAAGAAGAAGAAGAAGAAGAAAATTGGTGTCTTCTGTGAACAGATGTTGACACCATCATTACAATCTAGTTGTTTCCTTAGTTACAACCTTAAGAACTTTTCTTCTTTTTGCTGTTGCTGTTGTTGAAACATTTGTACTTGGCCACTGCTCCTGTGACTAAAGCTTAGACATAGTTAACCCTTTCACCGCCAAGGTCGCATTTTAACACCACAATGATTTAACTTATATCACTAAAAGGCATCAAATTGGGGTCTATTATCTAAAGACCCTTTTGTCTTAGCTTTGGGAAGTAAGGATAGACCTTATTTTATATCTGTCACGGAAGAATCCCCAATACTGCAGATGGATTTTGTTCTCTACCCAGGTACATTTAATGGAATGTTTTGGCTGAAATGTGGCTGGCGGTGAAAGGGTTAAGTTTAGTTACTTTATTATTATACTCGTGGCGGTACCATAGCCGATGAGGCTTAACCGAGGCGTGGTTACTGCTACACTTATCTGTATTGTTAACAAATCGGGACTTTACTGGTGTAGCACTGTCTCCGGGTATTGCCTCCAGTATCGTTCCCACCATCTTTGTATCTACAAATGTCCCATATGTGTCTGTTCCAGACCGAGAGGACGTAAAACACCATTTTTCCTTTCAGTGTAGTTACAAACATATTTAGGTCATGATGTATTTTTTCCATATAAAATGGAAACAGTATCAGTTTATTTATTTTTGTGTTTGTTGTTTGTGGGCATTATTATACTTTAATTTTTTTTATATCGCACAATTTTGTTTTGGTCGTGTGTTGCAATATTCTAACAATATTAGAAAAAACACACCTCTCTGGGACTTTAATTTTGAGCTAAGGCATAGGTTAGGTTAGGTATTTTTTAAAGTCACAGAGGCGTCTCTGTGAAATTCGGGTAGCTCCCACCTGGAGAGCGCGTCGACACCAGAGGC